>OY757921.1:54642589-55190880 GCA_963585895.1 Sepioteuthis lessoniana
CTATCATTCATCGCCTCCGGCAGGTCTTCAGGATTACAACCCGTGTCCTCACATAGCTGCTGTATGTAAGTTCGTGCTGGTCGTCCCACACTTGCACATCCATGAGTGGGGGTCCACAGGAGTACATCGCTTATGAGCTCTTCCTTGCTTCTCCAGCAGTGTCCTGCGTGTCTGGTTCGTCGAACTTGTATAGTTTTTGTGATGGGGGGCAAGTGTCCGTATAGTTGGAGTCTCGTGGGGTGTTGTCGCCAGGACTTGTTTAATACTGCTCTCAACATTCTTGTGTAATTTCCGTCCAGCCTCCTCTCCAGCCGCTTCGTAAGCGTCCATGTGGTGCATCCATATAGCAGTATCGACACAACCGCTGCCTGGAAGAAACTGCGTTTCATTTTATCTGTTAGGTCCGACTTCCATATGATCGAGAGCCTATCGATAGCTGTCCATGCCTTCGTCAGTCGTGTGTCGATGTCCTTCTCGGTTGATGAGACGCTGCTTCCTAGGTAGGTGAATTTGTCGACTAGTTTCAGAGAGGCTCCGTCTAGTGTGGCAATGTTGCCTAAAAAAAAAAAATATATATATATATGGGGGGTATTGTGTATGTATACACGACGTTAAAACAGAACATTTTAAAACTTTATGCAGGACAAAGAAAAAAGGTTTTCGTTTTTGGTACCATAATATTGACAGATGTGAAGGTTGATATACGTGGTGATTTCAATAAATTCCTTTTTTCGTGCAGGCATTTAGCATTGTCGTAGACTCTTGAAAATTCAGTATTTTATTGCTATACATCTTATGAGATGACTGACCAATTTTTATGATTTCAGGTTCAAATGAACAGCTACAGTACGAATTGGAATACACCCTACTAAAGCCTGATTGTCACAGCTGGTGAATTTCAAAAATGCAATCTGGACGTGAGGACACTTTAGAAGATCGATATGCAATAAAATTCTGTTTTAAACTTGGAAAAAATGCCACAGAAACGTATAGAATGATTCTGACTGCTTTTCGACCATGAATAGAGCATAAGTTTTTAAGTGGCATAAGAGATTCAAGGAAAGCAGGGAGTCTGTGAGGGATGATGAGAGGTGTGGGAGGAGTAAGGAAGTCAATACACCAGAGTTGATTGGCCAAAGGGTTAGGGTTAGGGTTACTATGTTGAGTATTTAAGGGAGTTCAGGAAGAGATTCCTAGGGAAGATGCCAGCACTCTTCAAATCGGGTCAGGAGCATTTCCACCAAGACAATGCACCAGTCCACAACTCTGTCTTTGTCACAGACTATTGGACCAAGATGGACATCAACACAGTTCCTCACAGTCCCTATAGTCCAGACCTTGCTCCCTGTGACTTTTGGTTATTCCCTAAGCTCAGAGGCTGTCGTTATGAGATAATTGAGGAGATGAAAGTGGCTGTGACGAAGGTCATTGACACGCTCATACAAGAGGACTTCCATGGGTCCTTCCAGAAGTTGTTGGAACGGTACAACAAGTGCATTGCTGCCGGAAGAGATAACTTCGAAAGGGACTTGAGTTTCATGTGTGTACTATCAATTAAAGTGCCCATACGAAAAAGGTCTGGATACATATTTAATGATCCTCGTACCATTAAATAAAGAAACCAAGCCCCCTCTCTCTCTTTCTTTCCATATATATATATATATATATATATATATATATATATATATATATAGGAACAGGTCAAGGATAATTAATTTTTGACTGGACAAATCGTTGATATTAACACTTTATTTTTCAGCATTGTTTTCATTTTTTCTATCATATGTCTTAACCTCATTATCGGATATATATGAAATGACTCATCCTATACACAAATGTGTGTGTGTGTGTGTGTGTGTGTGTGTGTGTGTGTGTGTGTGTGTGTGTGTGTACATGTATTTATCAAACCCCTCTGCTCTCGCAGGGTGCAACAGAAAATCAATTTTTAAGCCGAGTTTAACATTTTTGAATTCAGAATTTTACTTCTTCCAGACTAATTTCCTTACCAAGATCAAAAAGCACAGTTTACCCATAAATGCATGGAGAACTGTTAGATACAAGGGTATTATCGTTATGTGAAATGCAATCAGCCAGGTCCAAAATTTGGACTAGGGTCTCCGTGTCATTTCCTGCGACGTAAACCATTACACTCCAAGCCCCTCCCCTGTGTGTGTACATATATATGTTTATATCACTGTGTGTCCCAGTGTCTTCGTGTTATTTACCTCTTGTTTGTACTTCTGTTCATGTGTCCGTTTTTGTATGCTAGAACACAGTTTTCAATGTAATGATATGTTCAAGAACTTTTATCCAAATGAATACGTGAAAATGATTTTTTTTTCATAAAAATTTATTATGATTAGAAAGACACAAATATTGGAGAATATCTTTACCTGAATATCATTTTCTTTCAAATAAAGAAACAGATTATCACTATTTTCAGTTATTGAATAAATTAAATCGGAAAAACCAATAGAAATATAATTTGATCCTCAAATTCGTTCAGATTTCCAATTTACAAGATTATTGAAACAAATATTAAACGAACCATGTTTATTATTTTCAACCTTTCAACAATCCTGTTTATAATTTCAACCTTTCACACAAGACAGCTTCTGGTGGTAAGGTTTCAATTCTGGAAATTTGAGAAGCGCAGAGACACCCCTGCCTTGCCATTACTCCCAGTCCAAGTCTGATAAAGAATAGTAATACCTGTATGGATCCTATCTATCCTTACAACGTCAGCATTTTAAGGATCAATGAATTGACATTGACCCTTAAAATGCTGACGTTGTAAGTATGAAGTTTTATCAGTTTAAAACGATTATGAACAACATTTTTTAATGGTAAAGTTGACGACCTTAGTCGAGGGGGACCCAAAGGCTCCCTTTTCAATAACTACTACACCGAGGTGTAGGCAAGGGGGCTACTCCATTCCCTGGATTGCTCCACTTTACCATTGATCCTTACCAAATAATACTGAGTGTAAAGCGGCATTATGTACCATATTTGAGTCGACCAGGGATTGAACTCTGATCTCCCAAACCATTTGCGTGCGGGTAAACTATTAGTATTTGGATAAGAATATTTGAACACATTAAAATCTGTAGAAAGTAATGATATTAGATAAGAATGATTATTCAAAGACATATAAAAGTTTTAAAATAATTAGTAATAGACTGAAATAGTTAATTTAATGTAATTGTTTGTAAACTAATATTTTGCTCCTTGCGAGATTTTCACACCAGTTTTATCTAGTAGTTTTTGACACGTATGAATAGCAACAAACTCCTCAGGTCTAAAAGACTCTTCTAAGTATTCTAGCAGATTTTAACAATGCCGAGTTCTGGTTGGTCTTGATTTGTACGCTAATCTTTAGTTTGTGACGTGGTATGCCACTGAGAGAGGAGAAGTAAGATTTAATTTTCCCTCCCCTTCTGTGTTTGACTAACAAGCACAACGACTGACCGCTAAGACAGCCAGGATAAGGTCAAACTACCTGCACTCCATAACCGAGTGGACGGAGAAGGAATGTACGTCATTGAGTAGCATGACTGGGTGAGGTGGGGAAGGAGGAAGGAGCCAGATGATTGGCTGAAGCCGGAAGTAGTACCCCTTTCTTCAGAGGAAATAGGGATAAAGAATTCAGTTTTTAGGACGGAGGTCGCCGTGAAAGGACGTGCTGATCTGATGCCAAAAACTCCGGGCTCGCTCTCCTGCGAAAAGTATTGAGTTTTAGGACAGCAGTCGGCGTGACGAAATGTGTTGAAACTGTTGCCAAAACTCCGGGGAAAGAGCGGAACAGAATCTTTACACAGAAGATAACAGGTGCCTTCCCGCCAGATTCTAAAGAACGCCGCTCCCCCGTAAAAGAAAGGAATCTAGGAAATGAACTCTTCGAAAAAGATAAGTACATCTTAAAGCTGCTTTTTCTCCTAACCTTCCCAAAATATTGGAACTTATATGTATTAAGAAAAGGAAAGAAATAGACTGAAAAGATTCGTTTCATAAACTGTAAACGAATGAGTGAATTTAGCTACTTTCTCAAATGTAAAAAGAAAGAAAGAAAAGAAAAAAAGGAGAAAAGGACTGTCGAGAGAGACATTTGTGTTTAAGACTGTCTGCTGGTGTAACATAGCCGGCACCTTAAATATTTGTTTAGTCCTCACCTATCAAAATGTTGTTATAGTTTAAATGTTCCCTTATGTTGAAATATATTCGTTGTGTTGTTTATCTGTCAAGTTGCCTTCTTTTGCATACATCTTTTTCCGCTTCATTCGCTTCAATTCATTCTCGCTACATGTCTTATTCGCCTTAAAAACATTATACGGGAAACTGGAATTTCCGACTGCAGTGAATAATATTTTATCTTAACCTAGAAGTCCATGTTTTCCGTTATCCGAGGTGGTAGGAAGACGAAAGGACTTGGTGACGTACGTGAAGTGAAATTGGAATCCCCCTTGCCAGCGTCGAGATGAGTCTATTAACCCCCATATTATTTGCCCGAAACAGACGTCCTGACAAGGACTTATCTTGCGAGGGGTCAAGTACCAGACTGCCCCGACGTCACACGTGCGTAAAATAAACTCTCGTTATGAGATAAATACTTATGCACCGTTACAAGTTTCACCAGTCTCTTTTCCAGGTCTTTAGGGACCGTTACAAGGCTCCAACAACAATTAGTATCACTGTCACTTTCATGTTCCGAAGCAATTTTAGTTCTCTGACCAGATCCAAAATCTTTTTGGTTTCTTTAATTTTCATTCTATTGCCCAGAAGATGAAAATATATTTTCTTCTTGTCACTGTTACTCCAGGGCGATATTTTGTGATTTGTTTGTCCCTGAGAATTTTACATGACTCATTTTCGAGGACATATTATGGTTTGTGCATAAACTATTTGTTAGTATGGTGAAATTTTAGTCTCTCGAACAATTTCCTGGGAATCACCTTTCCAAACAAGTCAAGCCTAGTCTTGAATACTTTTTGTGCCAATTTGCTGCATTCACTTATTTTGTGATTAACCGTCTGGCCTTATGTTGTTGCTGTTATTGTCTGCTGTAATCAGTCTTTCTTTGCTCTTTGTAATGTATTGCTCGAGGCCTGTATCCAATTTGTCACAATACTTCTCTTATCCATTTTAAAAATAATTCAGAGTATCTTACTAGGGGAATTGTTGAGGCATTTATTCCTTTGATTTTATTTCTTCTTGTCTTCTAGAGTATTGTTTTGTTTTGTTTTTGTTTTTTTGTTGTTGTTTTTTTTTCATCTCTATTTGTGTGATGTCCTTTGAAATATTGAAAGCAGATACCGCTTCCAAAATTCCCATGAATTAATAATTTTCCTTCTCACTACGCGTCCTGGTTCTTTCCTGATTTGTCTGTTATATTCACTCAGTTGTTTCTCTTTTCCCGCTTATTATTAAGACCCTGGCACATTTTTCAATACCTAATTCTATTCCTAAATCCTTGCTGCATATTCTTATTGTTTGTATCGGAGTCCCCAGTTCTTTTTCATTTTATCATATTTTTTTATCTCATGCAAATACATGGGTTTTTAATTGTTTTCATTTCTCTGTGTGTGTGTGTGTGTGTGTGTGTGTGTGTGTGTGTGTGTGTGTGTGTGTGTGTGTGTGTGTGTGTGTGTGATTTTGTAAATTTGTAGCCCCCAAAGTAAATACGTGGTATCATTGCTATAAAAGATTGTAGTAGCGAAAGTGGGTCTCTTTGAAAGATAGTTCTTTGGATTTTCACCTCCGTTAAGGTTTGTCTTTCTGCTGCTAATACCACTTTACAGTTTTCCAAGGCTTTTGTAATGAAGTTTATTATTATTTACTCCTTGAGAGTTTTTCACATCAGTTTTAGCTGATGGTTTTTCACTGAGATTTGAGTGACAGTAAGTCTCCTCAAGTCTCCAGGATTCTTCTCAGTATTCTGGCCTTTATCAATAATGCTGTAGTTTGGGTGGTCTCCACACGTCCTCCAACTTCCAAGTCCCCGAGTCCCTTTAATAATCCTTTAGTTACTGTATCGAAAGCACCAATTACGGTTGGTATAATTGTCACCTTTATGTTCCATAGTTTTTTTCAATTCCCTAGCAAGGTCGAGATACTTATCCTTCTTTTCACATTCTTTCAGTTTTATTCTGTGGTCAGCCGGGACAGCAAAGTCCACAATTTTGCAAGTTCTCTTTCTTTTTTCTTTTCTTTTTTTTGGGGAGCGGGGATAAATATAAGGTTTGGTCTTCTGGCCAACATCTGCTGTTCTGTTTGTAAATGAAATTCTATGGTAAATTTGAATTAGTTTAATCTTTTGCAAACAATCCTACGAAAGTTAACGATAAGGTTTAAAATCGGAATTTATTTAGCTCTAGAATTAAGTAAAGTATTACAAATAATATATATTATGACTAATTCAAAGTATTATTTATTAAATTTTATACAAAATTAAATTTTTCGAAGGGAAATTGAAAAAATCCCATCCAAGTTTTAAAAAATAAATAAAAATCAGAACCAATCGTTTACAAAATCTTATTATTTCTGACATTGATTATGCTAGAAATAATAATAGAAATAAAAAATCATCACTGACCATATTCTTAAGTTGTTGATTTTTTAGGACGAAGTAAATGGAAGCATGTATGGAAGCTTTGTTATGTAATAATTTCATGGACATATTGGCAGCTTGGTTAAATTGGTAAATGCTATCGTTATTCTTGCCTTCAGTACATGTTTGGTGTTGCACAGAATTTTGTTTGGTACTCAGTCAACTAATTTGGCGTTGGATAATATATATATATATATATATATATATATATATATATATATATATATATATATATATATATATAAAGAGTGAGAGAGAGAGGGGTGAGGCAGGTCGGGAGAGAAGAAATGTAGATTATTTCAAAGCCATTATTTTCTCCAACTATTGTGGGAAATGCATTTTTTATATCAACCCTTAATCAACTTTCAAACGAAACTGAACTTACAAATCAATAATTATTTCCGTGTATATATATATATATATATATATATATATATATATATATAACACCTCCAAAATGTATGCTTTATCAATTCCGGGTACGGGATCATTAAAGAACTTTTTCAAATGCCAAATTTTTTTATTTGATGTAAATATTTTAAAGATTCATGTTTGCATGTTGAGTCAATTTCATGTCACGACATTTCCATTACATAAATAAAAACTTTATCGGTATTTTATGCTGTCAGGCTTTTCAATCAAATTCAAAGTTATTTGTTATTGTTTTCAGGTAAGTCTAAATCATATATGCATCATTCTATGAACATACGTTTTCGAATTTCCTTTGGCTTCTACTGAAATTGTTACACACATTAAAAGGGAATTCAAAGTTCTGACTGTCTTCAGATATTAAGTTTTCGACAGGTTAGCTATCTGATACACTGATATCAAACGCTTTTCAATAACTCACCGTGAAGGCTGAAAAGTATCCTATGCATCCTCGACATTCCAGAGCATGATATATCAAATTTTGAGAGATACATAATTTTATAAACAGATTTTTGCCACAGATTTTTTACCAGTGTGTTTAAGTGAAAATACTCAGAACCAATAGATTATTGACATATAATTTACTCTATAATACGAAAAAACACTTCATTCTTAGTACAGTTATCTTGTAGATAAAACTTTCCAACTCTATATTAATAATAATAATAATAATAATAATAATAATAATAATAATAATAATAATAATAATAATAATTTCAAGTCTCTATCACCTGAAAGTATAAAAATGACCACTACCAAGTTTAAATGCATAGTAAAGTAAAAATCCTAATCTTGCCAAAAATCTAAATCAACAATTTCATTCTGCAAAAAGTTGAAAAGAGCCAAAACCATGTAATTTGTAAGAAAACTTTACGTCTTCAATGACTAATATTTTACGTGTATTTATTATCAAATGAATATGTGCATATTTGAATGCTGTCATCTTCAGTTGAATTTAGACTCCTACGGTCAAAAATTTAAAATGTGTTTGAAAAAAGCAAAACAAAAACAAAGAATGAGTCCTATCGTCCCAAAATACCAAATATGATGGCTCCTGAGTTAAAATTCTGACTCATACTAAGTTAAAACTTATTTTAAAGATGTATTTCTTGTGAAAAGCTTAAGTTTCTAGAAAGAGTTCCTGGTTACATCTGCGACAGGAGCACAGATAATAATCAACCCCTGAGTCTAGTATAACCATATTATACTACCCAAGAAAATGACAAATCTAGACCGAATTCATCGTAGGAATGAGGCCAACAGGTCTGGTGACATAATCGCCTGGTGCTCCTTTGATAGCCAAGATGGGGGACCCCTGTTGACATCCAGCAAATGTTGACTGTTCTTATTTTAGGTACAGAAACAATAAACAAACAGCCACTCAACTCAAAAACACCAACGGAAGAGATAGGCTCGGGAAGATAACCAACATGTACAGTTATTTTGAGAGTAATCGTACACACAGAAGGTATGGGAAAAGAGTAACAGAAATTTGGGCAGAAACTACTAAATTTAATACAACAGGTCCGAGAATTGCTGACCAAAGACTTGCTGAAGTTATTAAAGAAAGGTTGGTTCTCTGACCTTGAGATACTAGAAATATGCGAACAAGTAAATAGGGAAGATTCCCTAACCCGAATAGAAATACAAAATACTAATAAATAAAAGCCTCCTAACCGAACAAAAGTTCAAAATGATGTAAACCAAATCACCATAGACCCCAGAATCACAAAACCAATGTTAACATAAAGTAAAGTAAAGTTGGCGACCATAGTCGAGGGTAACCCGAAGGCTCCCTTTTCGATAGCTACTACACCAAGATGTTGGGGAGGGTCAAAATAAATGTAGAATTCATACAAAAAACCATGACTGAAAAGAAGACTACATTACTATCCCTCAGAAATTAAGACTAGAAAAATGTCAAGGGAGAAACGGAAAAGATAAACAAGTTTTTACCAAATATACAAACAAGCAACATCACCGAACTAAATGAGGTAATTAGTGCGGGAACAAAATTAGTCTGTGATAAAATGTGGTGTTCCACTAAGTAACTTGAATAGAAATACAAAATCTGGATCGGAAATTAGGCTAGAAGGGTAGATGAAGAAATTATAATAACAAGCAAATGTGCTAAGTGAGTGAAAAACACGCCAGGATATACTGGGATAAAAAGACCAAAACGAAAGATCAAACAAATCTGCATTTACAACTTCAAAAGATATTGGTGAAAGACAGGAGACTTAAAATTTTACCGTGACAGGATCAAGCAGTACAAACAAACAAAATAACACAGAAAATTCTACCAACAGATAGGTGAATGAAGGACGAGGACAAACCAACGAACGAATACAAAGAAAGGCCAAATGGATAAATGATATGAAAAAAGAATTACAAGCACTCGAAGACCCTGAGGCGAATATACACGTGAAACTGCTAAAAGCCGCGCGAAAAAACTATCGAATTGGAAAACTCCAGGCCATAAAGTCATGCCAGGATACAGGTTTTAAAAAATTCACGTCCACCCACAAAAAACAGGTTCTTCAACTGTGTAAATGCCTAGAAGCTAATATACCTGAATGAATGACTAAGGGAAAGACTTCTATGTAAGCATCCCCATAGACTATAGACAAATAACCTATCCACCTCTTCCACCGATTCCATATCCTACGACGATAACCATTACACTACGAATGTCTCTAACTTGAATCATTATTAACTTTTTATCAGATGAAATATGTTTTTCGTCTTCACTCTTATTAGTTTACTTGCTGATAAATAAAAACACGAAGTGAACATCCTCGAAATGTACTAATTCCATAATATTTCCATGTGGGTAAGGGTATTGTTAGTAAATTTGACATATTATATATTAATAATGATCTATTGATACTAGTATGAAAATAATAACACAAAAATCTTACCGCTATACAATGATTTGTACATATACATTTCGTTAAACAGACAAAATATCACACGAGAAAACTTGGACATGCTCAATGGAAATCTAAAGAGAGAAACTGAATCTCTTCTAATAGCAGCACTAAACAACAGCATAAAGACCAACTATGTTAAAGCAAAAACAGATAAGACACAAGTGTAGGTTACGTGATGATAGAGACGAAACAATTGATCACAAAATAAGTGAATACAGCAAACTAGCGCAAAAAGATTATAAGACTAGACACAACTAGGTGGGGAATTGTGCAAGAAATTGAAATTTGACCATATAAACAAATGGTATATGCAGAACCCGGATTCCATCCAAATTTCACTAGGATTTCGAGATACAAAATCCAATCCCACCCAGAAGTCTATGCCTTGTGATAATTAGCAAAAAACGGAAAGCTTTCCATATAATAGACTTCCCTGTCACAGCGGACTAGAGAGTGAAAATAAAAGAAAGCTAAAAGTTAGTTAAGTACTTGAATATTGCCAGAGAACTGAGAAAGCAGTAGAACATAGGAGTAACGGTGATACCATTTGTAATTGGTGTGTTTTGAATTGTCCCTTGGAAAGGGGGTTGAAAGAGACCATCCAAACTACTGCATTGTTAAGATCGGTCAGAATACTAAGAAGAGTACTGAGGACCTGAGTAGACTGGCTCTCATTCAAACTCCAGTATAAGGTCATCAGCTGTTGAGCTGTTGAGAAAAACTTGCAGCAAGTAAAAAAACCTTCAAAATTAAAACATTCAGTCTATATTTTTTAATTCCAAAACGGTTTTTTTTCCAAAGTATTGAATGCAGAAATTTTTCAGATGAGGTAAGAAGTTTTAAAATGTAATTAAAAAGTACAGCATTAGACAGACAAACCAACTGAGCTTAATAGTATCTAATTCTGAAGCATTCAAAGCTAAAACTTTCATTTCTATATTTCTTTAATCATAAAACAGCTTGTCACTGAAATATCTTTGAACGAGTATGCAACACAAACAACCGAAATAGAATAGAAGCAGGAAAGATAAATAATTTTATTGTAACGAATTAGTGATGCCACACCTGGAAGCGTAATGATTGAATTTGCAACAGACTTATGCATCTATCGAGAATTTCAAGTCTAGAAAAAGATATAGATCATAGCCACCGAAAAAAGACGATGAAAGACGATATGGATATACTTATACTAAGTTAAAACTTACAAATTCTAGATAACGTGTAGGTCTTTTTTATGACTCAAAGACAGTATTCCTCTGTAGACGAATACCAGGCCTCATCTGTGGCAGGAGCAAAAATATCAATAACTCCCAGGGTCATTTATATCCACAATGTATTACCATTGTTGATATAATCGACCCAGAGAGTTATGAAAAATATCAAATATAAACACAATGAAACGTAGGACTCAAATGACAGACCCGAATTTCATCTTCTAATTTCAGTTACACAATATCCAAAGCTACATCCGAGACACATCTGAAAAAAACGGACTAAAGATAAGAAAAATCTAATCTGAGAATTAATTTTTATTTATTTATTGCGGACTTTTCCCCCTCATCTTGGTAGTTTTTTTTTTTTTGTGTTGTTTCTTCTTTCACTACGTTTCGGCCAAATTCCCTCTGGCCTTCTTCAGGTGATTTTACCGCTTTCCATAGCTGTTGTCTATCGCACCACGTTTTTGTGACCAAGTATACCTCTGGCCGACTTGGGTAGGATTTGAAACCGCTATCTTCTGACAAGGGCGATCAAGGATGGATTAATTCTCAGATTAAAAAAAAGCCTCATCTCAAAAATGATTCCAATTAAGGACAATATACAAAAATTCGGTACGGACCCGATTCTGGAAGACCAGATAATGATTTATGAGCCCAAAAAATCCACCCTTGATCGCCCTACGAACACGTAAATATGAAATTTTAAAGGTCTTTTGCTATTCTATCGAAATACATTGGATGTTTTTTGTATTTCCTGCGTGATTTTTGCATAATATTTGTGTCTGAATACATAGAAATAATGTAGAAATTAAATATGGTTGACGGCGAGAAATTAGGAGCAATAATGACTTGAGCAAGTGATTAGAGAAAAGTGTAGAATGGTGAGAAGTAATGAATTGATATAGAAGTGAGATGGAATATCGTTAGTAATCACCTAACAAACTTTTAGAATAAAAATAAAAAGCAAATGGGATTTCGACCGTTTAAGAAGAGAGACTTTTAAAAAAATGCCCGCTGGAAGAAAACGGAGCAACAGAAAAACAAAAACAAACACCGCTCTTTTATCAGTGATAACGTTCGGGAGAGAGGAAAAAATGGTCAGGTAAAAAGGAAACGTTAAATGTCTCTCGCTGTATTATCAAAATGCAGTGTATGCCTTTACATTTTGT
The DNA here is from genome assembly GCA_963585895.1 of Sepioteuthis lessoniana. Taxonomy (NCBI): domain Eukaryota; kingdom Metazoa; phylum Mollusca; class Cephalopoda; order Myopsida; family Loliginidae; genus Sepioteuthis; species Sepioteuthis lessoniana. The sequence continues at coordinate 54,654,942 of OY757921.1, forward strand.
ATATGATTTTTTTTGTATTTGGGTCTATACCAACTAAAAACTTAGAAATCAAGAATAGTGGTCAGAGGAGCAATAATGATTGGATGGCGTGGTGAGAAGGTGATTTTTGGTTTGGTTAGGTACTATGTCATATGAACCATTGTATGTTATTTAATACCAAATCCTTTTTATGCATATATATTAGATATATGATTTCTAAACACATTTTGTAGATAACCTATTTAAAATGAAGTTAAATGGTTTCACTTATTTCCATCTAATAAGAATAATTCTATTTACAATTAATCATTTGTTTCCTCACAGTTTAATGTTTCCAAGTACGAGGGTTGTTCAAAACGTTTCCAGACTTTTTTGTACAAGGATTTAAAACTGTCTTAGACTCTTAAAAATTCAGTATGTTATTGCTATACAACTTATGAGATGACTGACCAATTTTTATGACCAATTTCAGGCTCAAATGAACAGCTACAGCACGAATTGGAATACACCCTACTAAAGCCTGATTGTCACAGCTGGTGAATTTCAAAAATACAATCTGACACTTTAGAAGAATGATATGCAATAAAATTCCGTTTTAAACTTGGAAAAAATGCCACAGAAACGTATGGAATGCTTCAGACTGCTTTTCGACTATCTTGCATGAATCGAGCATCAGTTTTTGAGTGGCATAAGAGATTCAAGGAAGGCAGGGAATCTGTGAGGGATGATGAGAGGTGTGGGAAGAGTAAGGAAGTCAGAACACCAGAGTTGATAGGCCAAATAAAGAATTTCATGGATAAGGACCGTCGTGTGTCTATAGAGACAATAAGTGCACAGTTTAATGTCAGTGTGGGAACTGTACACACAATTGTTCGCGAAGAACTGAAGATGCGGAAGATTTGCACGAAGTTTATCCCAAGGGTGCTCAGAGAAGATCAGAAAGAAAGACGTTGTAATGACAGCAGGGAGATAGTCGAGCTGATCAATTCAGATCCCGCAGTTCTTGATGCTCTGGTGACCTGTGATGAAAGCTGGATCTATTGCTATGATCCAGAGACCAAGAGACAGAGTTCCCAGTGGAAGCATGCTAGCTCTCCCAGATCCAAGAAGGCCAGACAGAGCAAATCCACCTTTTGATGATCCCTTTCTTTTTGACAGCACTGGCATGATGTACATGCACTGGGTTCCCACTGGACAGACAGTCAACAAGGTATACTATGTTGAGGTTTTCAGGGAGTTCAGGAAGAGATTCCGTTGGAAGGGGCCAACACTCTTCAAATCGGGTCAGTGACATTTCCACCAGGACAATGCACCAGTCCACAACTCCGTCCTTGTCACAGACTATTTGACCAAGATGAGCATCAAGACATTTCCTCACTCTCCCTATAGTCCAGACCTTGCTCCTTGTGACTTTTGGTTATTCCCCATGCTCAAGGAAAACCTTAGAGGCTGTCGTTATGAGACAATTGAGGAGATGAAAGAGGCTGGGACGAGGGTCATTGACACACTCACACAAGAGGACTTTCATGGGGCCTTCCAGAAGTTATTGGAACTGTACAACGAGTGCATTGCAGCCGGAGAAGATAACTTCGAAGGGGACTTGAGTTTCATGTGTGTACTATCAATAAAAGTGGCCATACGAAAAAGTGTGGAAACTTATTGAAGGCACAATGTATTGTTATATATCACTAACAATTCAATTAGACATCCGTCATTTGTTTACACACAGTTAAATGATCAAACAGTTCTATTTCAAACAATTCATTTTAGCATAAGTACACAGTTTTTTGTTTATACACAGTTAAATGTAAAAACAGTTCTTTTTCAAACAATTCAGTTTTACATAAGTAGACAGTTTAAATGTCAAGCAGCTCTATTTGACCCATAAATAGAATCCTATCAGCTGCTACCACTCCGGGCCAGAGTATTCTACAGCCCCAGCCGACAGCGCCAGGTAGGCGAAGAAAAGGGAAAAGTAAAGAATTAACTTAGGAGGGAGATGGTATATTCTTCCTAAACAAATGACCAATTTTGTTAATCACATTATATCAAAATCTTAAAAAGTGAGCGAAATTCACAATACAGAGATGACACCTTAAGTACAAAATATTTGTTATACGGTAAAGTAAAAAAAAAGTCAACTCGCAACATTAATTAAGTTAAAAATTAAAAAGGGAAGGTGATTTTTTACCTGCTTAGGATGTATTTGGTTACATCAGTGACCGGAGTGTAGTAATAATCAACCCCTGGGTTTAGTATAGCCACCATATATAACCCATAAAAGATAACTAATCGAAACATAACTCAACGTGGTACCCCAACAACATGTTTGGGTTATTGATCAGCAGGTGCTCCTTTGATCGCTAATATGAGAGACCCAGTCTGTATTTTGCGAATATTGACTGTTCTTCATGTACAGAAAAGACGAACTAAGTAACCACTCAAATCAGAGATACCTCCCCCAACGAGTGTCCTGGACATTACACTAAACAGTCTAATGGTGATGTTTCAGTGATGTTGGGGCTTTGGGGAATGCGGAGCACCCCGTCATTTCTATTGCTCCCAGGTTCTCTCTGGCCAGGATTGGTAGCAACTGATAGGGCCCTATCTATGTGTCAAATAGAACTAAACTGCTTATTTATGCTAAACTGAATTGATTGAATTTGAACTGTTTGACTAAACTGAATAGCTTGAAATAAAAATGTTTTTGACAATTAAACTGTGTACTTACATTTAAATTGTGGACTAATGCTAAACTGAATTGATTGAAATGGAACTGTTTTTGATATCAGTGTGTAAACAAAATCTATACTAGTACTAAACTGAATTGGCTGAATTAGAACTGTTTGAATAAAACGAATAGTTTCAAATAGAAATCTTTTTGACAATTCAAATGTGTACTCATGCTGGATTGAATTGTTTGAAACAGAACTGATTATTTGTATAAAAATTGATTTAAGTAGAACTAAACTACGTACTTATGCTGAATTGATTTGTTTGAATTACAACTATTTGATTAAACTGAATAGCTTGAAATAGAAATGTATTTTACTGTGTACTCATGCTAAACTAAATTGTTTGAAATAGAACTGACTATTTGCAAAAAATAGATTTGGCATTAAATAACCTACAAAGGTTGATATGCCATAAACCCAACCAACCAAGTAGAACAACAATAATTAGAAAACAAGAATGGGAAGAAAAACAACTCTGTGTATATTTCAAGCGACAAACAAGCAAAACATCACACCAGAAAACTTGGACATGGCAAAGAAAGAGAACCATTTAGAGAGAAACTGAATCTCTTCTGATAGCAACACAAAACAGTGCCATAAAAACCAAGAATGTTAAAGCAAAAATAGATTAAACGCAACAAAATTGCAAATGTAGATTATGTGGTGACAGAAACGAAACAATCAATCACATAATAAGCGAGTGCAGCAACATAGTGCAAAAGCAGTATAGGACCAGACACGACTGGGTGGAGATGATCCACTGGAAATTGTGCAAGAAATTAAAATTTTACTATATTTACAAATGGCATATGCACAACCCGGAATCCGTCCTGAAAAATGAGATATACAAAATTCTCTGGGATTTTAAGATACAAACTGATCACCTAATCTCGACCAGACAACCAGACCTAGTGATAGTCAACAAAAAAGAGAACCTGCTAAATAGTGTTTTCTTGTCCCTACAGACCACCGAGTAAAATTAAAAGTAAGCGAAAAGAGAGATAAATACACATACCTTGCTACAGAACTAAAAAAAATATGGAACATGAAGCTGATGGTGACCAGTTGTAATTGGTGCATTTGTAACTATCTCCAAGGGCTTGATAATGGGAATCGAAGACTTGAAAATAAGAGGACAAGTGAAGACCATCAAGACTACAGCATTTTAAAATCGGCCAGAATACTTAGAAGAGTCCTAGTGACTTTAGGAGACTTGCTGTCACTCAAACTCCAGTGAAAAATCATCTGCCCATGCTTGTGTAAAAAAAAACTCTCAAAGAAGTAAAATATCAATACAGTATGATTGGGTGTATAATATGATTGAGAAGATATTGTTCAAGATTGGCCATTGACATACATTTCTCTAGAATGGTTTCACCAAATGGAATAACTGGGGTTGTTTTTAGTGGAGGGTTGTTTAGTTTTTGTTTTTAGTCCTTTATTCTACGTCAACTGTTTAACGTTTTGAATCTAACTTATAACCAGTTATCCAACACTTATATGATTTTTCATATTACACATGGCTGCTTCAGCAGGCATTAAAACCTTGACTTGTCCCTGTTTATCACTCCTACTAAAATATTCAAACATATCAACCGTACCAGGGTGTCGTTATTAATGGTGGTAGCATTATAAACATAATTATTTTTACATGATTATTAGATATGTGTCTTATAAAAATCTAAAATTATGCTATAAAGAAATATTACCGTAATTTCTGTGACACATCGAAACTTCGACACTTCTATGTATGTATGTCACACTGTGGACTTGTGGTGGTTAAAGACGCTAATTTAGAAGTAGGCGAGGAGAGAGATGGAACTTGCAATTACCAAAAGTAGACTTGTAGCATACTAGTTTTGCCTCCCTCTTTCTGTTTGTGGGTCAGAATAATAAGATATAATTACGACTCAATTTGAAATCTGTCTTTTGAAAAGAAGAGAAAGGTACTCACAGAAGATAAGCTGTTTAGAAAGCAGACATAATCCCCAGTCCCAGACAGGATAAAGCTTACATCAGTTGACAAAGCTGTTGTGTTAAAAATCTCCCGATAAGAAGAGAGAATGAGTGTGATTTCACTTTGAAGCTGCCTTTTCTACAATGCATTTTATAAATTAGATCTGTCATGAAGACAGTTGAAACGACTAAGGTGGGGGGAATACAGGCACGTTGAGTTACCACCCTTCCGAGTATATTAGAGTAAGTTAGAGTTAAGGTCGACATAACTGTCAATTGGTGTTGACCAATTCCCTAAATATCGAAAATTGTTGACTTTTGCAGAAAATAAAATTAATGTTATTTTGAACAGATTGCCGATCTGGAATAGGAAAAGTAACTAACCTCATACCTAGTCGGCCGTTTGATACTATCCTCATAATGAGCCGGAAATTCGGCGTGCAGAAGTGTATTTACGAGAAGTGCTAGATCATTTAGGTGGTCTGTCCGTCATAGTTTTGCAGGATATTGACAGTTTCTTATCTTTTTTAATATTGAATGATTTTCTTTTATCAGATCTATTAACGTTTGTAGTAAATGTGTGTGCCTCGTCAAGAAATTAAAGGGACACTATAAAAATTATTAATTTCTTTGTGAATTCATATTTATGATTCTTGTTCAGAAGTTTATGGTGTACGTATTAGTGCATATATACTTCTAAAGTATCTTCAATGATTGTCAAATGAGTTCAAATTAACAATTAAAACCGATTCCTCTATATTCACCAACAACAGAGACACTTGTAAATTCAATGTTTTTCTGTGTTTCTAATTCGGAAGGGCTCTCTGAAAATGTTTAAAAATTCCAAAATGTTCCTTGTTTTCGTCAGGTAAAAACACATTCTTCCTGGGAGAAAAACCCACTCTGTCAGCTGGGACTGCACTTCAACAGGGGGGTAAGACCCCACCCCCAAGTGTCCTGATGGTGAAACACCAGCCCTGAAGCCTAAGGGAAATTGGAGTAACCCTTCGTTCCTATTACTCTTTGGTGCACCCTGTGCTGGAGAGGTAGTACCTGTTAGTATCCCATCTTTAAGTTAAATAGAACTGTTAATCATTTATTAAGGATTATCATTATTAGTTATCTATACAGATGTATCAAAATTGTTTATATTACAAAGGAATGATTAATAAGTAGAATTACTTATGCTAAATAGAAATAATTGAAACCGTTTAACTGCATGCAAACAAATGATTAATATTAAGTAAATTATCAGTGTTAGAGAAAAATACTTGAAACCACTTAACTGTTTGCAAACAAATGGGCATTAATTCGTTTAAAAATAAAGTTATGTAAAAAGTATCCGGTTACAAATAATATATATATATATATATATATATATATATATATATATATATATATATGAAAGTAAATATGGATAAAATCCGACAGTATGAAGGTAGCATATGTCATCTCAACAATCACCCATCTATATAGTGAACTATTTTATATCCAAGTCCTGACGATGGTTATTATAACCGAAACGTTAACGTCGACTTCACATCGTGATATATTCACCTATTTGGATTATATTTTTTCCTGCTACCTTCATATATATATATATATAATTTAGAATTAAATAGACATCAACCAACTAACCGCTGAGAAAAACTATGTGATGATGGTACTCTAAACTCCTTACTTCTTGGATGCTGCAAATCCTTCTTCTACAGATTTTCGAAAAAGCTCGGTCTAACACCATCTTTTTAAGGAATCTTGACCCTTTTGTCAAAATACAGAAAGCAGATGGCAAGTAGATGAAGTCTTCTAATTTCATCAGAGATTCTATTAAAAAATTGATCAATTGATTTTTGGAAAAATTACATCTTCCTCTCACGTCTTAGCCGGGGCAACTTGATCTGCTGAATATGATTTGAACATATGAAAAGCGTTTCACTGTTGACGCACTTGACTAAAAGAGAGGGACAAAATATGGACAACGGCGAGAAATACGAAAAAGATTCACTAATACTTATTGTCTGAGATGGCTTTACGTGTTGTGAGCTACGGTGTCAACTAAAATTTAGTAGTTGTTGTTTACGAAGAAATGCTAAAACACACCTTCTAGTAAACTAAAGAGAAAGGTCAGTAGTGCCATTTAGCAAGACAATGTCAGTTGCCATTTAAAAAAGACAACTGATTTTATCTCCGCGATCACTTATCATCTTTAATTTAACAGTCTGCCTTGTTCCCCAGAACTCCATTCGAAAGACAATGTTCGGGGAATGATAACCAGAGATGTCTAAAAACATCCAATATTCCTTGTTTGAGGTATTGAAATACGCTCACATGGATACATCTTTGAATATGCGCAGTCTAAATTGGCAATCTCATGACAGATTGTAACATACAGGTATTGAAGATAAAATACTCAATCTTAAAGTGGTAAATTTTTGAAAAATGATATTTTGGTAATAAATATCATTGTCGATTGTGCTGTTCTTTTTATGATAAGTGGATTTAAGAATTGTTCTGTTTTTTATAAAATCAATCTCTGTTAAAATGAAAAAGAAAAACGACAATTAAATATATTCACACACAGGCGGGCGCGCGAGATGAAATCAAAAAAATGTCGAAACTGAAGTTTTAACTTCCTTAATTCTAAAATTTGAAATTTAGATGAAGGTCAGTGCACAACCAAGCAATTCACATAAAGTCTTAATGAAGCTACATAACTATCAGTTTTTAATATTTTTATCAGCAAACTCGAAACTGTTTGACTAACACTGAGGAGACATCTTTTATTGTAACGATTATCGTCATTGGAAATGGAATGGTGTGAACCTGCTTCAAATTCAAGATAAGATTGTCTGAGTTTCACCTTGTTCTAATGCCTTTGCTAAAGGCATGAATCCCCCTCCTATCAATAACAGGGAAAACTTGGTTCTTTCGTCTTGTTTTGGTAACCGATCTAGGGGAAAGAACTCTGTTAATTCAAACTAGCTTTACTCCGCTTAGTAAATTAACCTGATGTTCAATCCTACCCGTGTCAGATAGATAGATAGATAGATATTTGTAAAAAAAACAAAAAAGACGCTGTGTGGCCAGCAAAGTCTTCATCAGATTGTGACAAAGGTGTTAGGCATGATCTCTGGGACAATGGATCATTACGACTAACCCAGAGTGCCCCAGCAATATCTTACATTACTAGAAGTCTTTCTTACTTTTCTGTTACATTGTGAGAATATTAAATCAAAATGCAGCCCTCTTCGTATAATGATGTGGTATTCACGATTTTCCAGCAATGAAACGGTAATCAATGGGAATTTGATACGTTTTTGGTGAGAAGTTGTGAATGTAACTATCTCTTTCTCTCTTTCTCTCTCTCTCTCTCTCTCTATATATATATATATATATATATATATATATATATACGTGTGTGTGTGTGTGTGCGTGTGTGTGTATGTATGTTCATAATGATGATTTTGATCCGGCTACAGTATTTACATGGGTTCTTGTGGTGTAACGTTTATCGACGAAGGAAATTGACCCTGTGACCCAAGTTCAAATCCTGGACGATGCTTTTTGCATTTCACGTAATGTTAATAATACTCAGGGCAAAGGTTTGAATCAAACCATTCTCTCTCCAGCTAATACTCGAGAAGATTGAGCTCTTTAACCATGCAACGGCTACCGGTCCAAGAGAAGGAATTCAAACCAATTGTACCCGGCTTAAAAAAATTTCGTTACATCCTGCTCGTGACGGGGGAGCTATGTAAATGTATAATGTATTCATGGGGTTTGAGTAATGTTTGCACGCCTCAATATGCACACCTATTTATTTAAATGTGATATCCAAAAATATTAGTTGGGTGTTTAATTTTGATTGTTATTTTGCAGAAAAAGGTTACATCTTGAAACTTTTAGGGACTCTTCAACAGCATAGATGAATCACTTTGAAAATGGTAACTAGGTAAGTATCATTTCAGTTTTGGAAACAAGTAAATTCTGATGAGTTGAGTTATATTCACGTTTACTTCTACCACTGTCACCAGTGCTGTTTAGATGAGTGCAGGCCAGCTTAAAACTTTCTTTTCTTTTTTATTACTTTCTTTAGTGGTTGCAGTTCTGATGCACCATAATGAGTTCAACTTTTTGCAATAGTCAATCATGAGCACTGCAAGGCTGTCCTTAAAAACACAGACAGCACCAGCTTTCTGACAGATGCCATTTGTTTTTAAGGAAGGCAGAGAACCGGTGTGTTTTAATTATTTGATTCGGAATCAAGGAAGTGAGCCCACGTTCCAACTAGGATTACAATTTTCCTGAAAGAATTCGATAGAACAGCCGAAAAACAAACCAAAAGTGTCCTTAAAATTTCCAGTCTGTTCAATTTTTGATTTGGTGTCATCGTTTGGGACGCCCTTGCAAAAAGATTGCTCAATCCAAAGATATCAGTCAACAGTGTGAACTGTGCCTAAGCTGATGTCCCTCAGCCATGATTCATCTTCTATGCTCTCCCTGTTCTGCTTGAAATCAACAACGTGATTTTTACGATTGAATAACTGAGAGAATTCTCACCAAGTGTGACGTCAATGTCTTCGTGAATTTTCTTGGGGGCATTCCTTTTTTAAGCAATTACTTGATCATTGTTCTGATTTGTTTCTTGAATATTTTCGATTTCTCACTCACCTACTGATTTTCAATGAAGCTAGATTCACAAATGCTTTTTGTTTTGAAAGTTATTTTATTCCTTCATGGTTAAATGAATCTGATGAATGTAGATGATATGTTATTATACTTAGTCAGAACTAGAAAGTAAGTCAAGATGTTTTGATCGTGCAATAACAAACATGTGGGCGCGAATTATTGATTAAATGATTTCCCAAGGAATTTCAATTATTGGAATTTTAATTTCTAATGTAGAGTAACGAACATTACTGTAAATGATTTCTCTCTCTCTCTCTCTCTCTCTCTCTCTCTCTCTCTCTCTCTCTCTCTCTCTCTCTCTCTCTCATCTTCTTTATCATAAGAATATAATGACTGACGTCATCTAGAAATTACTTTGGTTTTTAGAGTTTGTGTCCTCTATGATGTACATATGCTTATGTTGGACTCATAATTTCCTCTATGTTCTGCAGGTCAACTTGACATTTGTCAGATCAAAGTGTCATCCATGCTCTTATTACTAGTCTGTTTGGAACTGTTATTTCAACTAATATATGCTAAATACGAGAAAACAATACGTGGATACTATGAATTTGTGCTATGTTATTCGCAACCAGACACACGGATAAGCAAGAAACAGACACTGTATTATAGCTTTATTTAGTTTTGGAGGCTAGTATAAAATATGGATTCGTAAATTGTCTGGCCAGCTGTCAGGACGAAAAGAAATTTTTGTTAATTTATGCTGAGGGTATTAGTGCTATATGAAATGCAAACAACCCGATTTAAACTCGGGTCACCAATTATATTTCCTACAATAACATCTATTGTGCTGTGTGGATTAACGAATTAATTATATTAAGATTTTAAAAAATAATAAGATCCAATAAAAATTAAATAAATATAATAATCTCATTTTTCCTCTCACAAAAGATATGTACATTTAAAATAAATACTCCATACTGAATAACTTTTATGATATTCTTTCATGAGTTAAATTAAAAAAATAATCCAAGAGAAGGGCATGCCACGAGCGCTTCATGTATTTATCTAGTCACTTCGCCACGAGTAGGATGCGATACAAGGTCATTTTTTAAGTAGAGTTAAACAGGTCTGAATTCAGTTTTCCTTCTCCTTGACTGGTGCAACACCAAGGTTAAAGAGCCTAATCTGTCCTACTATTTACACATAACTGGAGGAAGAACAGATAAGTTCATACCTTTCCCTAGGACATTAGCATGAAGTGAACGCAAACAGTCTCGTTCAGGTTTATAACTCGGATCATCTATTCAATTCCCTTCAACAATAACGCTATAATGTTTTCAAGTAATATGCAATTTTTTAACAAAATTAATTAATCATTTTACATGTTGTTATGTTTGATGAGAAAACCAGTTAGCATGAAATAAAGATACAAGCTCTCAACATTATATTTAGGACATTTCAATACTTTATTTTTTTATAGGATTCAATTTCTTCTGCAGTACTGTAACATTAACATACAAAGTAGATTTCAACAATGAATATTAAAGACTGTAGATTTTGAAACTCTTTAGATTTATTTCGAAATTTTGAAGACATTTCCGGCAAAGTTTTTTAAGAATATGAGGGGAAAAGCCTAATAGTCAATCATAGCACATTTTTCCGTAACGAGTCATTTCATATCTCTTGAATATAATCACCATATCATTCAGTGTTCCCCACTGTCTTCTTTTAGAATCTATTGAATGTTTTCAAAGTTGAAAGTTGGTCGTTATTTTTGGCCTGTCGTAAATAATTTCTGCGAATATCTCCATTATAACTTTTTGCAGGCCATTCTAGAACTATTATTCTGTCTGATACAACCATTCTTTCATAGTTTTGACAACATGAATACTGCGGAATGAAACTATTTCTTATCTATGTGTGGTATAAAATCTTTTTTAGCTTAAACTGTTCTGAAATTTTATATCAGGACTACAGCAGTAATTGTACTGTGTGATACCGGAAACTCTAAAAAATAGTGTACCTAATTAACTGTCGTTTCCTGAGAGCAGAAAAGCTGCATGCTTCTGCAAAATACCTCCAGAAGTATGGAAGACAAGGAAATTTGGTGACTTCTCTTCGATTGTGCAACACTCTCAATAAACGAAATGCTAAAGAGAAATGTACAAAAGCAGTATCCTCTCATTGGAACCTTGGAACCTTGGAATCACTAACAACTACTGAGGCATAACTATTACTTACTTCTATAACTGCTAAGGTTTTTAATGTTCTGCACCTGAAATTGATAAACTATTTTTGAAAAATCAGAATGGTTATCGGAGAAACCGATCCACAACTTAAAAGATCCTAACAATCAGTTCAATCATCAAAAGACTATATACGATAACCTGGAGACAATACTATTGTTTGTTGATTTCTTTAAGGCGTTTGATTCCATAAACAGAGGGAATAAATGGTATCCATAAAGAAACTGTTTCTGTTATAGTAATGCTTTATAGAAACATGGAAGCAAAGGCCCACTCAGCTGATGGAGACACACACTTCTTCGTCATTGTCGCAGAGGTCTTGCTTGGAGATAGATTAGCACCATATTTATTTAAACTCTGTCGACACTAAGTACTTTGAACGTCGATAGATCTAATAAAAGAAAATGGTTTTAGGCTAAAAAAAAAGAAGCAGGCGATATCCTACGGAAACTATAGCAGATGTAGACTAAGCAGATGATCTAGCGTTTCTTGCAAATACACCTACCCAGGCCGAATCTCAACTGCATAGCCTAGAACGAGTAACAGGAGACATTAGCCTCCATGTGAGCGCAAATAAAACAGATTCCATGTATGTTAAACGATAAGGAGCCATCTCCACTTAAAGCGGCAGTCGTCTTAAATTAGTAAAGAAGTTCACATACATCGCCAATTTTATCTCATTTACTGAAAGTGATGGTAACATACGCCTTATGATGGTGTCGACTGCTATTAATCGTTCATACGGAAGTCTGATCAATCTGATAACTTAGAAGGGGAGTTTTTCAAGCTTTGGCTGTGTCAATTCTGCTGTATGTAAAGACCACATGGACGGTAGAAAACACATGGGAAAAAAGCTAGAGAGGAACGACACAAGAATCCGCTAGATTATTAAGATCGGCCGGAATCATGAGAAGAGACCTGGAGAATTGAGGAGACCTGCTGTTACTCAGACTCCAGTGAAAAATATCAGCTAACGCTGGTGTGAAAAACTCTCAAAAGAATGAATTATTATTATTATTATTATTATTATTTACGCATTTGAGAGTTCTTCAGACCAGTGTAAGCTGATGGTTTTCCACTAGAGTCTAAGTGACAGCAAGTCTCCTCAAGTTTCCTGGACTCTTCTCATTATGTCGTCTGATCAAAACAATGTTGTTGTTTTGATGGTCTCCACTCGTCCTCTTATTTCCAGTTCCTCCAGTTCTTGCACCAAGCCCTTGAAAACTGTACCGAGCGCACCAATTACAATTGGTATCCCAGTTATTTTTATATGGCATAGTTTTTTTTCAGTTCTTTAGCAAGGCCTAGATACTTATCTCTCTTTTCGCTTGCCTTTTATCCTATGGTCTGCTGGAACGGCAAAGTATTATTATTATTATTATTTCTGGCGAGTTTTTACACTAGCGTCTGCTGATGGTCTTTAACTGGAGTATGAGCGTCATCAAGTCTCTTTAAATCTCTAAGGCTCATCTCAGTATTCTGGCTGATCTTAACAATGCCATACTTCGGATGGACTCAGCTTTTCCTCCGATTTCAAAATCCTCCAGTCCTCTTTTTTAACTTTTGTGGACCGTTCTAAGCGCACCAGTTTCTGTTGTACCAATAGTAATTAGTGGCCTTAGAACAGTTCTCCGTTACTCTCTTATTCCACAGCTTTTTTTTTTTTTTTGTTGTTGTTGTTTATTTATTTTTTGTTTATGTTGTTCCCTAGCGAGGTCCAAATACTTTCCGTTTTCATAGATTTTGACTCTGATCCATCGGAAGAGCAGAATTTACTATACGGCAGTTTTTCTTTCTTGTTAATTGTTATTACACCTTGAGAGTTTTTAACACCTGCGTTAGCTGATAATCTTTCACTGGAATTTGACAGACAGCAAGTCTCCTCTTGTCTCCAAGACTCTTCTCAGTATTCAGGCCAATCTTAATGACGCTGTAGTCTGGATGGTCTTTCCTTTTTTCTGCCCTCTAAGTCTTCCATTCCCTCTACCAAGCCTTTTGAGATTGTTCCGAGAGCACCTATGAGAATTTGTTTCACCATCACTTTCAAGTTTTATTGTTTTTGTTTTTTTTTTTTTAGTTCTTGGACAAAGTCAAAATACTTATCTCTCTTCCTGCTTTCTTTTATTTTCACCCTGAGATCCGCCTGAACGGCGAAGTTCAATTTTCGGCAAGATATCGTTTTTTTATTGTTGTTGTTATTATTGTTGTTGTTAACTATCAATAGGCCTGGTCGTCAGCCTAGATCAGGTGATCGGTTTGTATCTTAAAATCCCCAAGAGTTTTCTGCTTCGCATTGTTCCAGACGAAATCTAGGTAGTGCAAATACTACTTATTCGTATGGGCTATTTAAATTTCTTGTAAAGTTCTCAGTGAAGCGAGTCTTCTTCCTACATCTTTCCTTTGTACATACAGTCTCTCAACATCATCCTTACGGTACAACGCTTACACTTTCTCAAAGGATCAACTATTATTATTATAATTGTAGTCGAGGTAGTAGTAGTGAGTTTTCACACTAGCTTTTCGAGAGATCATTTGACAAAATATATCAATTTACTAGCAGCATTTGTACTCAAACTGTCAATGAAAGACCATCAGCTAACGCTGAAGTTGATGGCATACACGGATTTTAGTTTTAAAACTTCACCTTCATACACGACAGACTTGCTACTGAAATGAATAAATGCATACAGAAAACTGAGATACCCGGATGGATGACCAAAGGGAAGACCACTCTAATCCAAAAAGACCCACTCAAAGAGATTGCTCCAACGAACTATAGACCTATAACGTGCTTACTGATAATGTGGAAGATACCAACGGTACAAATTTTAGATAAGATCTACTACTCATTGATAAGCCGCGGAATCTTCCCCGACGAACAGAAAGGATACCGCAAGAAAACCAGAGGCTGAGATGAACTACTATATATAGATCAACACATCCTCGACGAAAATAAAACGAGACAAAAATCTAGCTATGACCTGGATCGACTACAAAAAAGCTTACGATGTGGTCCCCCAAAGAAGGATACTACACTGTCTTAAAATGTATAAAATACCCGACCAAATCGTACTGTTTATCGCGAAGACTATGGAAACCTGGAGAGTGGAATGGACAGCAGAAGAACAAAGCTGAGCAGAGGTAAAGATCCATAGAGAGATATTCCATGGAGATGCACAATTACTATTACTATTTGGGATAGCCATGATGCCACTCAACCACATCATTAGAAAATTCACAGCCAGATACAAAATCAACTAATTACCGGGAAAGATCAACCTCTTGATGTGCTTGAGCGACATCAAACCTTTTGCTTAAAACGAAAAAGAAATAAAAACCCTAATAAAGACTCTGAGAATATACAGTCAAGATATAGGAATGGAATTTGACATAGAAAAATGCGCCATGCTAGGAATGAAAAGCGGTAAACGGCACATGACGGAAGTAATCAGAACGCTCGGAGAAAAGGAAACGTGCAAATACTTGGGTATATTGGAAGCAGACACCATCAAATAAGTGGAAATGAAAGAAAAAAATTAAACAAGAGTATCTCGAAAGAGCCAGAAAATTACTCGAGACTAATTTCTATAGCAGGAACCTTGTCAAAGAAATAAATACCAGAACTGTCCCCCTTGAAAGATACTCGGTACCATTCTTGAAGTGGACCAGGGAAGAACTTAACAAATGGTCCAGAGAACAAGTAAACTAATGATTATGCACAAAACATTGCATCCCAGAGATGACGTTGACAGATTATAAGAGTCAAGAAGAGAGGGAAGAAGAGGACTTGCCAGCATTGAAGACAGCGTGGACACTTCGATACAACGACTCGAAGACTACATAGAAAAGCGCTGAGGAAGACTGATTACAGTCACCAGAAACAATACTTACGACACAAGGACCAGCGGAACGACAATTACCAGAAAACAAAAGTGGGAAGAAAAACAACTCTATGGATGATTTAAGCGACTAACAAGCGACTTCTCACACGAGAAAACGTGAATGTGGCTAAGAAAAGGAAACCTTAAGAGACAAACTGAATATCTTCTAATAACAGCACAAAAAAAACATAAGGAGTAAACATATCAAAGTAAAAATAGATAAGACGCATCAAAACAGCAGATGTTGGTTATTTGGTGAAAGAGACGAAACGATCAATCACATAATAAGCAAATGCAGAAAATTAGCATAGAAAGAGTGTAAGACTAGGCACGATTGGGTGGGAAAGGTGATCCACTGGGAATTGTGTAAGAAATTGAAGTTTGACCATACGAACATGGTATATGCACAACCCAGAATATGTCCTAGAGAATGAGACGCACAAACTCCTCTGGGATTTTGAGATACAAACGGGTCACCAAATCTCAGCTAGACGACCAGATCTTATAATGATCAACAAAAAAAAGATAACTTGCAGAATTGTGAACTTTGTTGTCTCGGCAGAACACAGAGTGAAATTGAAAGAATGTAAAAAGAGGGCTAAGTACCTCGACCTTGTAAGGGAATTGAAAAAAACTGTGGAACAGGAAAGTAACGATTATACCAATTGTAAATGGTTCTCTTGATACAGTCACCAAAGGATTGGTTCAAGGACTGGAGAGTTTGGAAATAACAAGACGAGTGGAGACCATGAAAATTACTGCATTATTGAGATTGACCAGAATAAGGAAAAGTGTCCCGGAGACTTGAGGAGACTTGTTATCACTTAAGCTCCAGCGAGAAAATATCAGCTAACGCAGGTGTGAAAAACTCTTAAAAGAGAAAAAAATAATGATAATAACTAACTGCACAAATAAGAGAAGAAATTTACGACTAGCTAACAAGCCACGGATTGTTCTTGGAGGAAAAGAAAGGATGTCGCAAAGGTTCCAGAAGCACCGGAGAGCTTCTCTACATTAATCAGAACATCCTCATCGAGAGTAAGACGTGACGGAAAAATCTAGCTATGGCCTGGATTGACAACAAATCTTAGCTGAAGCAAAGATCCAAAAAGTATATTCCAAGGATATGCTGTATCCCCATTACTATTTGTAATAGCGACGATGCCACTCAATGACATACTCAGGAAATGCACAGCCGGATATAAACTTACTAAATTGTAGGAAAATATCAATCACCTAATATACATGGCTAAGATGAAGTTGTCTTCAAAAAATGAAAAAGAATTGGAAACTAATACACGCGGTGAGAATATACAGCCAGCATATAGGGATGGAATTTGACAAAGAAAAAAGCCCATGCTAGGAATGAAAAGCGGCAAACGACATTTGACCGAAGGAATGGAACTACCAAATCAAGAAAAAAATTAGAACGTTCTAAGAAAATGAAACCTACAGATACTTGGGATTAATGGAAGCTGATTCAATCAAACAAGTGGAGATGAAAAAAAAAATTAAGAAAGAGTATCTCAGGAGAACAAGAAAATTACTCGAGACAAAACTATATTACTGGAATCTTATCAAAGAGATAAATACCTGTGCTGTCCCTCCTCGTAAGATATTCGGGACCATTCTTGAAGTGGACCAGAGAAGAACGAAACTAAACAAATGGACTAGAGAACAAAAAAATAATGAACACGCATAAGGCATCCCAGAGATGACATATCAAGAAAAGGAGGAAGAGAACTTACCAACATTGATGACAGCGTTGATGCATCGGTGCAACGACTCGAAGACTAGATAGAAAATCGCGGAGGAAGACTGATTACGGCAACCAGAAACAATACTGATAATATGGAGGTGCCCATGGTGTAATGGTTATTGTCGTAGGAAATTGACACGGCGACACGAGTTCAAATCCTGGACGAGACTGATTGCATTTCACATAGTGTTAATACCCTTGGGAAAGGTATGAATCCAGTTATTCTCCCTCCTGCTATGGGTAAAATAGTAGGGCAGACTGATTTCTTCAGCCTTGGTAAGGCAACTAGTCTAGGAGAAGGAAAACTCTGAATTCAAACCTGTTAAACTCCGCTAAAAAATTGACCTTGTGTCATATCCTGCCCGAGCGGAGGGGTTGGTAAATATGATAATATGAGGTCCAACTGAATGGAAATGACCAGAAAACAAAAATGGGAAGTAAAACAACTGTATGGACATTTTAAGCGATTAACAAGCGAAATTTCACACGAGAAAACGTGAATGCGACTAAGAAAGTGACACTTTAAGAGAGAAGTTGAATCTCTTCTTATAGCAGCAAAAAGCAACGCCATAAGGACCAATCATATCAAAGCAAAAATTGATACGATACAACAAAACAGCACTTGCAGGTTATTTGGAGATAGAGACGGAACGATCACTCATATTATAAGCGAACGCGGCTAATTAGCACAGAAAGAGGAAAGACGAGACACGACAGGGTGGTCAAGGTGATCCATTGGGAATAGTTTAAGAAATTGAAATTTGACCATACAACCAAATGATATATGCACAACTCATTATATATCCAGGAAAATGAGACGCACAAACTCCTGTGGGATTTTAAGATAAAACGGATCACCTAATGTCAGCTAGGCGATCTGGCCTTATAATAATCAACAAAAAGAAAGAGAAATTGTAGAATTGTGGACTTTACTGTCCCGGCTGAAAAGAAAGCGAAAAGAAGGATAAATACTTGGACCTTGCAAGGGAATTAAAAAAAAACTGTGGAACATGAAAGTGACGATTATACCAATTGTAACTGGTGCTCTTGGTACTGTTACCAAAGGATTTATACAAGGACTAGAGGGCTTGAAAATAACAGGACGAGTGGAGACCATCCAAACTACTGCATTATTGAAATCAGCCAGAAGAGTTCAGGAGACTTGAGGAGATTTGCTAAGACTCATACTTCAGTGAAAGACCATCAACTAACGCTAATGTGAAAAACTCTCAAGGGGTAGTAATAATAACAATTTTACTTAGAGATAATTTAAAAATAGATATTTCAGATTTTAATAAGTTCAAGGAATATGAGCAACAAAGATAACTACTAACGAAGATAAAAGGAATGTCTATCTCTTAAAGAAAGCTAAAATGAAAAAGTATCATAGCATCGAACAAGAACTAAAGTTGTGGAATATGTTTATTATGGTTTTGTCCATAACAATAATAATGATTATCCAGGTAATTCTTGATACCTAGCTCGTGATATGTTAGATCTTGCTTTATGTTCAAGGTAAACTGCTGATGCCACATTTCAAATTGCCATAAAAAAAACTAGTAGGAATATATTCAGTATCCCCAAGAACAACAAGACCATTTTTTATATAAAGTTGATTTCCTCGAAAACAAAAATATCAGAACTTAATTATTTCCGGTGATACATTATACCATCAGTACATCAGGTATAATTCGTTACCTAACTCTGTAGTATTGAATCTCAGTTGTAAAACAATGAGTGCACTCCTACGCAAAATTCTAAAGAAAAAGTTTATTTTCAAACCAAACTTAATTAGTAAAAGAGTTTCAAAGTTTTATGCCTAATTACATAAAAGCTGCTTGGTAGCGACAGGGATGGCAGTACCACCTTGAGCTACCGAAACTGTGTTATCACCCCTGGATGGCGGCTGATGAGGACATGGTATCGCACGTGCTTTCACACGTTGTATGTTAAAAATTTGAATATCAAGACTCTCTGGAAAGAAAGATGTCTCTTTGGAAAGACAAAGTGACTCTCTAGAAAGTTGGAGTAACGTCCTAGAAAGACAGGAGCACAACAAATATGGATAAGACAATTAAAAGAAAATGTCCTCAGGATGTCTGTAGCGGGGAGGGAGAATATATAACCCACCATACTTGCTCTAACGGTAACGAACTGGATATGGACCCGGCTACAACGTGTGATTGTGGCAGAGAATTTAACAGCTTTCGAGGGTTACGAATCCACAAGGCACGCTGGTGTAAACAACGTAATTCTCCTACAAGAGAATGTAAATCGAATGATGGGCTTATGAATCAGGAATACCCCCACAATGTTCAAGGGCCCATTGTTAAGCGACAGCGTCCTGGAGGTATTCCTCACAAGCCAAGAATTCAGTGGCCCAAGGGTAATCAGACAGCTACTTGAACAAACTTAGACCAGGAGCTTTCTTTTTTGCTCACCACCCATCTTAAGGGCGCAATTGATCATCAATTATCATCTTTCAGCAGAGTTATATATGACGTTTGTCTGGAGTGGTTTGGTGCAGTAACGGATAAAAAAGATAAAACCGAAGGAAAACGACCGAATAGATGACAGATACAGAAAGGAAAGCTAAGATCGGAACAGAGAATGCTGAAGCGCCGATTAAAAGAAGCCCCGATTCAGGAGAGGCCGGAAATTCAGAATATCCTAAATGATATTCAAAAAAGGATTTTGGTGATCTCCAGAGCTGAAAATCAGAGAAAACATCGAAAGAAAAAGCGTCAGGCTCGGAGAGCATTCTACTCAAATCCTTACACTTTCGCAAAAAAGCTTTTCGTGGAATCAAAGAGTGGCAAGCTTGATGTACCGAAGGAAGAACTCGAGAATCATTTGAAGATGACAAACTCAGATGATTTAAACGGTATCCCAATACCTCCGCTAGGAGATTTACCAAAACCCCAAGATCCAACGGTAATGTTTGATGATAGCGGCATAAAACTAAAAGTTCGAGATTTGGTCCATAAGGCCCGCGCAGGTAGTGCCCCGGGCTTGAATGGTATATCGTACAAGTTATATAAAAACTGCCCACGTGTCCTCGGGAAACTCACTGTCCTCCTTCAGCAGGCTTGGAAGAAGGCTATTGTACCACAGGAATGGTGTCTGGCCGATGGTATTTGGATACCAAAGGAAATGCAGTCAAAAGGTATCACAGATTTTCGCCCAATATCCCTCCTAAATGTAGAAGGGAAAATATTTTTTGGAGTTCTTGCTCGTCGTATGACAACCTTTCTGATGAGCAATCATTATATAAATACATCTGTCCAGAAGGCTGGGATACCTGGCTTCCCTGGATGTCTGGAACATTCACAAATGATATGGAACTCAATACTCTCAGCTAGAAGGGACAAAACAGAACTACATGTGATCTGGCTTGATCTTGCCAATGCGTACACTTAATCCGAATGGCCCTCGAATTTTTCAACTTCCCTAGCAAGGTTGGGGAAATCATAATGAAATACTTCAATTCAGCTTTCCTGAAATTTACTGTTAAAAACTATACCACCAAGTGGTAGGCACTTGAGATCGGCATGATGATGGGCTGTGTGATTTCCCCACTTCTTTTCGTTCTAGCCATGGAACTCATTTTACGAGGTGCAGCAAATACGTCGAAAGGAGTAATGAAAAATGAAAATCTGACTCTTCCTCCTTCCAGAGCTTTTATGGCCGACATCACCATTCTCATCCCATCCCAAATCTCTGCCGATGGTTTACTACAAAGGTATTATGACCTTTTCAGATGGGCGAGAATGAAGGTTAAGCCAAAGAAAAGTCGAAGCCTATCGTTAGTCGGAGGATCTGTCAGGGAGATCCATTTCAAAATTGGGGGTGATAAGATCCCAACAGTCTGGAAGAAGCCGGTAAAGAGTATCGGACGTCTTTATTCAATCCCACAGGGGTACAGAGGTCCAGAAAGTAGCCTTGAAGGGGCTTAAATCAATTGATAAAACTTATTTACCCGGAAAGATGAAGGCTTAGTGTTACCAACATGGTCTGCTATCCTGTCTTTTGAGGCCCTTACAGATGTACGAGATTGCGATATCTTGTGTTGAACGGATCCAACAGTATAGCAACAAATACCTGCGTAAGTGGTTCGGAGTTCCTCCTTGTTTTTCGAAAGTGGGTTTATATACCAATTCTGGAAACCTACAGCTCCCAATATCCTCACTGATAGAAGAATTCAAAATTGGGAAAGTACGCCTTCACATGATGATGAAGGACTCAGCCGATGAGATCATTCGGAAGGCGTATCCAGAAATAAAATCAGGTACGAAGTGGTCGGCCGTTAAGACCGCCCAGGGGGCGGAATGCAGCCTACGAATCAAAGACATTATCGGCGTCACTCAAACCAATCGAGCTGGACTGGGTAGCACGAGCGAAAAGGTATTCTTCAAAATGGACCCAAAAGGAAAAAGAGACATGGTGAGCGAAGAAGTCAGGATGTTTGAGGAAACGCAAAGAAAAACCAGTGCTGTTACTCAGGCCAAACAATGTGCTTGAACAAAATGGAATGATATCGAACCAATTAAATTATCGTGGAAATCCTTAATTGCAATGGAACCACTGGCGATATCATTCCTTCTTCGCTCTACTTATGATCTCTTACCAAATGCGACCAACCTAAATTATGGGGATATACCAATTCGGACCTGTGCTTGTCGTGTAAAAGTGATCGGGGTACTTTGCGCCACGTCCTATCTGCATGTCTACACTCACTTCAGATGTACACATGGCGACATAACAAGGTATTAGAAGTGATAATAGAATTGTTAAGAGCACAATGTGAGACAGCAAATCAGCAATCCATAACATCCAAGGAACCGATAATTCAGTTTCTCAAGGAAGGTGAATGTCCTGTGAGGAAACAAAAAAATCCTAACATGAAGCTACTGAACGGAGCTAGTGACTGGAAAGTTTCAGCAGATCTCAAGACATCTCTACAATTTCCAGTTCACATTATTCAAATAGAAAAGCGGCCGGACATTGTAGCATGGTCCGATTCAAAGAAGAGTGTCCTCCTCATAGAATTGACTGTCCCCTGAGAAGAAAACCACGAGGAAGCACACGAGCGGAAGAAAAACCGCTACGAGACACTGCGTGCCGGCTTCGTGGAAAAGGGTTTAGATATGCCATGTGATTCCTATTGAGGTTGGTTGTCGTGGTTTTATAGGACACTCAGTCATTTCGTTTCTTTCAAAAATAGGAATCACTGGCCGCAGTTTGAAAATTGCTTCAAATCGTCTTCAGACCACGGCACGATACGCATCAAGTTGGATTTGGTCAAAAGCAAGAAAGTTTTCAGCATGAAGGAAATACACGCGGAACCACCTTTCCCGTGTGATTACGTAAGAAACGGTTACTGTAAACGCGTAATAACATCAACCGCCGAAAGTAAACACGTTTTTTTTTTGTTTTTTTTTTTACATCACAAACTGCATTCAGAAAATGAAGATTAACGTCCAATGTAGTCTCTGCATTTAATTGGTCTGGCGTATATATATATATATATATCATTCTCTTAATACCCTGTCCGGTGGTAAAAGCTGCTTGGTAGCGCCAGGGGTGGCAGTACCGCCTTGAGCTACCGAAACTGTTATCACCCCTGGATGGCGGCTGATGGGGACATGGTATCGCACGTGCTTTCACACGTTTTATGATGAAAAAAAAATTGTTATTATATATTGTCCCTTAAAAAACGCCATGTCGGTTGATTTTAAAATACGCCGTCTTCGTTTCATGCAAGAATAGAGTGGTCCAGCATATGACAGTAAACTGAATCCAGTTGTAAACCTCTGGTAAGTGAAAAGTCGCCTCTTCATAACTGTTACGCCTAAGTCCACTATAAATGTTTTATTATTATTTTTATTTCTTACTTGAAATCGTTTAATTGCTTAAAATAACTGAAAGTATCTTAGTGAGTGAAAACAAATGATTATCATTGGACAGATATGGTCGCTTGAAATTATATATTTGTGTATTTATTGTTAGAATTGAGAATAGTTGCTTGAAGCTATGATTATCCTTATTATTATCATTTGTTACATGAAATCATATAACTCTTAAAAAGAATGATTTTAGCATTATATCACACAAGTTCTCACATGCCGTAAAACCTACCAAACAAAATATGACCCAACTAGAAAATTAAATGAAATGCTGGTATCTTTCGTTGAGAAGTTTTTCTTTTTCTTTAAAATTATTTATGTATTCTGTATTATTATAATAATAATAATTTAATTTAAGTCATACATCCTAGATGCATCAAGGAAGGTCATCAGTGATGCACTGTTTTCCTCGCCGATTTCGGGTTTCGCATCATATCGACTCCAACAGCAACCCCGGCATGACTCTAGAAGAGTAAAACCACCTCCTTGATAACGTCGTGCCACGCACCGTAACATTGCTAAAACAATAACAAAAACCCCGTAAGGCTGGGCTTCGACCGTTCTTTATTGACATATATCATTCAGCATCAGCCAATGAAAACAGGGGATTTCGCGCCCCTCTATTATATAATGTTGTCATTACTTCATCCGTTTCGACCAACTACTTCCGGATCTTTTCGGCCGTTTGACGTCCTGTTTCTCGTTTCCACTTACTGACAAGTTTGCTCTCTTACGGCCAGACAACAAAAAATCGACACAAGAACGAACGGATTTTACCAACTTCATTTCATTCCGTGTCGGCTTCTCCCGGCTGGACTGAATAATTCTGACCTTGTAGGAACTATCATATAAGTTTTTTTTCCTCTCTTTTTTTCCTTCATTTCTTCACTTTTTCTCACATCTATAGTTCATTTTCCTTTTCCACCTACCCCATCATTTATATTAAAAATATTATGAAAATGGATTTACAAATATTCAATACATATGTATGACGAGGATTTGCCATTAAATAACTTGACGCATTTAAAAGTAAGATTACCGACAAACTATTGATATACAAATCATATGTACAACCATTTAACTGTATGCCAACAAATGAGCTCTGGCTCGTTTAAAAATGTTATCTCCAGATTATGCATTTACAAATCATATATATGTTTAAAGTGGATTTAGAATTAAATTGCCCATAATGGTTGATATGCCATAAAATCCAACCAAATCAAACCAACACATTCACAATTGGGTCTAAAATATAAACAAACAACTGTGCATTTGGCTGACAATTGCTAAGTTGGTTTCCTTTTATATTCCTAGCCAGAAACACAAATTTAGGTCGACTGAGCAAAACATAATCAGTTAAATGAATAAATGGCGAGATTATTTTTCTTATTGAAAAAATAATTTTGAAAGAAAACGAGAAGATTTTAAAGGACATTAAAATCAGTTTCCTACGAAAGCTAGACCAGGAGTGATAAACCTGCAACCTTAAGCTTACATGTGACCCTGATAACCATAAAGTGCAGTCTTTCATAGTTTTATCATAAGACAAAAAATGTCTCTGATTCACTTCAGAAGCTGGTTCCCCGAAGCTTTCTCGTAAAACTCCATTTTTAAAATATCACTAAAACGTCAATAATTTGTTTGTTTTTTAAGTTGGTCCCTATTTTGATTTATAAAATTTGAATTCTGTTGTGATGTGTTTATGCTTTTCTGAAAATTGAACACAGCTCCCTGATTCCATTTTCCGCACCGTGGGCTGTCATGTTACCTGCAACCGTCCCGTATATATATATGGGCCGGTATATATTTATATCTATATATATATATATTAAAATGAATAGGTGCGCAAAGAGAATTATGTCCTTTTAAGAATTATTTATATGTATTTCCAGCCAATGGCTTTCGTCAGAAAACCTTTAATGATTTTTCCGGTGTGGAGTTTGGTTTATATCGAGGCCACTGTTTTGATAGGGTGGTTGTTTCTCTTAATTTTGTGGTAGATTCCTTGTAAGAGATGGCTCTCTCTTTCTCTTATTTTTCTTTTTTCCTCACTTTCTCTTTTTATGAGTGTTTTGTGTCCTTCCTTGTGGGTGAACATTCTCTTCCCCCTATTAGTCTTTGATATTTGATATGCTATGAAGCTTTTTTTGTTGTTTTACTCTGGGTGGTTGTGTGTGTATGTGTTTATGGGTACATGTGGATGTGTGTCTCTGTGTATGTATATATGATATGCTATAGAGTTTATTGGTCATTTTTCTAGGTATTAAAGTAGTTTAGAATTAAACTGATAGGTACTTTTTACTTTTTTCTCAGTGTATATATATATATATATATATATATATCTGTGCGTGTGTGTTAGTTTCTGTCTGTCTGTGTGTATAGATTATGCTTTTTTCAGTGTGAGCTTGATTTTTCGATGAATTTTTTTATGTTTTATTTGAAGTTAAATGACGTCGTTAGTCTGGTATATGGGCTTGTTTTGAATTTAACATTTACTACATTTAGACACATTTAATTTTCAATTTTCTGGTAATTTAATATTGCTATTGTCGAGTGATATCCAAGTATTGAGAGCTTGCGTTGATCCTGCGTATACTTCTTTACATTTGTTACATTCGATTATGTAGACTACGTTTATTACGGATTTTGTTCTGCTGTTTTCGAAGGTATAGGATTTTGCTAAATGCGATAACAAAAGATGTGGAGTATATTATATTATTATAGAATAATATAATATACTCCACATCTTTTGTTATCGCATTTAGTAACTTCTTGTGTTGTGTGTTCCCCTAATTTAGAAAAGCAAGTATTTTTTTTAAGATTTTGGGGTTGTCTTTGGCTTTTAATAACTTTTGTTGTGTCTGGCATTTCTTTGATTTTGTCATTGTTTTTAAGTTCTAGATTTTTTTATTGTTTCTTTAATAATTCTGGGTTGTTTTTATTGTAAGTTGCGACGTATGCTATGGGTTTTTCGTCATATTTTGGGGGTTTCATAGTTCCTTTTATAGTGCTTTTCTGCTAATTCGAATTTTTTATTTATTAGTGTTGCTGGGTATCCTCTCTGGTGGAGAGTTATGTGTAGCTCTTTTAGGCGAATTTTCCTGAAATTTTAATAGTGATTATGGTGCATATCCCATATGTTAGAGTGTAAAGGATAGATTTTATGCAGTTATTGTGGTGGTGACTATTGAAATGGAGGTATTGTTGGGTGTCTGTGGATTTGTGGTTGATATCTGTGATGATTTAGCCATTTTCATTTTTATGAGAATGACTAAAAATGGTAATTCTTTAAAGCTGTATTCCACAGTGAATTTTATTTTTAGGTGTAAGTTTTGGAGTAGGTTGTTTAATTCGTTAATGTTTCCAGAAAATGAAAATTTCATCTAAGTATCATTTCCATGACCTAGTAAATTCTCTTTTTATGTTGTATTTTTACCTACAATTTTGTATTGATTTTTTCTAAAGATGCCAAGGTTAGGATTGTGTATTTTGGTGCCATTTTAGTTCCCATAGCTGTTCCTAGGGTCTGAATTTTATTTACGTTATTGAATTGGAAGGAGTTAAAGATTAGTTGGGAGAAGAGAAAATCTTTTCACGTCAAGTGAGACTATTATTAGGTTGTTAGATTTTAAAGTTTGTAAAAGTTGAATGAGTTCATGGCTGTATTTGTGAGTGTATTTGAAAATTCTTGAAGCTCTGTCTATAACGATTTACAAACCTTGTCGTCCTATGCTTGTCACGGAGCCCAATGTGGTGTGACTGCTTATCACAGTGCTTGTTGTGACTATTGTGTTTGTGACTACCACATTAGCTTCCGGCTGTTTGCTTTGTCAAATCCTTCCGTGCCCACGTTGTGTTTGAAAGATTCTCGGTGGGGAGTTGACACAATTCAGCCGGATCTTCTTCTGACGGTCAGGTTATATGAGTGGCTAGATTGTCTAGCAAATCAAAGAATAGAGAAAACCTGTTGTTTAACAACAACAAAATATCGTTTTTATTGAAACACGTTTGTGAGACAATAAATAACAAATAAACGAGGTTTACTTTTCTGGCAAACAGAAGAAGAAAGAATATCGAGAGAAGAAGAGTGACGATGAGGTGCGGTTAGAATAACACTAACGTCTCTAAAGTCTGGGAATTTGAAATTTTGTAACGTCTGAAGGTTGTTCGGAGTACGCCGGGTTTTGAATGGAAGAGATGCTTTTTTGGCAGTCTTGAGTTTATTCTTCTGCTGCTTTTTTTATTCTTAATTTTTCTTAATACTGAGTCGAGTTCTTCTTGTGTAAACTGTCCTAGTTTGATGTCTAATTGTTTACTAATTATTCTCTTGATTGGTTCATGTGTAACTCTCGGAGGGTTTCCAAGTAAATTCTCGAAATGCTGTTTCCAGAGGTGTATTCGTTCTTCTTGGTTGGTAGCTTTCAATTTAGCTTTCGTGGTGCTCTTCCTTCTGCTCACTTCGTTTACCGTTTGCCATGCTATCCTAGATTGTCTATCTTCAGCCGAGTCTCTAATCTTATCGATCTGATTTTGCATGTATTTCGTTTGCTCTTTTAAGTATATGTTAGCTAATTCATTTTATGCCTTTTTAAGTTTCAGAGCATTGGTATTGGTTGGGTTCTTCCTATTGCATTTAGAGGAAATTTTCACGTCTGCCCGCTTTTTTCTAACCGCTAACATCTCCCATAGGACTCTTAGTTTAGCTCTTTGTTTAGTTGGTATGTATTCTGCTCCTGCTTCTAAGTGGGCATTGACGAAATTCTCATATTCGTCATTAAGACTATATGTTTCTATTTTCTCCTATAGTTCATCGAATTTGTTTCTTAGTGTTCACGTATATTTATCTTTAATATCCCTATTATTAAGCAGGGACCAGTCGTAGTGTACAGTGGTTGTTGTTCGGGTTTTATTCCTTCGTAGGCTCAATTGTATATTTGCCGTAACAATTCGGTGATCAGACACACTCTCGAATGAGGAATATGCCTGGCAATTCAATGCGTTATTATTCCATTTCTTATTTATAAAGACTTAGTCTATCTGTGCTTTAGTATTATTTGTGTATGTGTAGGTTCATAGTTTTCCCTCCCTTTTCTCAAATTTCGTATGGAGACAAGTTAATAAATTTTCTATTGTGAAACCTGTCAGATGTTGCCCATTTCTGTTTTACGAGTTGTGTAGGCTGAATTTGTTATTTACGTTTTTACCCTTCATGCTTCCACCGATGACGAGAACGTTGAATTTCGGGATGCTACGAACAAGGGAGGAGAGCTCATTATAGAAGGCGATGAGGTCAGTTTCTTCACTAACATAGGTAGGGCTATAGCAGGAGATGATTGTTGCGCTGGGGTTGCCATTAAAAGTAGCTACCATCATCCTAGATTGAATTTTCTCTATACTATTAAGTGATTTTAGGGCTTGTGGTCCTATAAGAATACATACACTTCATATCGAAACATTGACAGAGTTTTTCCATGCACATGCAGTGGCTAGCGTCCATCCAGTATCGTGATATTTGATATACTCGCTATATGAGTGTACATGTGTTCTTGTATGCATATCAAGTCTGTTATGATCTATCGCCGATGCAGTCAGCTCCGGGAGTTGTCCAAAGTTCTAACGTTGAACGTCGCTATTTGTATTGTGCGTTTGCATTTCAGTAAAATTTGTTTTAGTTTGAGCTCTGGAGCTGATTTTTCGAACACTGAGGCCAAGGTTTCAACCTCAGCAGGACGTTTTTATTCTAGTTGTTTTTATTCTCATCAATAGAAACCACCACCAGCAGTAGTTCACCGATCGAACTATTTGATCCTGGCCGTTGAACGACCAGTGCCGGATTAGGCATTGCGTTGAACCGTCTGAGGGTTTATCCGCTCGCCTTTACGTCTACCATGCTGCTTTTCATTGCTTTCTTACCCCCCACTCTTTCATATCCGCTTCAGTCGATATTAAGTTTTAACTTAGTTAAAGTTCACAATTACTTTCTTCATTAAAGTTCTTATTTATGGTTCTTTGTATCCTTATAAGCATTCTATTTTACGCTAACTTGGGTTTTTAGTTTCTAATAAAGTCCAATAGTATTAGCCTCTCTTGGCCAGGTTCAAATGCAACTTAGGATAACAGTAAATGTCTTAGCATTTAAAGCACAGATAGTATAAAGCAGTGATTTCACAAATAAAAAATAAATTCATTCATGCGTTTTTAAATGACAATGTAGTAAAGACAATAAATTACTAACCATTTTTCAAACTCCTCCCGTCTTGAAGTGGACTTGCTCGTATCTTCAAAGTATGGTTAACACTTTTCCAAAATAAGATATTCAAAAAAGTACGTAGGGAATCCACGAGGACAAACCAACAACCGTATGCATCAGAATTAAAACAATTTTTGAGTAAATAATAGGAATAGGAAGAACATAACAGAAAAGTCGAATTGATAAATAACAGAAAAATGAATTACAAGGATTCGAATAGGGTACCGAGGTAGATGTACACCTGGACTTTCTAAGAGTAAACCTCAAAAATGTACCAAATTGAAAAATACGAGGCCATTATGGCATATATGGATTCTGGTTTTAAAAATTCACGACCGCTCTCGACAGATTGGCTTTGAAACTAAGTAAATGTCTAGAAGCCAGCATACTCAAATAGGTGACGAAAGAGGAAAACTCCCGAACGATAACGTCTGATAATGTGTCTACCTATCATGCAGAAAATCCTGATCGCACTGATAAGAGAAGATATCTATTACTCACTTGAACGCCGCAGACTATTTCCGGAAGAACAGAAATCAAAGAAACAAGAGAAACAGTCAACCTATGTATCAGCATATCTTCAAGGAGGCCAAAACAAGATGGGAAAATGTAGTCATGACATGGATTAACTACAAAAAGGCCTATGATATGATCCCGCAAACTTAGATCATGGATTGTCTGAAAATGTACAAAATATCTGACAAAGTCATAAATTTCATCACAAAAACTGGAAAGTATATGCAGGGAGCAAAATATTAGCAAAGGTGGAAATCAAGAGTGGCTTCCTCTTAGAAGATTCTCTTTTGCTACTACTATTTGTTATTTGGAAGGGCGCGTGGTTAACAAATTTACAATATCACAAGAAAAGATTAATCACCTTATGTACATGGATGATATCAAACTTTTGCAAAAAAATGAAATTGACCTGTAAACCCTCATACAAACAATAAGTATATAGAGATAGGATGGAAGAATGGAATTTGGCATTAAAAAATATGCAATGTTATAATGAAGAGTAAAAAAAGTGAAACGTTGGAAGGAATCGAACAGCCAAATCAGGAAAGAATATGAACGCTTGGAGGGAAAGAAAGCTACAAATCCTAATGTATATTGGAAGCGGACACCATCAAATAAGCGGTGATGAAAGCAAACTACTCTTCAATAGAAATCTCATCAAAGGAATAAACACTTGAGTTGACTCATTTGTAAGGTACTGAGGACCTTTCTTAAAATGGGCCTGGAGGAACTCAGACAAAGGATTAGAAAGTTGGTGATTATGCTAATCTTCATATCCAAAAGATGCATGTATGTATCAAAATAAATAAGGAGGACACGCCAGCATTGGGGACTGTGTAGATTTATCAACACAAGAACCCGAGGAATACATTAAAAAGCCAAGAAAAACTAATTACAATTGCCACTTAGAGTACTGGAAACATACGAACAAACAGAAAAACAACAAAATCGAGGAAACAGAAATTGGAAGAAAAATAACTCCATGGATATTTCAAGCGACAAATTGACAAGATTGCACATGAGAAGACCTAGACATGGCTACGAAAGAGACACCTCGAGCAAGAAAAGATTCTTTTCAAACTGTATCCCAAAGCAAAGGTATAAGGACCAATTGTATTAAAGCGAAAGTTAATAATACGTAACAGGATAGCAAGTGGAGACAAAGATGTGTTGATAAAGATAATACATTTAATCAAATAATTAATGAACGCATTAAACCAGTGGGAAAAAAACAAGTCAAGGTGTGACTAGGTAAGAACGGTGATTCATTGGACAATGTCCCAAGAAATTGAAATTTGACCATACAACAAAATGATATATGCACAAACCAGAATACGTCTTAGATAAAAATTTTGAGATGCAAACAGATGATCTAATCCCAGAATCCTAATCATAGAATAAAGAAACGGTGGTTTCTCTAACCAATTAGTCATAGTGATATTCTTTGGTGACGAATGGTTAAAAAAAATAAGTCAGCTCCTTTTACCAAAAGAACTATAATGCCAGTTGATTAAACGCAAATAGTTTCTTTGCCGAAATTTCTGAAAGAAAACCTGATAATTTTAATCATTTAAGATATTCGGACAATTTTCTTCATTGTTATACTCAAAACGTTTCCGCCGATACGTCCTTCGACAGGTGTATTATGCAATTATGTAGCGATCCTACTGAGAACTTCTAACTGAACCCTTTATTTAATACACAAGGGTAGATTATTCTAATTCTTTAACCATGACAAGGTACAAACGTTAAGTAATCTTTGTTATCTAATCTGTAGGTGGGATTAATCTTGAGATCGCCAGATGAATTCACTCAAAAAGCACTTTCAGATCAACACTTTATCAACTGTACCATGTGTACAATTCAGAGTGAATTTTTGGGACTTACAAACCTAATGTCTCCAACAGTATCTGAGATGCTACTCACTATAATGCATGGTTTTTTACCTTAGCTCACGTTGCAATTTGTTTTAATCAAGATGTCTCGATTAAAAAAATGTTCCGGGGTCAGTACCTTTGCCAACAAGAATTCCATTTCCCCTTGGGTTGTGCTCACTAACCCAAAACAATATTTCCAATATTGTCAACCCATATCTGACTTTCACTCCTTGCCAGCTTCCAAATAAACTACACAAGTCGACCTATCGCTATACGTGGCCAGATAGGGGTGAAGAACATTAAACCAATTAACTTCGTTACATTTATAAAATTGTTGCTGCCTTTACAGTAATATCATTGCAATCACAAATAGTAGAGGTGACAGTGGGTATTCCTGGAAGATACGTCTCTGGATTTCCGCCTCTGCTAGAGTTTGTCCAACTATTGCTGATTCTACTTTCCAGTGTTCCATGGATTTCGTGATGAAATATATGAATTTGTCGGATATTTTACTGACATTATATTACCCAAGTATGCGTGAGCGTATCAAAATTCATTTTATTGTCAATATATGCCATGGCTACATTTTTTTGTCTTACTTTTACCTTCTTAAGTTTGTGCTAATCTATACATAATTCATCTGTTCCCTCTTTGTTCTTTTATGGTATGCTTTCTTTTCTTCTGGAAATAGTAATATTTCTATTTTCTTTATCTGTGCGGTTAGGATTTCTTCATCATAGATAAATACGTTGTTGGTCTGCAGGTATTGGAAACAGTTTTCTTTTCTTTTTCTTTTTCTTTTTTTTTTTTTAACTTTCTAGGTCAGAGCAGTTTTGCCTTTTGTCAATCATTCGGGCATTATTACATCTTCGGGCAATTACTGAGACAATCAGTCGAAGATGGACATGAATTTTACTATCCAGAATTCAGGGCCTGGTGATTCTCAATTTCAACCTCTCCTCTTAATGAATTCAGATGTATATCCGCCTCCGGGCTTTCTCATGTCCGTATTTTTTATGTTCTGTCATATTATTCGACATTTCTACTATATTCTTTCTATTCTCATATCTTTTTGTTGAAATGTAAACCTTTACTTCCCTTTAATCGAAGTTTGTCATGGTACGGGTTTGTAACACTTCGACACCAAATGGGGCTTGTACCACCAGGGTTGTAACGGATCTATAAGTGTAGCACTACACCTTAAACGTTTAAACCTCACAGTGAGAAAAAGTGACGAACACACAAAACACCGTCTTGGTTCGCCTATTCAAAAGTTTATTTGCTACTCCACCTCTTAGTATGTCAGCCTATCCTGGTCTCACTCATTCTTATATGACTAGTCAACAAGAGATGTGACTGCATCAAGAAAGATTCTGTTTATCCAATATCTCATGCTTGAAGAGATCCTAATTAGAGACATTGCCCTGGCGTTTCCATCCTTTTATAGAGTAATGGTATAATTTATAGAAATTTTCAAGTTGATGTATATGATTCTTGGAAGAGGAGACGAAGACAGAGACAGTAGTAGGATAGAAAGGTACAAAAAATGCAAAATCAATTATATTATCCAAAGAACTGGTGATCTGTTTCCAAGATAGTACAACTTCATTACATTCAAAATAGAAGCACTAAGAGTCAGCAGCAAACACTGAATACTTATGTTCTTGCAACTAAAGAGTAAAATTGTTGACCGTATTTCTCGCAATGTCACTATACAGAATCAAACCCAAGATAAATTAAGAAAGACAAATTGTTATTTTTAACCTTAAAAAAGGATAAAAATATCAATTAACCTTTTTTTAAACCTTTTTAGGTAATTTTTCACGAGTGGCAAAAAGAAATTGCATCGGATATGTTAAAATTTCATGATTCCTGATTATTTTTCGATTGTTTCGACAATCTGTACTGAATTAAACAAAAATAAGACGTTTTGCTTTGTTTTTTTTTTCTTCTTATAATATTAATATACATATTTTATCCGCTGCAGCCACAGCAACAATTCTAAGTTGCTTGATTTTTTCAATTCCTTACATAACGACCTTGATAGTGCTATCCTCGGCCATATGTTACCAGCACATTCTATTATCGAATCTCTCCATCTTCAATCAGAACTTCTTTTTTACTACGATTGTTATTTCATAAACAACATTTTACAAACTGTTTCCACTATATGTTTGTTGCATTCTACTCGTTGCCATAATGATATCAATAACAACGGTACTACAAATACAAATGCAGATAGAGGCAAATACAAATACAAATGCAAATACGAGGATCATTAAATAAGTTTCCAGACTTTTTTCGTATGGGCACTTTTATTGATAGTACACTTCGAAGTAATCTCCTCCGGCTGCTATGCACTTGTACCGTTCCAACAACTTCTGGAAGGCCCCATGGAAGTCCTCTTGTGTGAGCGTGTCAATGACCTTCTTCACAGCCTCTTTCATCTCCTCAATTGTCTCATAACGACAGCCTCTGAGCTTAGGGAATAACCAAAAGTCACAGGGAGCAAGGTCTGGACCATGTTGGTCAAATAGTCTGTGACAAGGAGGGAGTTGTGGACTGGCACATTGTCCTGGTGGAAATTCCACTAACCCGATTTGAAGAGTGCTGAACTCTTCCGACAGAATCTCTTCCTGAACTCCATTAAAACCTCAACATAGTAACCCTAACCCTAACCCTCTGGCCAATCAACTCTGGTGTTCTGGTTTTCTTACTTTTCCCACACCTCTCATCATCCCTCACAGACTCCCTGCGTTCCTTGAATCTCTTATACCACTCAAAAACCGATGCTCTATTCATGCAACATGCTCCAAAGGCAGTCCGAAGCATTCCATATATTTCTGTGGCTTTTTTTCCATGTTTAAAACAGAATTTTATTACATATTGTTCTTCAAAAGTGTCCTCACGTCCAGATTGAAATTCACCAGCTGTGACAATCAGGCTTCAGTAGGGTGTATTCCAATTGCTGCTGTAGTTGCTCATTTGAACCTGAAATCATAAAAATTGGTCAGTCATCTCATAAGATGTATAGCAATAACATAGTGAATTTTCAAGAGTCTATGACAATTTTAAATGCCTGTAAAAAAAGTCCGGAAACTTATTAAATACACCACGTACACGCGGAAACAGGAGGTCTCTGTTGTTTAGGTACGAACGGTTTATTAATTTCTTGACTTCAGTTCATCAACACGAGGAGAGGGACACAATTCTTACTATGCTAACCCCATCTCCACGCACGGGGCATCCTGTGGTGTTTAAGATCTCAATTCATCTTCGCTGGTCGGAACCCGAAAAACTTAACCACCGGTAGAAAACTCAACTTTCAACCACAGAGGCAGAGAACTCAACTATCTGCCGGCATGGTCCAATGTCAACCTTCAACTGACTCTTTTTCAAAATCTTCAAATTCTCAGGACCATCTCTTCCGGGCATGACGTCATCCACACTCCAGCCCAATTTCCTGTCTGGGGTTTATTATGACAATGGTGATTGTCATATACTTTGCGCACGAGCGTAAAACTATACATAATGTCTATGCACCTGAATAGTTAAAAGTTCAACCAAACTGAATGATAAAATATAATTAGCGAAAAATGATTAATATAAAAAATCATTCCTTAATTATATAACATGTTATCCTACTTTTTAGTTATGCTTTGTGTCCACTTCCATTGTTAATGTTTAATAATCTATATATTCTGCTTTTGGATATTTTGATATCTTAAAAATGCCTTTCAATTGATTCCTTTTAGACTCTAAGAGATGAAGTTTATTATGATTTTACAAAACCACACATTATATGTGGTAGTATATAATTATGTGTATGTGTACGTGTATGTGTGTGTTAAAAAGTATCTTATGGAAATAGTATTAAACTTATGAAACCATTTTTCTATGGATTCATGTGATTTAATGTTAAGTAGGTTAAGTGATTTAATGTTCAGAGGGAAAACGAATAATTGAATACAGCTAATTTTCTACAAAACCAGCCTATTTTCGGAATATTTTAAAACGCATTCAATATTCATTCAAATATGGAACATGTATTTTCTTTCATTAAATTTATCAACGTTGGTAGCTCATTGTCAAGGCAGATAATAAACAGGTATAGGGCTAATGGGTCCCCTTGCAGCACACCCGTGACACTGTCTTAGTAGTCTGTGTCTCCATCCGGTGAGTAAACTTTTACTTTCGTGTTTTTATAAAGCATCATTTTGGCTGCGACGAATTCTTCTGGGAGACCGTAGGCCAGAAGTATTTGCTCCAGGTTTTCACTATGTATGGAGTCAAAGTGTTTGGAGAAGTCTACAAAAATAGTGTTGCCTCGAAGTGTTTTGCTCAAGAACCTTCTATACACTGGCAAAGGCAAGAAGCAGAAGATACCCGGCACGAACGATTACAGACGCAGGCTAATGCTGATGACATAACGCTTCTGGGAAATACACACGCCGGGGCAAATCCTTGCTACATAGTCTTGAACAAGTGGTAGGTGCCATAGGCCTTCATGTAAATGCAGAAAAGCAGAATTCATGTGCTTTAATCAAAGAAGTAACATCTCCACTCTAAATGGAAGGTCTCAGCAATTTGTGGACAGGTTCACCTACCTTGAAAGCAGCGTCTCATCTACCGAAAATGACATCAGCACGCGACTAGCGAAGGCATGTATAGCCATCGATAGACTATCTGATAGCCAGACCGACCAAATAAAATAGTGCAATTTCTTCCAAGCAGCAGTCGTATCAATACTGCTGAATGGCACGTGGATGCTGAGAGAGAAAGCTTGATAATAATGATTATGATATTCAAATATATGTATTTGATTATTTACTATTTCAAAGACCACATTTTTCTTTATTTGTCTTCCTTCAAGTATTAAAGTAATTGAAAATAAGTTTTCTGAATGAATGACAATGTTTAATTCGCCTTGTTTATTGATGATAAGATATGGCAAAAGATAGCTCGATTAAGAGATAGAAAGCGGATTAGTTATTTTATTCTGTAATGTAGCATGTTCGAGAAATACACATATCTGGATCAAGATATACTCTATCAGCTAAAAAGAAAAATTCTAATTTGGAATCTATGCATACTTTTTGCATGTCTATAAACATTTCAAATTACTTTAAATACTTTTATTAGACCAGTAATTGATTTTGAAATTCATATTAATAACTACATTATATATGGTTAACAAGCTAGAGTCAAAGGTCATTGTTTTCGATCATCAATGAGTCCTTCTACACATTTGATCTGGGTTTGTTTTTTTTTGTGTTTTTTTTTGTGTTTTTTTTTTTGGTTTAATGGCATATCAACCTTTGTAACATTTGATCTGGTGTCAAATCTAAGATTAGCAAGTATTTATATTCATCACATTAAAACGTCAAGAAATTTACCAACATAAGATTTTCAGACACACAATTCTATATACGATGCATTGGAAAACATTCTCATTCATTCTATTTACATTGATACACCAAAGGTTGTTGAAAGTAGATTGATATTTTTATTCAATACCATAAAGTGCAAAACAAATCTATGCCACTTGACTCCATTATTCAATATCAGATAAATGATATAGGCAGGTTTTGATTTTATCTATGATGCTTTCTTTCTTTTTTTTATTCTTTTTTCTTTTCTTTTAAAGATTTACTGGATTTGTACAATTAAAGAAAGCCCAGTCGAGTGAATCAGTAGGATACATCAACTGCATCTCTACAGAGAAGTAAACCCCCTCCTACACACACACACACCAGCAAGTATCCTGGATATGGCACTAAACAATCTGATGATGAGCCTTCAGTCTTGGAGCTTTGTGCAATGTGGCTAACCCTTTCATTGGCTTGTCCACTCTGACCCAAAGAAGTATTTCCGGTTTGGATCCCATCTATGGGTCAAAGGGAACGTTTTAATCTTTTGCTAGGGATTATTATCAATACTAAATATAATTATTACCGTTTAATGATAATACTTGAAACCATTTAAGTGTGCTAACAAATTAGCTCCGTCACGTTTTAAGATGTTACCTATGAATATTTGATTTCAAATCATTCTATATATACACATACATACACACACTCACACACATATATATATATATGTGTGTGTGTGTGTGTGTGTGTGTGTGTGTGTGTGTGTGTGTGTGTGTGTGTGTGTGTGTGTGAAAACAGAATTTTGCATTAGATAAACCACAAGGATTTATTAACCATAAAATACAATCAAACAACCATGTATCATTCCATTTTCTTCCATAAAAGTGCATATTTTAAAACACACATTATTTTCTAAAACAACTTAATCATATTATGCATTGATGTGTTCGAATCAGTTTTCACTTCTTTTGTGTTTTTATTACACTATTGGAGTTACTAGATTCTCCGGCTTCAGTTAGGTCTCTCTTATGCCCCTTAAGCTTCCACGAAGGTCAAATGAAGCTATTTATCTAAGTCTTGGTAGTATAACATCACGGGGGATAAATTCTATAAATATTGGAAGTGTAAGTAGATTTCTTCCTGGTCAAATTAGAAACATTTAATTTTGAAACGAGTATTTAACTCACTCATTTTTCAACATTTTCAATACGTTTAAAACGCAACGACCAATATTGAACATCACTTTTTGATAATATTCTTAACTGACTTTAGGCCTTTCATTAGAAGGTGAATAGGTTATTTGAATATTTGGACCTTTTCATTTGAGATGGTAAATTCATGGTCAACTGGTTCACCTCTTACTCAATGATGGTCAAATTATACTAACCTAGTAATCAAATCTTGCCCCAACAAACCTGAAAATATTACTAGGCATCTTTTCGATGTCAGTTACCAGAAAAGAAGATAAATCGATCGTTTTCGCCGGACAAGCAACCAAGAAAAGGCAAAATGTCAAAGTTCCGCATCTACACTTGACAATTTCTTGGAGATGAATAGATTCCCAAATGAATTGGTGAGACATGGGAATTCGTTCCCTGATCAAGACTCTTACTGTTGACTTATCAATCATCCGTTCATTTACAGTTCAAAGGGTGAAATGATTTGGATGTCAAGTTGCAACTCCTAAGACATGCCTTCTCGTTTAATAGCAAAAATATTGCGTTAATCAAAAATATTTTTCGTGTTTGCCACAATAAGGAAGCGCTTACCTTTAACTAACTTTGTTAAAAGATTTTTGCTTTTCATCCTATTGTGACAACAGTCCTACTAACGTACACATTTTTTGATTAACAAAAGTGGCCCATGTGAATAGAGAAGTTATAAAAAAAAACAGTAGCCAGAAGAAATTTGACAACGTTCAAAATTCTCGCTACGCTTAATGTAACAAGATATACTTGATCTAGCACTTCTAACAGCAGTTAACAAGTACTTGGCAAGGCCACTAGACCACTATTCAGTCATATAAGTTGTGGTGGGGACTGACCAGATGATGTCACCCACGCGTGGCGGACGTGAGTGTGAGGTGTTCTATGAAACCAATATTAAACGATAGATTTCTTGATTCATGCTCTTTTTTTAGGGCAGTAGTACGAACAGACAACCGTTTGCAGTGAAGAACGAGAAACAATTCAACGATACAAGAAAAGCCAGTTCTAGTATTACCAAAGAAACTATTGCACAGTTTGTGTCCTGTGTCCATTGCTTAAGACAAATTGCGTTTCCCTTTTTCCTGTTGTTTCTTCTTCTCCATCCGATAATTATCCATCAGCGACATAGCAGTGGTCGGTAACTACTCTACAGTAGTTTTGCTTGTTTATTCTAACATTAAAAATGGAAAGTAGATATTTGTTAAATCTGTTTATCGTATTTAATAAATGCTTTCCATCGGTATCGAAGTCAAAGGTTCGTCAGAGACGCGTGACTAAATGGTTATCGCCTCAGGAAATGGACCCGACAAGGTAGTTTAAATTGGCGGTGCCTGTGGTGTAGTAGTTATTGTCATAGGAAATGGACACTGCGACACGTGTTCAAATCCTGGACGAGACTGATTGCATTTCATTTAGGGCAAACTAGGTTCTTCAGCCTAGGTGAGGCAACTAGTCTAGGAGAAGGAAAACTCTGAATTCAAACCTGTTAAACTCTGCTTAAAAAATTGACCTTGTGTCATATCCTGCCCGAGCGATAAATATGGACAAGGCAGTTTACATTTCACTTAGAGCTCTGTACATGTTATAATGGTTAACTAGATTGATTAGCAGACCACAGTGAGTTCTATTTTCTCTGAGGGACTTTGTAACATCTAAGATAAACTTAATAAATAACAAACTTAAAGCTAAGTGAAATAATCATGCAAGCAATTTGTTTATGATGATGAGGGATTGTGTAGAACCAGTCACACATTTTATACAAATAAACAGTACACAGTTTAATTGTCAAAAACATTTCTATTTCAAGCTAGTCAAACAGTTCTAATTCAAATAATTCAGTTCAGCATTAGTATAGTTTTTGTTTACACACAGTTAAATGCGAAGACACTTCAATTTCAAACAATTCAGTTGAGCATAAATACACTTTAGATATCAAAAACCGTTCAATTTCAAACAATTCAATTTAACATGCAAAAACAATTCCATTTCAAACAATTCCGTTTAGCATAAGTACGTAGTTTAAATTTCAAAACAGGTTGGACTTGAACGGGTGCATGTCGCCTGAATTCCTAACCAACCGCCCCGGCGAAAGGTAAAAAGGATACCCATTTCTGTTCAGCAACCCTCCCCCTCCATGACTTCTCTTTTACCAAAAAAAGGACTTGGAAAACCGAAAAATCGAAAGAGTTACCTATGGTAAGAAGAGATTGTAAGAATGGGGAAATACGGGCTAACAGTCTCAAAACTTTTCCCAGGCTGACATTGACAGTTTGGAGCCCCAAAGCACCTATGCGAGAACAACAACTACACCTACAACAACAACAAAAATAACACCACCAGTATCAAAAACAAAATCATCATTCAAAAGCAGGTGTGTTTGCCCGAGGAGGAAAAAAACAGAGAAACTCTTGAAACTCAAGGAGCGGCTGGGCAAAGTCAAAAATCTGCCTCCACACCAGAATTTTCTCGTCCCACTCCGTCTTCCCCCTGGTTACAAACCATTAGGCCTCTGTCAACTTCACCTGGTAGAAAGATACCGCCACGATGCTGCACGGTTCTAAAACCAAAAGAGGAGCTCATCTCCCCCTGCCGCCGTTTCCAGATTCACCAACATCAACAGCAGACGACATCACCCATGCAGTAACAACAGCAACATTTCCAGTAACAGCACCTGCTTCAGCAATAGCAGCAGCTGCTCCTGTGTCCGTTAACCTGAAGAAGCAGTTGCGAATTTTGACCATTGATAGCTAAGAGGATGAGTAA
This sequence comes from Sepioteuthis lessoniana, assembly GCA_963585895.1. Classification (NCBI taxonomy): domain Eukaryota; kingdom Metazoa; phylum Mollusca; class Cephalopoda; order Myopsida; family Loliginidae; genus Sepioteuthis; species Sepioteuthis lessoniana. The sequence goes on from OY757921.1 coordinate 54,696,022, forward strand.
GATGTCTGCTGGGTGGACGAAAGGATCCTGGAGCAGTGAAACAAAATCCAACCGTAACATATGAAGAATTTGAGGGTTTTCCACAGCTTTAAGTTAGTTCATGGTAAAGATGTAGAGAACCCAGCAAATTTCCCCGAGGCACCGGGGATCTGAGGATATCATTGACATATTTGGAGAAGATACTCAGGCCTTTGGCATAATCCCTCTGAAGATTTTTGTAAAATATTGTTGGCAGGTTCCCATTTCTGTGCACCCCTCCCTGTATAGGGCACTTAATTTTCCCGCGGGATATCGGTGGTTTTGCTCTGAAAGGTACCATCAACAATAAGATGGGCGTTGGATCTATGAGGCAGACCGTCGATGTCCTCACCCCAGCCATGTTTTGTCCTGGTACCCGACCTCTGTAAAAGTTCTTCGATAGGGTTGAGCTCGGTTTTCTTGAGGATATATTGTTTGTAGTTGGATTCAGTATTCACTTTCGCAGTTAAATTTCCTTTATGCATCCCCTGGAGTCGTACTGAAAGTGAACGGGGTAAGTTCGAAGCTCTTCACCTTGTTGTGATCGATTCGTCTTGGTTGTCCACTCTACCTGATGCTTTACATACTTGCACTGGAACTCGTCTTGTGCAAATTGAGAGCGAACCTGGCCCTATGCAGCCTCATATTACCTGGCTCCTTCGGATCATTGAAGTCCTGTCTGGTGGGAGGCAGTGACAAATATTCGTTACAGGTAGGTATACTGTAAACGCTGATGATGTCAGCGTGCTTGTAACAAACAATGCCAAGGTGGTTGAGGTGAACAAAGAAATCGGAAGGTAGGAAATTGGAACAAGAACCAAAATTAGCCGTGAAAAATCGGTAGGTGTGGGGTTGAGTTCGTAAAAGAGCTGCGCTCTTCCCGACCCTTTCAGTTTGACGGGCGGGCTGGTTCGGTTCCGATTTTCAACTGGAGGAGAATTGGTTGGATGTATTGGAAAAATCGTCTTTACTTCTTTTTCGACTGATACATTACGTGCGAGGAGCTAGAATCTGGTAAACACAAAAAGATAACAACCAAATAATCAAAATTCTACTATAGCAAGTAAATATTTCCTTCTTTTGTCCAAGAATTTGGAAGCGTTCCTGGGCATTAGACATAAAGTAATGTGAGGATAAAAAAAATTGTATTCGCATGTATTCAGCTTACAGAAGAGTAGATCAATGTCCGTAGTCTGGCACGTCGTAATTTGTTGAAATTTGATTTTGACTTTTCACTGATAGATTCGTATGATTCATCTTTCCCACTGAATCTCGGTTATTGGCAGGGAAGGTTATGGAGGAAAAGTAATATTTGTGATATGAAAAAATAGTTTTCATTTTTAGGCAATTGGTGTACACATGCACAAATAATATTTATATATATAAATATCAACCACTCCACACGAGCAGAATGTGACACAAGGTCAATTTTAAGCGGATTATGACAGGTTTCAATTCAACGTTTTCTTCTCCAGAACTGGTTGCCATGCCTTCTATTTACTCATAACTAGAGAGAGAATAGTTGGATGCATAATTTTCCCAAATGTGAAATACAAACAGCCTCACCGTGTCCATTTCCTACGGTGATAACTATTACACCACGATCATCTAATATATATATATATATATATATATATATACGAGGATCATTAAATAAGTTTCCAGATTTTTTTCGTATGGGCACTTTTATTGATAGTGCACACATGAAACTCTCGTCCTCTTCGAAGTAATCTCCTCCGGCTGCTAGGCACTTGTTGTTCCGTTCCAACAACTTCTGGAAGGCCCCATGGAAGTCCTCTTGTGTGAGCGTGTCAATGACCTTCATTACAGCCTCTTTCATCTCCTCAATTGTCTCATAACGACAGCCTCTGAGCTTAGGGAATAACCAAAAGTCACGGGGAGCAAGGTCTGGACTATAGGGAGGGTGAAGAACTTGGTCAAATAGTCTGTGACAAGGATGGAGTTGTGGACTGGTGCAATGTCTGGTGGAAATACCACTGAGAAGAGTGCTGGCCTCTTCCGACCGAATGTCTTCCTGAAATGCCTTAAAACCTCAACATAGTATTCTTTGTTGACTGTCTGTCCAGATACACCAGTGCTGTCAAAAAAAGGGATCATCAAAAGTGTGTGGGTGGATTTGCTCTGTCTGGCCCTCTTGGGTCTCACAGCAGTAGATCCAGCTTTCATTGCATGGCATTTTTTCCAAGTTTAAAACAGAATTTTATTGCATATAGTTCTTCTAAAATCCAGATTGCATTTTTGAAATTCCCCAGCTGTGACAATCAGGGTGTATTCCAATTCCTGTTGTAGCTGTTCATTTGAACCTAAAATCATAAAAATTGGTCAGTCATAGCAAAAACATACTGAATTTTCAACAGTCTACGACAATTTTAAATGCTTGTGTAAAAAGTCTGAAAACTTATTGAATACACTACGTATATATATATATATAAATATATATATTTCTTTAAGAAAAACAAAAACCGGTCGCATTAGGATTATAAATTTATTTCCATCCTGTTATGGGTATTGATATGAGTCAATAACACCAAAAATATCTGACTTCTTCAGATCTAATGGATAAAATAATTACATTCAGAATACAGACACAGGAGGAAAGGGTGGGAGGGGGTAGAAGAAGGATGAAGAGTTTCCTCCCCATTTACCCACTTCCAGTTTTTTCTTTTTTATTACCGGTTGGAATCACAATAATTTAACTGGACTTATATTCAAAATGCACTTTCTACAGTAAATTAAAAAATTTTAATTTTCAAATTCTAAATACATTTCAACGTAAAACTCCAGATTTAATGATAATTTAGGGAAGTACAACATTTCTTTATAACCTTACGTAAAGATTAGAGTAATACTTATATTGAATTAACTTTTTTGGTTAATTAAATATTATGATATTTGTCTATAGTTTAAATTTATTCCTATATCTACAACTAGCTATTAATTCACATCGCTGATTTAATAATTTTTCAGGGTCTGGGTATATCATTATTTGTATTTTTCTTCTAGGCACAGATTACATCTATCAAACCATTATTATTATTATTCGTTCGGTCATGAAATTCCTTAATTATCTCTTTATTATGATTATTGATTATTTCAAAAATATTTTTCGTTTAGGAGGAACTAATTTTTAACGTTTTTCTATTAGATATTTTATGTAGTATATTATTATGTTTAACGTGGTTATCTATCAATTTCAAATATTTACTTACATTTATACTTGCTAGTTTACAAAAAAGGTTAAACCAAATAATTTTTCTTTTTCTATTTTTTTACTGTACTTCTTATTTTCTTTATTAATATCATTAGGTATATTTTCTTCTTGGTAGGTAAACTCTTCCCTAAAACCGCTATTTTTAAGGGCTTCCTTATAATCCTAATGTGACCGGTTTTTGTTTTTCTTAAAGAAATTATTGCTCTGTGATGTCAGTTACATTGAGCTCTTTACAAGGAAAATTTAAATGTTCATAGTTGAATGATTTTTTATCCTGACGGATTTATTCCCGACTCCGGTTTAACTGGACTGAATAATACATAATATATATATATATATAGAATTAACTTAAATCGCTAGTCGAAAATCTTCTACTAAAGTTTCACCTTAACGGATCATCAGGAAGTTTACCCTCGACTAAATTCTAAGGCGAAATTGCTTTGCTTTATTCACCAAAAACCCCCACCTATCCTAGAATTTGCATAAAAAAAAAACTAAAATAAAATAAAGTTAAAAAAAACCCCTCTATAACCTATTCCTAATTATATAGTAACCACGCCCTTTTGTGTTTACAACTATTTAACACCTCCGATCTTTTGTTTAGCATATTCTTGCTTTTACAATTTCCTATTACCAATTTTTCCTCCATACAAAGATTACAGGTTCTATTACCTGCCCTATATTTGCGGCATTTCTTTATTACTTCCTATTCCATTATCGGATCTACTCCTTGTTTTTCCTTAAGTTCCCACACATAACTAGATAAAGCAGTGCTATACCTATACCTCTCGTGCGAGAAACTTGTTCTATGGTTATAGTACCTAGTTTTCAAATCCCCTTGGGTCGACCCAAAATATATCTTTTTATCTCTCTAATTATTCGAATCACTATATACTTCTACTTTATACACTACACACTCCTGCTTAGACTTGCCTTCGAGAGGACACCTAACCTTATCCCTACAGTTGCATTTGTCAATCACCTTATGCTTCTTTGTACCTAATTTAGCTATATTACTCCTATTTATTATTCTATTAATGTTTGGCATGCAACTGTAACTTAATTTAATACAATTCTTATTAAATATCTTATGTAATTGGCTCCCACTAGGGAAGTTTCTTTTTAATATCTTGAAGAACTCCTTTCCCAAGTTATTAACTACTTCCATGTTGTAAGGGGGATTAAACCATAAAAATTTTCTAGGTCTATTTCTCCTACCTTGTGTTTCAATTCTATCCCTATTCTTATATTCTAAATTGACCCTATATCCGTCATTTTTTAGAGCCTCCTCATATTCCTGCTTAGTTCGTTCAAAAATTTCCCTGTTGGAGGAGTTATTAGATAATCTATGCTCTATTCCCTTAGGTACTATTTACCAACCCCTCCGCTCGGGCAGGATAAGACACAAGGTCAATTTTTAAGCGGAGTTTAACAGGTTTGAATTCAGAGTTTTCCTTCTCCTAGACTAGTTGCCTCACCAAGGCTGAAGAACCTAGTCCGTCCTACTATTTACCCATAGCTGGAGGGAGAATAAGGGGGTTCATACCTTTCCCAAGGGTATTTGCCCGAAAGTGAACATAATAGCGCGACTGGAGTACGAACTCGCGTACTACGATTCCGCAGTTCATCGCTTTAACCATTACACCACGAGGACACCCCATAATATGCTCTATTCCCTTAGGTACATGTTTAAACACCTGTATTGGGGGATTAGATCCCCTGTTTACATAACGCAGATCCTGGTTCCTTTTTCTAAATGGAGATACTGTTCCACTATATAAGTTTAAAGTAATATCAAGATAATCAGTTATTTTTAAACCTGTTGTTACATCTAACCTAAATCCAAAGTCCTCAAACAGCTTATACAATTTTTTTCTAATCCCATCACACTTCTTCGGTGTACTTTTATCCACTATAATCAGTCCGTCGTCTTGGTAAAGCCCATGGTTATTAGGGTCCATAATCTTATTAATGCTATATAGTAATACACACCCGACGAGCTCACAAATTTCTGCACCATCATATGCTCCAATTGAAACGTCAAAATTTCCACCCTCCCCTTTTTTTATCCATACACTATCTTCATAGTATAACAATGTTTTACGACAATGCTTAATTATTTCCACCTTATCTAGAGGTATAACCATATATTCTTTAGCTAAATCTAACGCTCTATCCAATGTCTTTTCTGTTATTGAAGGATAAAAATCCTTTATATCATACTTAATAAAGGAGCACCTATTATCCTTCTCATACTCCTCAAACCACTTAATACAGTCATTAGTGCTCCTCCACTGGTTGATGTTCAATGCCCGTCTAAGTGATTCACATATTTCTTGTACGATTATTTTACTAATCCTACCTATTTGGGTCTTGGCCGGGTTAATGAGCCTACATTCCGGATTCGTCTTGAAATTACTTTTGTGGTCTTTTATAGTAATAAAACAATTCTTGGTATTGTATTTTTCTACTCTATCAACAATACCTAATTTATGCGCCAACATTTTTGCTTCGTTATTTAACTCTTTTTCGAGATCAGGTGGTGCCTTCTTATAATTCTTAACCACCTCCTTAAATATCATTTGCCTATATTTTTCGTTTTCTATCTTATATAAATTGCCCGACTTATCTGACTTTACAAATATTTTTTCGGACTCCTTAAATTTCCTCATATCCTCATACATTTTTTGTTGAATATTATTGCGCATTTTCCTAAATTTTATCTCCTTGACTATTCCTTTCATTTCAGCCTCAAATTTATCCATCTCTTTGATATGGGGGGGGTTCGTGGTTTTTAACCCATATTTCTCCCTTCCCTCTTTTTCTATACAGTTAATTGTATTGAGAAAAAAATATGCTTTCCACCTCATATTTTTTATAAAGGATTCTATCCTCCTCAACAGAACTAATTTATACTGATGCCTATCAGGTATTGGTATGTTCTTGTATGAATAACTTATGTTCGCTCTCTCCATAGTAACAAGAGCAGAGAAAGTGCTCAATGGACAAACACCAGAGCTTCAATATTTACTAATCTAATATTTACCAGTATTCACGGTATTTTTTTAATGCAAATTCTAGGATAGGTGGGGGTTTTTGGTGAATAAAGCAAAGCAATTTCTCCTTAGAATTTAGTCGAGGGTAAACTTCCTGATGATCCGTTAAGGTGAAACTTTAGTAGAAGATTTTCGACTAGCGATTTAAGTTAATTCTATAATTGGCTCCATTGTTTTATGTTGAGCACTTTAGTAATTGTAGCATTGCAGCATTCGCGGAGGGTTTTTTGGTTTTCTTTTGACCACTGACTAAGTACCCCTTGATTTTTTTTCAAGGAGTCGGACGAGGTTGGTCTTTTTTTTCTTTTTTACCCAAAAAACTTTTTTCTTTTTCCTCTGGGCGGTGATTCGAGATATTTTTATCTCTTGTTCCTGGCCAGGGTTTTTTTGTTTTTTTCTGGTACCGTGAATACTGGTAGATATTAGATTAGTAAATATATATATATATATATAAGATATTATTTAATCCAGAAAATCCGGAGTGGGGAATAATTCCAATCAGGACCAATACAATTTTCAAAAATAGAATATATATATATATATATATATATATATATATATATATAACCCACTCCGAATAAATATAAAACTCACAACAAACGATCTAACATGGCCCCCGAAGATGACCAGCGAAATGGTCGAAAGCGCTTGGACTAATATAGGGTTTTTTCTTTACTAACTTGATCCAGAAGTAAGAAGACTAGTGAGAAGACTTCAATGTCTTCACGTGAAAATTTTAAAAAAGAAACAATCCGCGGTATCTAAACTAACCTGTTTAGATAATATATGATATATAAATCAAGATAAACATCCACAACCCTGAGTTTCACGAATTCAATCTTCAAGTGAATTAGTAATTCACTCGTCTGATTTTTTCAACTTTTATACTCTCTATCGAGTTTAATTTACACTCAAGTAATTGTTTTCGTAGTTTTATAACTTGACTGAAAGTTATTTATTATACTTTGCTTAGTTGCGGGATAAGGTCACACATCTTTTAAGTTAATCATTCTATAAACAATGTTCATCGCAGAAAAATCAGAATTTTTAATCTTTGAAAAAATTCATTTCCATTGAATATTGAAACCACCTAATATATATTTACAAGCCCAAGTACCCGCACTTCACTGTGATAGGGTTTCGTGTCTGATTATTCAAACGTGCGTCCGTGTTGGCGGCGTATTTTAAAAGGCAATAAAAAGGCCTAAACATTAAAGAACATGGAAAACGGGACATTTTATTAAAAATCTAATAGAATTAAAATATTTAAAAGCTTTTTTATAAGTTATACACAAAACTATTGCTAATATGTATGAAAATAAAACAATGAGATTACAAATGAATAACAGAAGACATAAAAATTCAAATCTCGTTTTTACAACTCATGATGCAAATTAGATATCCCATGAGTGTGATAAACGCTATGTGTTAGCAAATTTCAAGCAAATCTTGTGTATTAACAATTTAACAAGATGTAGTCAGTTTTTATGTCAATATAGCATGAAAATACACACAAAAATTCCCATTTCCTCATATATATATGTGTGTGTGTGTGTGTGATCGATACCGATGGGACTTGAGCTATTTGCTAATACGTTTGAAACTTGTTGCCTAGGTGCAGACAACGGCCGTTTGGATGGAAAGCAAACAAAAATTGTATTAATTTGATATCATAACGTTTAACAAACGAATAATACTTTCTTAGCTTTTTCATTTTTCCATGTGAAAATTTTACTCAGTACAAAATGGGTTTATTTGATAAAGAAAAAGAGACAAAGGAATTTTTCAGAATTCTTTTTATCAAGAAGAAAATTTCACTCAGATAGTTCAGAATATCTTTTTTGTTCTCTTGCTAGGTCCAAGTATTTCTTTTTCCTTCTTTGATTTTCACTTTATGATAGAAAAAGATAATAGAAAATAGAAAAAGATCTTATGGTCTTATGGACAAAATTTGGTGATCATTTGTATCACAACATGCCAGAAAATTTTCCGAGTTTCATTTACTTGGATTCTGTTTGTGCATATGCCATGTATTAGTATGGTCAAATTTCAATTCCTTCTCCAATTCCCAAAGGGTCGCCTTTCCTACTCATTCGTGCCTAATCTTGTATTCCATTAATGCCAGCTTGCTGTATTGGCTTACTATGTAATTAATCGTTTTATGTTTTTCTCTACAGCTTGCACTTGCTATTCTGCAGTGTCTTATGGATCTTCGCCGGAATATAATTGGTCCTTATGGCATTATTTTGAGGTGCAATTCGAAGAGATTCAGTTTTTCGATTTAAATTTCCTTTTCTCAGAGGTATCTATAACTTTTCGTGTGCAATACCGCAAGTTTGAAATATCAATACAATTATATATATATATATATATATATATATATATATATATTGTCAAAACTGTTATTGGCTACAGTAATTAATCTTTCTTTGCTCTTTTAAACGTATTCCCCAAGTCCTTATGTTTATGCATCCACGAATGCTGGTGAGTCTTCTTCTTCCTTCTTATCTGGACACATACAGTCTGTCTGTGTCATCACAGGGTTTCGAGTTTTGTGAATAGTCATCAACTTTCTTGTCTTTTAGTTCAATTGCCTGATTTTCTCCCCTGTTCATTTTAAGAATGGTCTCGAGTATCATACAGGACGCATTTCCTAGGTGTTTATCCCTTTGATGAGATTTCTGCTACAGATCTTGGTTTCGAGAAGATTTATCTTCTTATTTTTCCCTTTGTCCCCACTTGCATCTGCTTCCAGTATTACGAAGTACTCGTCATTTTCCGTTTCTCCAAGCGTGTTAAAGCTTTCCAGAGATAGTAGTTTTATTTCTTCCACTGTTTGTCCATTCCAATTCTTCATTATGAGCACAGCAACTATTTTTAATTCCAAATTCCATTCCTTTATCTTAGCTGTATATTCTTATTGTTTCTATCAGTCTCCAGTTTTACTTCATTTTTTGCATGTACCTTTATATGATACATTTACATAAGGTGATTTCTTGTGATCTAGTTAATTTGTTGCCACATGCATTTTCGAATTTCATAGTTGCGTGACACCATTACTATAATGAATAGCAGTGGTGAAAGAAAGACTTCTGGAAAGGTGCTTGTTCGGGTTTTCACCTCTGTTAAGGTTTGTTCCCCTGCTAATTCTGTAATGCTAAAACACAAAATGGAGGTTTGTGGTGCTACGGCACCACATAGACATTTGTACCACCACAGTTCTAACAGATTTATGAGTGTTACACTATTCTTTAGGTTTTAAGAGAAAAAAAAAGCAGAGTATGAACTGAGTCAACTGCTTTAGATAAAGAATAAACTGTCGTAGGACGAGAGAGGCAGATACAGACCTTGATACAATCTTTCTTGTTTTCTGTTCTCGTAGGTAACTGCTCGGGGTCGTGTCTTCATATATTTGCTGTGTGTGAGACCCCTTCGCGAAGCTCACTTAAAATAGGTATCGTAATTTTCGGCCTGTCTTCATATCTCCTTGGTTCAACTCCAACTAACTTTCTTTTCCTGTTTTCTATCCCATGTCCCCTTCAACGGCTTCTACGTTTGAGTTTCTCTCAGCCAATCAGAGCCCGTCGGCTGATTGCTCCGGATAAATTTCTATTTTTAATTTCGACGTCTGCTGCTATCATGACCTGGATTTCGGAAACCTACCGTTCACTTTCGTATTTATTTCTCCCTAATCATCGTGCACCTCTCTCTCTCTCTCTCTCTCTCTCTCTCTCTCTCTCTCTCTCTCTCTCTCTCTCTCTCTCTCTCTCTCTCGTGCGCGCGCGCTCTTACTGCCACGAATTTCTTTCTAATATATGTTCATTCTTTTCCCACTGTTTTCTGATTGACCTCTAAATCTAGATAGTAAACAACTTACTACTAAAACAATCAGCCAGAGTTCCTAATTTTATTACAATACCACTTTCTAGTTTTCCATACCTGTTGATGACTATGTTGAATATTTTGTATATTTTCAGACATTCTATTGAACAAGTTTGTATAACCATGCCATAGGGCTTTTTTTTGGGGGGGGGTTAATTCATTCCGTTTATATTTTCCCGTCCCATTCTAGCCTCCTCGAAGAAGGTCTGCTGTTACTCTAGTTCTCTGCGGCACCTTTTCTGCTTTTCCGGAAAAAGTCCGCACCATTTAAGCGTTTAATAATTTTCTTCTCTTATCAGTGCGGTTAGATTTTTCCAAATCATAGGTAAACACGTTATTGGTCAGCAGTTACTGGCCACGGTACTTTTTTGGCAGTCTTTCGGTATCAGTGTAATTTTCCCTTTAGTCATTCATTCAGGTATGCTTGCTTCTTGTAAGTAGCCGAGCCAATCTGTTTTAGATGGACGTGAATTTTTAAAACTAAAATCTATGTATTCCATCGTGGCCTAGTGTTTTTTAATTTGTTTTTTCCTAAAGTGTTGTTCTTATCGATTCCAAGAGTATGTTCGCCTCTTCAAGTTCTTCTAATTTTTTTTTTAGTGTTATTAATACGTTCAGCATTTCTTTTATGTCTTTTCCGTTTCTATATTTTACTGCACCTCTGCAAAGAGATAAGACCCCCACCCCCAATGAGTGTCCTGGTATGACACTAAACAATCTGATGGTGAAGTTCCAGTGTTACTAGAGGTTTAGGGAATGTGGAGCACCCCTTCAGTGCAATCGCTTCCAGATCCACTCTGGCCCGAAGTGGTAGCACAGATAGGGCCCTGTCAATGGGTTAAAAAGAACTAATCTGCGTACTTATGCTAAACTAAATTACTTGAAATAGGACTGTTTAGATATTTAAACTGCGTACTTATGCTAAATTGTATTGTTTGAAATATAACTGTTTTTGACATTGAAACTGTACTTACGAGAACTATTTTTGACATAGAAACTGTACTTATACTAAACAGAATTGGCTGAATTAGAACTGTTTGAATAAACCGAATAGCTTGAAATAGAAATGTTTTTGACAATTAAACTGTGTACTCATGCTAAACTGAATTGTTTGAAATATAACTGATTATTTTTATAAAAATGGATTTGGCATTAGATAAATGAATTTTCGTAATATATATATACTCATAAATATACAAAAAATCGCAGCACGTAAACAAATATGACTTTTCATTTTTGATAAATGAATTGATTTATAATAATCCAGACTATTTACTTGGGTTTTCCAGCTTAGCATGGTCTGCCAATGAAACGCTTTATGGAACCAATATCTCACAAGGCGGGAAACATTGCCAAACTGAACAGCCAGCAGAAGCCAAAAAGTCGGGTATTAAGAATAAACGAGTGATCAATATGTTTTTGATTTAGACACTTTGATTATAGAGGCTCAAAAATGTCATCATAGCCTTAAATAGATGCTTTGGTCTTAGGTTGAACATTGAATATTTTTCTGTTTTGTCTACTGTATGCCCAAGTTGCATAGCAGCACAAGAAAATAGAATTAGCAGATTTAGTTAAAAAAACTATCAAAGTGGGTCATGTCTTTCACCGCTAAATTTCTGAGTAAAGATCTGAATTTAAGTGTTTGCTTTGTTAGTCCTTGAAACTCAAAGAAAGTAGAAAAGTCGAAGTCGTCACTTGATCTCCTAGAAAAATGGACAAACCTACATTTTCAGTTTTGTTTATTTTTTTTAATAAAGGTCTTTTCTGAAAACCAACTATCAACAATCCTAAATTCACTGAATATCACGTTTAAAATCAAGGTCAACTTTTGGCCCTTTCCTGTCTGTCAAAACCTCTAAATCTGCGCTTTAGCTGACAGCATAGTGGGTGGGAGGTTGATGATTGAAATTCATTGCACAACTCGTTACTATCACCAAACTTTACCTGAGTAAAGTAATTTTTATCAAGATATCCGGTAACTGAACTGAAATACTTAGGCAATCTATTTTCCTATTATTAATTCCCTGCTAAAGAAAATATAATAGTAAAAAAAAAAAAATAGTTACACTAATTTACAATCTTAATGAAAGACTTTCAGATTAGTAAATAAAATCTCATTAAAAATTTTGAAAAACCCAAATATGTCTAACTTTTTGGACATGAAAAATTATCATAATTTTCACCAATCTTTATTTTAACTATCTTCACATAGACTGATTTGTACAAAGTTCATGTGTTATTTCGCCATATATTACCTTTTCGTTTAAAGTTCATGCACATAATAATGAATGCCAGCGAAAAATCGAAGTGTTGAAATTTCCTAAAATAAAGTGATAAATTAGTCATCGTCATCGTGATGATGATGATGATGATGATCCCGATGACTAATTTTACACTTTAAGTGATAATTTAATTTATCACTTTAAGCTGCGCTGACAATATGGAAATTTTTTAATTCTCTCTCTCTCTCTCTCTCTCTCTCTCTCTCTCTCTCTCTCTCTCTCTCTCTCTCTCTCTCGTCCATCCCTATTATCCATCGCTCCTGGCAGGTTGCATCTTGTGTCTACACATAGCTGATGTAAGTCTTTGCTAGTGGCTAACACTGGTACGTCTGTGTCCATAAGAAAACGTCTCTAATGAGTTTGTCTTTACTTCTCCAGAAGTATCCCGCATATGTTATTCGTCTAGCTTGATTGGTTTGTTCCATGGGAGGCTGGTAGTTGCTATTTTGTGGAGCGCTGCTTCCAGGATTTGTTCAAGACAACAAGCGGCATTCTTGTATAGTTCCTATCTAGTTTTTTCTCTATTTGTTTTTTAGCGTCCATAATGTGCATCCATATAGCAGTGTGGACACAGCTACAGCCTGGAAGAAATCCTGTTTTATTTTGCCGGAAAGATCAGATTTCACTTTGATCGATAACCTGTCAATAGCATTCCACGATTTCTCTAGGCGTGCGTTGATATTACTTTCTATAGATGAGATGTTGTTGCCGAAGTATGTGAATTTATCGACTAATTTTAGAGGTTTGCCACTTAGAGTAGAAATAGCTTCTTTTTGTTTAAAACACATATATTCTATTTTATTGGCATTCATGTAGAGGCCAATGTCTCCGGCTGCTTGCTCTGAGCTATACAGTAGGGATTCTTCTTTCGCTGGTGTATTTGCGAGAAGTTCTAGGTCTGCGAAATCAGCGTCTGTCATTTTCATTATGAATCCATTTTCTTTTATTGGATCTATGGATATTCGAAGAACGTAATATAAGCAGAGTATAAACAAATATAGCGTTAATGTATCTCCTTGCAAGACTCCCGTCACAATATCGAAGAAGTCTGTATCTCCATCTGGTGAGTGAACACTTGCTTTCGTGATTTTGTAAAGCGTCATTATGGCAGTAACAATTTCTTTGTAAAAGCCATATGCAAGTAATTTCTTCATCTTTTCTCTGTGCATGGAATCGAATGCTTTGGAAAAATCTACGAATAGAAGTGTTGCTTCGAAATTCTCATTGCCCAGTCAACTGAGGTTGTAAAATACACCGACTGCAGACGGGTAAAAAAAAACCACTCAATGAGTGTACTTACATTTAAACTGCGTACTTATGCTAAACTGAATTGTAAGATATAGAACTGTTTTTGACATTGAAACTGTACTTACGGTAAACTGAATCGTTTAATATAGAACTGTTTTGACATTTAACTGTGTGTAAACAAAATCTATACTTATACTAAACTGAATTGGCTGAATTTAGAACTGTTTAAATAAACTGAATAGCTTGAAATAGAAATGTTTTTGACAATTAAACTATGTACTCATGCTAAACTGAATTGTTTGAAATAGTTATTATTATTTGCATAAAAATGGATTTGGATAACTCACAATGGTTGATATTCCATAAAACCCAAACAACCAACCAACCAACCATCGAAATTCTCAGCCCGTGCTTCTTTAATGATACAACGGACTGTCTGAATCTGTAATGATATGATGTGATTTCTTTGAAAGCCATTCTGATTTTTCCAATTTCAATTGGTTCGTTCAAATTGAATTTTATGGAGCCAGAATGTTCAGTGATCAAAGAAAATGCTTTGAGATTTCTCTTTTATTAGTTTATATACGGCTAAAAAATAAAGGTGAGCATCCTCTAAGTATTCTGATTCTACCTTTTTAGCCAGAAGTAATATGATAGAAAAACTACTCTGGCTTCAACTTATTCGAACTTCTTTCCTTTCTTTGAAATCATTTTTAATTTGTTAACAAATTATCTTCAAAGTAAACCTATTTTAACTTACTTAGAGAAATTCATGTGCATGTAAATATTTTCATTTCTAAAAAAAATCGTTACGTTTTGTTTATTGCGAGCTTTTGTTATTTTAGTTTATTTGGGTTTTTTTTTTTTTTTTTTTTCTTAAATGTCATCAGCACTAAAACATATTCTGAACACTTCTTACTATAATCATACTTGTTTTTCTGTTTTTTTTTAAATGCTCCATAGATTTTTTTTTGTTCTAAACAGCAATATTTTGAACGCACTAAATATCTGAAAATGAATGAATTCAGTACAATTTTCGCAAAATGCATATTTAAAAATATAACAGCAGCGCCAAAACTAAACACATCAAGAGTTAAGTAAGCAGTGTTATTTGCAGATAATTTTAATATCCATGTTTTTGTAATTATACCTATTTACAATAATTGAACCTCGATTCAACTATTTTTTTCCTTTATATTTTCTTAGATAATAAGTAGTTATCTTTGTAATTTAAACAAATTGTATAGTTTTTGTCTGAGGGGTAAGACACCACTGAAATCTGTCCTGAATGTGACAATAAACTGCATTGGTTGATGAGGATCTAATTCTGGAGGTTTGTGAAGTATACTGTACTTTTTATTGCCACATTCCCCTTGCCCATTATGACACAGAGTAGGTTATAGTCTATGGGTCAAATAGATCTGTTTGAAGATTATTAGTACTGGATAGGAATTGTTGAAACCATATAACATCGTACCAACAAATGGTTATTATTTTACTCATTTGGGAGTTTTTCACAACAGCGTTAGCTGATGGTTTTTCACTGGAGTTTGAGTGACAGCAAGTCTCCTTAATTTTTGTATTGACTATCAGTAGGTTTGGTCGTCCGGCCGAGATTAGTTTATACTTTTGTATCTAAAAATCCCAAAGAATTTTGTGCGTCTCATTTTCTAGGACGGATTCTGGAAAATTATAATAGTTTCCTCCTTTAAGAGGTTTTCACACCAGTATTAGCTGATGGTTTTCACTGAAATTTGAGTGACAGCAAGAAATTTAAATGCGACCTTACAAGCAAGTGGTATATGCACAACCAATAATTCGTCCTAAAGAATGAGATGCACAAAGCTTTCTGGGACTTTGAGATACAGACGGATTACCAGATCTCGGACAGACAACCAGAGTTAGTGATAGTAAACAAGAAAGAAACCCAGCCAAATAGTGGACTTTGCCACCCCGGCAGACTACAGAGCAAAAAGAAAGTGAAAAGACAGATAAGTACAAAGACCTTGCTAGATAACTTAAAAGAACTATGTAACGTGAAGGTGACAGTGATACGAAATGTAATTTTTGCGTTTGGAACACTCCCCAAATGTTTAGTAAAGGAACTGGAAAACTTGGAAATAATTCCCAGTGGATCACTTTCCCCATGTCTAGTCTTAAAGTCTTTCTGTGCTTATTTTCTGCATTTGCTTAATATGTGATTGATCGTTTCGTCTCTATTACCACATAACCTATACTTGCATTTTTGTTGCGTCTTATCTGTTTTAGCTTTAAAATGGTAGGTTTCATGGCTTTGTTTTGAACTGCTATTAGAAGAGATCCAGCTTCTCTCTTAAGGTTTCCCTTTCTTAGCTATGTCCAAGTCTTCCTGTGTGAGATTTCGCTTGTTTGTCGCAAGAGATATCCATACAGTTGTTTTTCTTCCCATTTCTGCTTTCTAGTTAATGCTGTTCTGTGGATCTTTGTGTTATTTGTGTTGTTTCTAGTCGCTGTTCTTTGTTCTTTTTTATGTAGTCTTTGAATCGTTGTGTCGTTGCATCGATGCTATCTTCAATGCTGGCGAGTTCACTTCCTCATTTTCTTTACACATATATTCAGTATATATCATCTCTGGGATGTAAGATCTTATGCATTCTCATTAGTCTTCTTGTTCTCTAGTCTATTTGTTGAAGTTCTTCACGTGTCCACTTTAAGAATGGTCCCAAGTATTTTATAAGAGGAACAGCTCAGGTGTTTATTCCTTTGATGAGATTTCTGCAACATCGTTTGTTTTTTTTTTCTTTTTTTTTTTTCGAGTAAATTTCTCGTTCTCCTGAGGTATTCTTTTTTTTTAAATTTTTCCTTCATCTACGTATGTTTGATGGTATTCGCTTCCAATATTCCCAAGTACTTGTAAGTTTCCTTTTCTCCCAGCGTTCTGATTTTTTGTTGGTTTTGTCGTTCCGTTCATTCCTTCATTTGTCATTTTCCGGTTCTAATTATTAGCATGTAGCATTTTCTGTGCCAAATTCAATCCCTATATCATCATTGTATTTTCTCAGTGCCTATACTTCGGTTTTCTGATTTTTTTCATTTTTGGCAAACAGTTTGATGTCGTCCATGTACATTTTATCTTTTTTTCCGATGCTGTAAGTTTGTAGCCGTCGGTATATTTCCTAAGTATGTGATTGAGTGGCACTATCGCAACTACAAATAGTATTGGCGATAGCGCATCTCCCTGGATTTTCACCTAAGCTAAACTTTTTCCTCCTGCTGTCAATTCCACTCTACAGTTTTCATGGTTTCTTTGATAAACTTTATGACTTCGTTGGATATCTTGTATATTTTCAGTCTATTTTCCAGCTTTGCGGAACCATATCGTATGCCTTTTTGTAGTCAATCAACGCCATAGCGAAAGTCTCCCGTCTCGTATTGCTCTGTTTGAAGATGATTTAATTACCTGATCCTCTTGTTCTCTTGTGGTATTCTTTTCATTTTTCGAGAAACATTCCGTGGCTTATTAATGAGTAGTAAATATCCTCCCTAATTTGTGCTATTAGGATTTTCCACATCATCGGTACGCATGTTATTGGTCTATAGTTGTCGGGGCTGTTCCTTTTTGCAGGTCTTTGTGGATCATGGTGGTCTTTTCTTTGGTCATCCAGTCGGATATATCTGTTTCTTCTAAGCATGTTTTCATTTCTATAGCCTGTCTATGGAAGATAATTTCTTAAACCAGAATCCGTCAAGCCCTGGGGTTTGCTAATTAGTTACTTTTTGGGTGTTGCTCTAAAGGAAACAAGGTGTATTTTCGCCTTCGAGTGCTTGTTACTCTTTTCATGTTGTTTATCCATTCAGTTTTTCTGTTATGTTCTCTCTGTTCCTATATTTTACTCCAAAATTGTGTTGCCTCCTTTGTATCCAATTGTTGGCATGTCTTCATGCATTTTTTTCCCTACTTATAAGTCGAATTTTCTTTTACTGTTTTGGAATGTCCTGTTTTTTATGTATTGTTTGATCCTATTTCGGTATCTTTTTCCTCTTCCATCTTTTACCAGGACCAACTGATTTACCTCCTTGAGTTATATTGTTTATTTTACTTGTGTTGTTTTTCTCTTTTCGTCCCGACATATTCCTGCGTTTTTTCTCTGTCGTAGATTTCCTATCTATGTTTCCAGTCTAATTTCCCATCCGGGTTTTCCTTGATGGAAAATTACTGTTCAAGTTCTTTACGTGATCACTGCTTTTATCGCAGACTAATTTCTATGCTCCTGCATAGATTTATTCGTTTATATCCGTTATATTGTTCGTTGATATATGTGTAAATAATTTGTTTATTTTTCAGTTTCTGTCTTTACTGTTTTCCAGTCTTTGTTTCTGAGAGATGGTAATGTAGTCTTCTTTTCTTAATCTCAAAGTTTATTTTTTCTTCTTGTGTTAGTGTTTATTCTGTGGTGTTTGAGTGTGTGGTGTTTCGATTATAATTACTTTGCGTTTTAATTCGGTTTGAGAGTTCTGGTTTTTTAGTATTTAGCGTCTCGGTTATTGCATTAGGGTCTTGTTAATTTGATTTCCTATTTAGTTTTGTTGTATTTCCAATATTTCAAGATTAGAAAACCAACTATACTTTATTATCGTCTTAGCTTTGTTAGCGAGTCTTTGGCGCTTTCTTCCCAGATTTCAATCATTCTTTTCTATACACCCTTTCTGTTGGGTTGCTTCTAAAATAACAGTAAAGTGTAAGTTTGTTATCTTCCCAAGTCTATTTTTTGCGGAGGTGAGTTGTTGCTTAGTCCATTGTATACCTGAAAAAAGAACTAGCATCATTCGCAGGAAGTCGACTGCGTCCCCAATGTTGACTATCAAGGGAGCTCCTGTCGATCATGACATCGGTTCAACGTTGAATTATGTTGTCGTTTTGCGTTTTTTATGGGTATAATATTGTGGCTATAGTTGACCCAGGGCTTGTTTATGGTCTGTCACAGATTTGTCCCCGTACTCTTAAAAACGAGAGCTCTTTAGCGAGTCACTGAAAAAAATTTTCGTTGTGGATTTTTAAGTTTTAACTTTATTTATACTCTGCCAGTTATATTTACACATTTTGTACTTTAAACCCCGTGCTATTCAGTAACCTTCTTGTCCTGTGATTTTGGCTCTGTTTTTTTTAAATGTAATATCATTTGTGTCCTCCTATTACTGATGAGTAGTTTTGATTAAAGGTTAGTAACATAACTACCAAAATTATTCTATCTTTCTTCTTTGTTAACTATTCCACCGCTAAGCCTTTTTGACCTCCTCTTAATTACCACTTAAATCATTCTAGTATTAAATCAAATTTATATTAACTATCTTTTTATATTCTGAAAGACAAACATATCATTATTTTCTATAGTACAGGAGGAGAAATTAAATGGATATTTACCTCTTCATTTCTCTTTTGAAAAATTATCATAGATATTATCGCAGTTCTTAAGCTTTTTCTCTCCTTCCTTCCTTCCTTCCTTCCAACCATTTTTACATTCGTCTTCTGAAGAGAAGATTATTATTATTTATTTTTTGGAGGTTTTCCATACTAGTGTTAGCTGATGGTTTCTTATTGGAGTTTGAGGGACAGCAAGTCTCCTCAAGTTTAATAAGGTTTCTGCTATAGAGTTAGGCTTTCAATTGTTTTCTTGATATACTCTTTTATTATTTCTTTATTATTATTGAATTGGGATAGGTACTTGAAACTTTTTATTTTTGTATTGCTTATTTTTCATTAAATGTGAATATCATACAACAGTGAGCAAATTATTAGCATATGATGAGAATATTTGATACTATACAACTATATGCAAACCAATGATTATTAAAGATCCATATAAATTTGACATTTTTAAAAAGTGATTATAATGTAACAAAGAGGTGACTCGATACTCCCCAGAGCTTCAGTACTGGAGCCTCATCACCGGATGCAGTTTATAATAATACCTAACAGTTTCAATATTGTATGCTATTCCTAATAGGTACTAAAACAAAAGTTTGAACCATTCTTTTGGAAATTTATTAGAGGTCACACCAGGAAAGTGCAAATCAGAGAAACAATCGAAATCAGAAAACTCTTCTCAGCCAGATAGGCGGCATCATGGAACGACCTCCCTGATAAAAAAAATTCTCTTAGCAAATACAAACTTATTCAAGAACTCGTTGAAAGGTTTCTATAACAAAAATACGAATACTTATAAAAGCTGATGATAATACAAGATAGTTGAAGCCAATGAAGAGAAAAAATTGATTTTAAAAGATTACTTGAAGGTGCGAAGGTCTTTTCAAGGTGATTAACACTAACGGGTATTTTTAGCTGAAAAATAGATGCGAAAAGATCTCTTTTCTTTTACATTCTAAAATTTCTAAAAAGTTTGATTAATAAAACTGGACTTAGTGATTACAATTGAATCCTGAAACTATAACATAAATAAATCAGGGTTTTTAGCAAAAGTATTACTCGATATCACATAAAGATTAGGATTATTTGCCTAAAATAGATTTTTTAATGACTTAGACACTTCCCATGAGTCCAAAAGCTGATTAGAAATAACTGGATTCTTTTGATACACTAATTTTGGGGTTAATATTAATTATCTACTTCTCTTTCGTAAGAAATAGATGACAAAGAAATTTCATCATCGTCAGTACAAAAACCTAAGTTCTCCAAAAAATCTAATTTCTTTAATACAAACAAAGAAAACTTTCGTGCAAGAGAACTGAATGTTTGCCATTGAAATGCTCAGTCCTTTATTTAAGAGGGAAGATATCATAGCTGGAATCTACATCATCATTGCACGTGCATTCTTCTGTCCCTATTGTACCGACTATTCTTTTACGGTCTAGTTATAACTAATCCTCTGTCAACTCTGTATTGGCACAGTTAGAGAACCCAACTTTTGAATTCAGAGGTTTCCATCTAAATTGATTGTTCCATAAAGCTAGTGAGTCCAGATCACCCTACTTTTTTTACCTATAACCGAAAGAGAATAGATGGATTCACCCCTTTTCCAAGTGCATTAGTCCGAACGGAAAGTTGTTTGCTTCGACCAGAATTAGAAATCTATACCACGATTCCCTTTTTTATGCCGAGAGCCATTATACTATGTACTCCTTATACAAACTATAAAATTCTTATCATCATCATCATCATGTCGCGCCGCCAGCGCGGATATCCTTGACCCTCTCTCGCCATTTCTCCCTATCATTCATCGCCTCCGGCAGGTCTTCAGGGTTACATCCTGTGTCCTCACATAGTTGCTGTATGTATGTTCGTGCTGGTCGTCCCACTCTTGCACATCCATATGTGGGGGTCCACAGGAGTACATCGCTTATGAGCTCGTCCTTGCTTCTCCAGCAGTGTCCTGCGTGTCTGGTTCGTCGAACTTGTATAGTTTTCGTGATGGGGGGCAAGTGTCCGTATAGTTGGAGTCTCGTGGGGTGCTGTCGCCAGGACTTGTTTAATACTGCACTCAACATTCTTGTGTAATTTCCGTCCAGCCTCCTCTCCAGCCGCTTCGTAAGCGTCCATGTGGTGCATCCATATAGCAGTATCGACACAACCGCTGCCTGGAAGAAACTGCGTTTCATTTTATCAGTTAGGTCCGACTTCCATATGATCGAGAGCCTATCGATAGCTGTCCATGCTTTCGTCAGTCGTGTGTCGATGTCTTTTTCGGTTGATGAGATGCTACTTCCTAGGTAGGTGAATTTGTCGACTAGTTTCAGAGAGGCTCCGTCTAGTGTGGCAATGTTGCCCGTTTGGTTGTAACACATATATTCAGTTTTGTTTGCATTGACATGGAGGCCAATGCCAGCTGCGGCTCGTTCCAGACTATGCAGTAGTGTCTCTGCTTGATTAGGCGTATTCGCTAGTATCGCCAAGTCATCAGCGTAGTCGGCGTCCGTGATTGTTTTTGCGGGGTACCTTTTGCTTCTTCTCTTAGTCAGCTCGAAGCCATTTTCTCTGATTTTGTCGATCGAAGTCCTAAGCACATAGTCTAGACAGATGATAAAGAGGTACGGGGCTAGTGTGTCTCCTTGTAGTACTCCTGCAACAATGTCGAAGTATTCCGTGTCTCCATCTGGTGAACGTACTTTCACTTTGGTGTTTCTGTAGAGAATCATTATCGCTGCTACTGTTTCTTTCGGTAGGCCGTATGCTAGTAGGATTTGCTCCATCTTCCCTCTCTGTATGGAATCGAAGGCCTTGGTAAAGTCGACAAATAGTAATGTCGCCTGTAAGTTTTTTGCCCGAACGCCTTCCAGGATTCTACGGATGGTCAGTATTTGTGAGGTTGTGGATCTATTTCTCCGGAAGCCATTTTGGTTTTTCCTAAGGATGTTGTCTATTTTGGGTTCTATGCGGTTTCGTAGTAGGGCATTGTAGATTTTGGCTGCTATGGATGTAAGTGTTATCCCTCGGTAGTTCTTGGCTAGTCCGAGGTCGCCTTTTTTAGGGAATGGAAGGATGCATCCCTTCGTCCATCTCTCTATCCTATTTTGACTATAGACTGCGTTGCATTGCCGGAGCAGTATATCGTCGAATTGTCTAGTCTTCCACACTTCTGGGGGGATCTCGTCTAGCCCTGCCGCTTTCCTATTTTTAATTCTTCTGAGAACCAAGTCGAGTTCTTCTTTGGTGAAAGGACCTAGTTTTACGTCTAATTGCTTGCTAATAATTCTGGTGATGGGTTCATCCGTTATTTCCGGTGGGTTTCCTAGTAGATTTTTGAAATGCTGTTCTCACAGTTTTACTCTTTCTTGTTGGCTTGCAGCTTTCAATTTTGCTTTGGCTGTGCTCTTCCTTCCACTTACTTCGTTTATTGTTTGCCAGGCTATCCTGGATTGTCTGTCTTCCACCGAGTCTCTAATCTTATCTATCTGATTTTGTATGTATTCTGCCTGTTCTTTTAGGTATATTCCTGTTAATTGATGTTGTGCCTTTTCTAGTTCTCGTGCATTTGTGTTTGTTGGGTTCTTTCGATAGCTTTTGGAGGCAGTCTTCACAAGTGTACGTTTTTCTCTGACCGCTAGCGTTTCCCAAGGGGCTCTATATTTAGTTCTAGGTTTTGTTGGAATACACTTTGCTGCCGCCTCAAGGTGTGCTTCTACAAAATTTTCATATTCGTCATTTGGGGTACCTATTTCTGCCTTCTCTTGTAGTGCTTCGAATCTGTTTCTTAATTCCAATGCATATTTATCTCTAATATCTCTGTTGTTGAGTAGGGCCCAGTTGAGTTGGTTGTCGCTTTACGTGTGGCGTTTTTTCGTAGGCTTAGTCGTACTTTGGCCGTAACTATTCGATGATCGGAGGACACACCCTCGAAAGAGGAGTATGCCTCGCAATTCATCGCACTGTTTTTCCATTTCCTGTTTATAAGGACGTAGTCTATCTGTGCTTTACTCTTATTCGCGTATGTGTAGGTCCATAATTTCCCCTCCCTTTTTTGAAAGTTTATATTGAGGCATGTTAATCTATTTTCTATCATGAAATCTATTAGATGCTGTCCATTCCTGTTTGATGCGTAGTGTAGGCTGTATTTGTTGTGTCTGTTTTTCCCGATTTGTGCATTCATATCTCCGCCAATGGCTAGCAGGTTGTGTTTCGGAATGCTACGTACTAGGGAGGATAGATCTTCGTAGAAGGTGACTATTTCGTTTTCTTCGCTAACATTGGTAAGTTTCCCGTAAATTTGATAATGTGTGTTTGTAGATTGAATTCACTATCTATGAGGTGTTCCGACTATTTTACAGATTATGTTGCGAATGTTCAACCGATCCATTCAACAGCCGTCTTTTAGGTTTAATGAAAGAAGAGAACCTCTTCTCCCGCAAAGAAAAAGAGAAATAATTTTAAAAAGAAAGAAATGAAATGATCCCTCTCCTCTTCGTTACTGATTACAAACCTGAAGAAGGCTGTAGAAGGAATCGACTGAAACGTTATAAAAAGGAAAGTAATGGAGTAAACTTGTTAGCGCTTTACTATATTTTTATAAAGAACGAAGTCTCGTTTGAAACATTGGTTATTAACGTATCTCTTGTCTGCTTCTCTTATACGTCTTTTAGAAGTGCAGATAGTCGGATTTAATTTTTCACTTTTATCTCTTCTATAAATTTCTTGTTAAATATAAAGATAAGAAAATATTGATATTTTATACGGTGATCAGTACAGGGTCAAAGCATAGCTTCTCCTAACCAGATCTTAGAAAAACTTCTCAGTCATTAAACTGCCAAAGAAGTTTCTCATTGTTCTTTCTTTGAGTTTGACAGAATTCTCACTTTTCAAGTTCAGCACGCATGCCCTGATGACTATCACAGTCACACGCTGTAAAGTGGCGTTTAATGACATAAGAAATCAATTGCAAGAAAAGTTTCCATTAAGTGTTCTATGTCAGATATCATTTCAGTCATGAATAGATAGTACACAATTGTTCTTACCAGTGGAATTCTTCTTATTCTGCTAGGTAAATTTGGATTTCCATTAACTCTGGCTTCGTATGGATTAGTAAGTTCGTTGCTTGTTGCAAAGTTATCAGATATTTATCAGACATTTTATCAGAAATTTTCATCGTATGAAGCTGAATTTATGTGATTAATATTCTACATTAAGTGTAATAGCAAGAGCATATATTGAAACACAAGTACTTGTGTAAATAAATCATTTTCATTTATTAGATAGCGGATTTCACAACGGAAATGTGGCGAAAATAAAGAACCATCTGTTTACGCCCAGGCATGAGATGGTTCGTTTATTGCTTGTTTATCATCATCACAAGAAGACTGCTATGTGCAAGGACAAAGTATTATTGTCTGACGAGACAAAATTTGGAATCTTTGATAAAAACAACTCAATACACATTTGTAGAAAGGACACTTCATAAGATGCCAAAGATACCATCCCAAAAGGGGTAAAAGTGTAATGGTTGAGGGTCGTTTATTCTACAGTACATATCACAATATACCATCAACGGAATTATGTATAGGAAGATGCATCGTAAATTAATGGAAAAGAAAATGCTTTCACCACAATTTCTTTATATTCATATACTTATATTATCATTATACTATTTATCTATATGCTTATATATTTATATCATCATTATTATATATATTGTATTCGTATACTTTTATTATCATTATAAGTTGGATTCTTCGCAAGGATAAAAGCAATTAATCATACTGCAGTAAAAACAAAACAATTTCACTTGAATAAAATCAGGGCTTTAGAGGAGCTTGTCAGCCGTTTCACCTAAATCATACGGAAAATCTGTAGAAAATGAACAAACTTCAGGTTCATCACAGGAATCCCCAAAAGACTGTTTTGGTATGTATGTGGACGATTATCCGTGGCCCTATGCACTTCGCAAAATGATAATCTCACCCCACATCGTGTTTGAAGGTTCTCTGCACTTTGAAATGCACGAGTTCGAGACGGGTCCACAACAGATAGAAAAAAGTGAAAACAAAAAGCTTGAATATATGTTATTCAACAGAAAAGGGTTGTAAGTGACACTTTGCAAAATGGCGGGGCAGAGTACTCACTTTCGCAGCTGGGATAAACTTTACCTACTTCCGAATTTTCGACCAACTATAGATGGATATAAAAATAGTGCTTGATTGTAAAAGGATCATTAAATAAGTTTCCAGACTTTTTTCGTATGGGCACTTTTATTGATAGTACACACATGAAACGAGTCCCCTTCGAAGTAATCTCCTCCGGCTGCAATGCACTTGTTGTACCGTTCCAACAAATTCTGGAAGGCCCCATGGAAGTTCGCTTGTGTGAGTGAGTCAATGACCCTCGTCACAGCCTCTTTCATCTGCTCAATTGTCTCATAACGACAGCCTCTAAGCTTAGGGAATAACCAAAAGTCACAGGGAACATGGTGTGGACTATAGGGAGGCCGAGGAACTATCTTGATGCTCATCTTGGTCAAATAGTCTGTGATAAGGACGGAGTTGTGGACTGGTGCATTTTCCTGGAGAAAATGCCACTGACCTGATTTGAAGAGTGCTTGCCTCTTCCGACAGATTCTCTCCCTGAACTCCCTTAAAAGCTCAACATAGTAACCCTAACCCTTTGGCCAATCAACTCTGGTGTATTGACTTCCTTACTCCTCCCACACCTCTCGTTATCCCTCACAGACTCCCTGCCTTCCTTGAATCTCTTATGCCACTCAAAAACTGATGCTCGGTTCATGCAAGATGGTTGAAAAGCAGTCTGAAGCATTCCATATGTTTCTATGGTATTTTTCCAAGTTTAAAACAGAATTTTATGGTATATCGTTCTTCCTCACGTCCAGATTGCATTTTTGAAATTTACCAGCTGTGACAATCAGGCTTTAGTAGGATGTATTCCATTTGCTGCTGTAGCTGTTCATTTGAACCTGAAATTATAAAAATTGTTCAGTCATCTCATAAGATGTATTGCAATAAAATACTGACTTTTCAAAAGTATAGGACAATTTTAAATGTCTGTACAAAAAAGTCTGGAAACTTATTGAATACATCATGTTCGTCTCCTGAAGTCCAAAAAGATGTGATAACAAAATTGAACCTCTTTTAAGTCATGGCTACTTTTTTCTAGCCATCTTAACTTATACTTGGACTGAATTAGTGGTTCCTGCTCAAAATACCTGCGGACATACCTATTGTTAACTTATATATATAAATATATATATATATATATATATACACAAATACACACATACATATGCTCACACCTATTCATGTGTCTACATATATGCACATACATGTTGCTTTATATTACAATACCAGCGTCAGTAGTGTCACAAGTACGTGTCGACTCAGAGAGATGTCATCAAGCATTAAAATCGCGCATACACTTGAACATACTGATAAAAAGAAAAACTACAAAATGTTGTCTGAGATTTTTGCTGAATAAATCCTTTAATTCAATAATTAATTTAATAATTAATTTGTGGAACACATCACAGTTCTTCCCGAGTAAGTACGAAGAAGCACGTGCAACTCTTCAGTTCTTCTAAATGCACGCTCTTTTTTAATATCTCACATATTCAATAGGCGATATTTAATTTAATATTTTTTGTAATCGAACTAATAGTAAGAAAAATTCTTAATATTTTGAAGAGCAAAAAAAATCATGGAAATATTTCGAACCCCCAAATAAAATATTATTCAAAATATAAACTGTAATACGAAAAATCTTACATTTTCAATTCTGAGCGTCTTTTTATTCTAAGGACGCATTTTACATTCTTAGCTTCTTTTAATTGTACCTACCAATAATGTTACATATTTAGAGATTTAAAAAGAAATGAAACGAAAGTATTGTTTACTGATAGTTCAAAGACTAATTTTTTTAAACGAATATTTTTCATATTTCTCGGGAAAAAAATTATTTTTAATTAATATAACAGAAAAAAATTCTAAAAGAACTTAAACATGTATATAATGAATGAATACATTTAATTTGAATTAATACGAGAAATTTTCTAACGAAAAATGAGGGCACATTTTTAATTCATAAGTTCTTTTCTGACATTTTTAATAGGTTAAAAAAAAAAAATAAAACGAACACATTTTTTATAAAAATTTTAATTTTGTCATTTTATATTAAAAAAATACAAAAAAAAACACGTCTTTAGAAAAAGAAAATGATTATTAAGTTTCAAACTTTAACTTTTTTTAAATGATATTTTAAACGTAAACAAAAACATATTTTGAAAATATAAGAATATTCTAAAACGTGAATTCCATCAGTGAATCTTTAGAGGGTAAATAAAAGTAGAATTACGACTGTATAGCTTTTTTTCGAAAATTATAAACTAAAACAGTGTTCTGTAACGGAGCACATATTGAAAATAATGTGACAGGGGAAAAAAGAAAATCTTGAAAATATTTCAAACCTTTCGCCAGGATAGGGTTTGATATTTTTATATATTGTTTTAAATGTGAACTGAAGAAGAATGAAAAAGAAAACATCATTCATAAAATAAAAGAATAACTTTCATTCAAATTAATGGAAGATATCTTTCGAATACAAAAAAAGGAGAGATTTTTATTCTAATCATAGTCCTCAATTACCCTTTTCAACTTCACTCAGTGGTGTTTCAAAAATCATTTAAGTCCGGTTACGGAGTGGATACTTTTGAAATTACAAAAGTATATATATGTGTGAGTGTATAAGATATATATTTAAACATGTATAAAATATGTAGCTTTAAATACATACATATATATATATACCGAATAAATAATGATTGTGAGTATCCAAAGAATGAGTGCTGAATGGATGGCTATTTAACACAAAATAACCCGCAGAGCAAAATATGCATTTTTGTTTTTAAAAAAAACAAGAAATTTAGAAATAGTATTCATTTCCATAATAGATCTATTTCGATTATTCAAGCTCGTCAGATGGAATTCAAATGGAGTTTGATTACTTAAATATATCGCCGGAGTTTAACGGAAAAAGAAAAAAATCCGTTAAATGCTGGCGGTATATTTCTCGTTATATCGCGTTTTACTTAAAAAAATTAATGGCTTAGGAATTTTTCTTTTTATTAATATTTTTTGTTATTAGTTTTGTTTATTATTGAAATTATTTACGGAGTCGCTAACTAGGTCCCCAGTGATTGGATGAAAAACAGCCAATCACAGGCTACCTTTTTTTTTTTTTTTAGATTTTCTCCAAACCCCTATGAGGGTATTCCTACGAACGCCCTTCCTCTTTTTGCTTGTGTGATTCCTCAGAATCAAGACGTGCCCGCTCGTTCTCCCAGTCCTCTAGACGCTAATACACGCTTGTGGGGATTTTTCCAGCAACTGAAGCACAAGAAACACGGCTCTATTTTCTTCAACCCAACCAAAAGGACACAGGAAATACAAACTGTTAAAAGGACGCCTTTTACGAAAAAGTTTCCCGCAAACCAACTGTTTGCAAGGACAATATTTTCTTTCCTCTCTTTCTATGTAAATATATGTTTTTTATAATACTTTAAATCGTGTTGCGTTTCTTTCTTCCTGCCGACGTCGCAATACTGTTACCATATAAAGTTGGGAAAATCCCTATATTATTTCATATTAGTAACTTGATTTCAGATTTATGAGTATTCTTTGAAAGCTTTATAGTGTTTTTAAAGTTTTAGTTTAATTAGAAAACATTTTTTACAATTTCGAATAAATATTTCTTTAAATATATTTATAATTTTTCAAACATATTTAATCGTTTTCTTGTTTCAAAAAATTATTCACCTCTTTGTATTTTAGTGATATTGAGGCTCTATTCAACGATTTTTATCATTTGTTTTAGTTCTATAAAGAAAAAATTTGCTAAATTATTAATTTCAATTATTTTAATTTTATTATTTAAGAAAAGAGTTTTTAATTATATTATTATAAGGACTTAGAGTTAAAGTGTAAGAGAATTAAACAGATGATTATCTTTATATTACAAAAATTATTATAAATTGCTTAAACATGAGTAGAATATAAAAAATATTTGATATATTAAGTATTTATTTATATGTCTACATTTACCCACAAATTCTTTTCTTTCATTCAATAAATTAATAGTACCTTTATATTTTACAATACAATTTTTTCATCTAGGCATAAATTACACCGACCTTGATCTATAATGGAAATGAATAATATTTCTAAATTTCTTGCTTTTTTTAATATATATATATATATATATATATATATATATATATATATACACAAATAATATCATCAGGTCGCACTGCTAACACGGATTTCCCTGACACTCGCCATTCATCCCGATCATCCATCGCTTCCGGCATGTCTTCCATACTACATCTTATATCCATAGAGAGCTGTTGTATGTAAATTCTTCTTAGTCGCCAAAACTAGTACGTCCCTAATCAGCAATCCATAGAAGAACGACGCTTATGAGTTCGACGTGGTTTTTACAGTAGTGGCCTGCATGCCTTTTCCGTATTATTTGGATGGTTTTAGAGATAGGAGGTAGGTGACCGTATAGCTGCTGTTTTGTGGTATGTTGTGTCATGTGGTCTACCACTGAGAGAAGAGAAATAAGGAATTTCAAATACCCTCCGTGTTTGAATTAGCAGGCCGCCAAAAAGATGAATAGTAATGTAGGTCAAATTCGGCCGGCCTGTCGGAGAAAGTAAAGAATGTGGGTCAGAGTAAAAGCCAACAGATGTTTGCACTCTGTGACTAGGTGAAAGACATATAGTAGTCCTAACGAATCGCCTGACAGGGGGAGAAGAAGATTGAAGTTAAATGATTGGCTAGAATCCCAAAGTGGAAATAGCTCCCTTCTTCCGTCAGCGGAAATAGGGGTTAAGAATATCAGTTTTGAAGAGAGATGTCGCCGTGAACAGATGGGTCGAATCTCGCGCCAAACTCCGGGCGAAGCACCAAAACCGGGATTTGCAGGACAGTAGTTGAAGTGATAAGATATATTGAAACTACCACCAAAATCACCGGGGGGAAGATGGAAAGTATCTTGGACAAGAGGGACTTATTCTACGAGGGATCAAGTGCCAGACCGCCCCGTCTTCACACATGCGAAAAATAAATTCCCATAATGGGATTTTAATAATTTTGCCGTCACAGTTGTTTCTATGATTTTTTTCGATAATGCCCGAAGCATTCTTATACAGTTCCCGTCTAGCTTTCTCTCTATACGCTTCGTCAACGTCCCAGTGGTGCATCCATACAGTAGAATTGACAAAACCACTGCTAGGAAGAAATTGCGTTTTCACTCGGATAGTTCAGATTTCCATATGATCGATAGCAGTCCATGCTTTCACTAGGCGCATTTTAATGTCACTTTCAGGAAATGAGACGCTATTACCGTGAGACATGAACTTGTCCACAAATTTACCTGGGTAGTCTGCGTCCGTTATAGTTTGTGCAGGGTATCATCTGCTACTTGCTTTTTTTTCTTGTATAACCATCATCTTTAATTAAAGCAATCGACGTTCGAAGTACGTAACCTTAGTAGAATATAAAATGATAGGGTGCTAATGTATCCCCTTGTTGAACACCAGCAACAATGCCAAAGAAGTCTGTGTCTCCATCAGGTGAGCGAACCTTAATTTAGTATTTTTATAGAGCATCATTATAGCTGTGGCAGTTTCTTTGGGGAGACCATAAGCTAGAAGCATTTGCTCCATATTCCTTCTGTGTATAAAGTCAAATGCCTTGGAGAAATTGTGAGCAAATGTCTTGGCTCAAGCTTTTTTGCACGAACTCCAACAAAAATTCGACGGATTGTCAGAATCTATGTGGATCAGTTTCTCCGAAGTCCATTTTGAGTCTCTTAGAGTTTTCTCACTTTCTGGTTTGATGTGGTTGAGTAGTAGAGCATTATAAATCTTGGCCGCTATGGAAGTAAGGGTAGTTCTTGATGATTCCAAGGTCACCTTTCTTGAGGAAAGGGAGGATGCAGCTTTTGTCCATTAGTCTATTCTTTTCAAGTTATATACAGCATTGGAGGAGTAAGTCATCAAATTTCCTTGTCTTCTATACTTCTGGAGGTATTTCATCAAGACCGGAAGCTTTCCTGTTTTTAATTTTTGTTAGTACTTCTTGAGTAAGCTGTCCTAGTTTGATGTCTAGTTGGTTATTAATAATTTTCGTGATATCTATGACCAACTATCGAATAAAGTTATGGAATTACATTCGTAAGACAACGAGAGGTTGCCATTTTTATTCTGAGGTTGGGGAAATAGAGAAAAAAAATGAAAGAAAGAAGTAAAATATTGTTCTACTTTTGTGTGAGTGAAATGAGTTAATCTGATCTCCAAAATGGTACCTACAGTTTGATCTGCAAATGCTAACATTTTTGAGAGTATATCTACTGCTATTTTTCAATTATTGCTGAAGTAGTTATCTTGCTAGTATTGTTATTTTTATTAATTATCATATTTAAATTTTAATCGTTATGAGCATTTAGGATTGGTTGTTTGGTAAAAACTATTACGGGATGGGGGAGATTCTACCGGAAATATCCCAGAAAACTCGAATCTTTGAATTCACGTGACCAACTATGTAATAAAATTAAGGAACAGCATTTGTAAGACAAGGAAACTTACGGGGTCAACTATGGAATCAAAGGAGAGGAACAGTAATTTTTAAAATGGACCTAAGTTAAAACTCAAGGAATATAAAGAGGGTGGGGATTCTTTTTAACCCTCAAGTTAAACTTCAGAAGCCATGGTAAGCAGAAGAGCAGTACATATGACACTTAATGTTAGAGCTTTGAATAAAATAATATAAACATAGTATGCATAGAAGAACACAGATACTATCCTAGCGAAATAAAAAAAGACCTCAATGTTGGCAATGGATTGACATTTATCTCAACACCTGCATGACAAAACTGCCAATGCCGTCCGTCATAGGGGCTATAGGAATCCTTCTCAGCCCTCGTGCCCTAAAATCACAAAATAGTATCGAGAAAATACAACCGAGAATGATGGTCGGATGATGCAATAAGTGATAAAAATGGATCATATATAAAGATTAGAGAATTTGAAAATTTGTGAGTTGAGTTACAGCTCGGGTCAGAGCGTGGGTGTTGGAAGTTCCGAGTAGACGAGACGCAACGCAAAGAAATTGACACAGAGAGAACTACAAGGAAGCCGGTCGAGATAAACTACAAAGAGACTAAACCAGCTGCGCGAGTCGCCTGTCTCGCGGGGGATGGTATATATATATATATATATATCTTTCTATCGAAATAGGTGACTTATCCTTTCACTCTATACCCCTCTTATTGCGACTACTGTTGCATATTTACCTTCAATGGAGCCGGATGTTCTAGCTGCGTAAACAATATGATTGCAGGATGCACCTGGGTAAATAAGCAGAAGCATGTCACGTGCGTGACAACCGGAATACGTTGAAGTGAATTATATATACATTATTGGAATTCGGGTAGCCATTTTGTTTTTAGTTGTGTGATACAAAAGATACACCATCAAAGTAACAAGGCTTCATAAAGTCTACACTTAATTTGCCATTGATCATATTCGCCTTATTCTTCATTGATTGGCTAATCTACTGCTCCTACTGATGGGAAAGTTTATGTATATTTGCAAGCAATTTGTAGAGCGCCGATACACCCACCAAACGATCCAACGCACATCCCTGTTTAGGGGTTATAAGATGGAATTTTCCACCTTTAAAAGAAATACATATTAAAATAAAAAACGTGATTTTTTTTTCAAATTATTAGTATTAATACAGTTTTTGTTTAATTGACACAAAAAACACGATTAGTGATTTAGTTCGTTTTTTAGGATTAATTGGCTGGTCATATCTCGTACACTCGTTCGGGGAAGTTTTACCCCTCTGCTGAGATGCAGTCTGCCCCAGTTGACTGGGCTAGTAATGCCTAATTTACTCAGTTAAGAATCAATTACCGACTATAATCTTTCTAAAAGTGTTTAGTTTTATTCCTGATATTGGCTTTGGGAAAATGTCGGCAACATTTTTCTCTGTTTCAATGTATTCTAAAAGAACCGATTCTTTACTTATTTCATCACGTATAAACTGAAATTTTATATCAATATATTTCGATCTTAGATGACCGTCTGTGGTTTTTTTGCCAAAACAATACTGAACTGATTATCGCAATGAATACTTATTGGGTGTTTTAATGACTCAAGTTTCGTCATAGTTCTCAATAGGGCTTTTTGGCTTGCTAATGAAATAGCGACTGAATTCTGCTTTTTAGATTTCCATGAAATCATTGGTTTATTTTCAGCCTAAAACAAAATCCGTTCTCGCTTTTTTCTATCACTTAAATTAGCTCAATCTGAGTTACAAAATCCTAATTTCAAGGGTTTTGTGCGATTTCTTAAATATTAGTGACTGACTGATTTGTACCTTTGAAATAGCGAAAGACGTATTTTGCCTTAGTTAAATGGAAAGAATTTGCTTTGGATACGTCTTGAGACAACCTAGTAACTGTATAACAGATGTCTAGTCTTGTTACAACCATAATATATATTAGACTGCCAATAATTTTACGATAAGGTTTGCTATCTATTAAATCGAATTCGTCATTTGTTTACGCTATATCCATTTTACATGGCGTTAAGCGTGATTTACAATCTGCCATGCCGAACTATGAATAAATCTCCGCGATATATCTAAATTGATTTATTTTAATTGTATTATTTTCGCATTCAAATTGTATTATTAAAACAAGGATATTTTTCCAAAATCAGTCATTTTGAATCTAAAGTTCAGTCTTGTCTTAATTTGCATAAGGTGTGGCTCAGTTTTTGAAGCTATTACTATATCGTCTACCCACCATAAAATGATGGATATTTGATTGTGGACACATTGAACATACATGCAGGGGTCGACTGGTGACTGCACAAAATTTTGTGTAGTTAAATAAGTATGGAATGTTTTATTCCAAGTTCGACCACTTTGTTTTAATCCATATAAGGATTTTTTTAAGTTTCCAAACATAATTCCTATTTTTACCTTTAAAGCCTTCTGGCGGTTCAATACATATTTCATAGTTTAAGGAGGCCCTTAAATATTCACTCTTAACATCCATATGATGAATTGACAGGTTATACAGGACTGCTATTTTCTGTAGTAACCTTATGGAAGTCATATTTGTCATCGGGACGAAAGTTTAACTATTATCCTTGACATCCTTACAAGTAGCCTTTGGCTACGAAACAAGCTTTATACTTATGACTTCGTCACTTTTACTTTTAATAGAAAAAAAACACCTACGACTGACAATATTTTTCATTTCTTGGAGACTTCTGCCATTCAAAAGTATAATTTTTCTACTCAGAAATCAAATTTTCTCCTCGTTGTTAAAACCCAGTTATTCGAATCTACAGAGTTTACGGCCTCAGAGTAATTATCAGGAATCATACGCAGAGTACAAAAGTAATCAACATTAAATTTCGTTTTGTAAACAATGTTTTTGCACCTAAATAATTTTGTTTTGGGTTTGAGTTCTGTAGGTAATTGTTCGAATACTGAAGCCAGATCTCTAACTACAGCAGAATGCGCTCCTTGTTTACCCGCGAGAAGGATGATGCAGTTTGAACATATGGTTTGAATTAGAGAAATGCTAATCTTCGTTGGCTTCTCTTTTGTTTTCCTAATCTATAGACGCCACTGTTATAGATGA
This sequence comes from Sepioteuthis lessoniana, assembly GCA_963585895.1. Classification (NCBI taxonomy): domain Eukaryota; kingdom Metazoa; phylum Mollusca; class Cephalopoda; order Myopsida; family Loliginidae; genus Sepioteuthis; species Sepioteuthis lessoniana. The sequence goes on from OY757921.1 coordinate 54,730,897, forward strand.
GTAGGAGTAGTTTCCGGACAGAACGATTTGATGCTGGCCGTTGACCTGTGAGGTTCTTCAGCCTAGTATCTGGTGAACCAGCTTTGGATTCAATCACCTTACTTCACATCCTACATGCTGCTTTTGTATGAAGAAAGTTTCAGTTGTCTTCAACTTTCCCTTTTAACTCCGTCCAGCATGGTGATATGAACGAAATTCATAAGACTATACCAGTAGTGTAAATAAAAATAAATGGTTGTGAAGTCCTTAAAGACATCACAAACTTATCACAAGAGTTTACGTTCTCAGAGGCGCACGGGGAGTAAGAGATATTGTCGTTGGAAATGGACGCGGCGATAGGAATTCAAATCCAGGACGAAGTTGTTTACATTTCACGTATAAATAAGATATGAATCAAAGTATTCTAATTTTACTATGATTAAGTTGTTGAGCAGAATGGGCTCTTCAACCTTAAGTATGACAACTGATCTAAAAGAACAACTCTATATTCAAATCAGCACACCTCTCAGAAAGTGATCTTGTGTCACATCCAGATCATTGCGTAGTGGTTAGCAAATACATTCATTCAAAGTTGTGTCGCTAAAACATTCTAAAGTTAATTCTATCTGCAAGTATTTTTGAAGACATTGAGTGAAGAAGTTTCTCTTTTTAATATTGACAAGTGCAGTACAAAATCCATTTTTCTTTGACAACCCAAAGGATTTTAATCAAAATTTTGGTATCAGTTCGATGAAGAGATGGCCCCCTTTAGAAATGTTTGTTAAACATCTACAAGAAAAAAAACTTCCTATATATTTTATTTCTCGTCCTAAAAGTGTTATTTTTGTCTCAGGTGAGCGAGCCATTGCTTTCGTGTTTTTGTAAAGCATCTTTATAACTGTAATACTTTCTTTGAGAAGATCATTTTCAAGAAGCATTAACTCCTTCTTTCCTCTTGAATCTTCGAACAGCAGTCTTTCCCTGAGATTTTTTGTTCGTACTCCTTCGATGATTCGACGTCCATTCTGAATTTTCTCGATTTCGGAACGGATACGATTGAGAAGCAGATCATCATAAACTTTAGTAGCTATACCAGTTAGAGTTATGCCTTACTTGGAAAGGGAAGGAAAGAAAGTGATCCATTTCTATATTGTTTATAGACTGCATTGCATTGTCGGAGAGGTACGTCGTTAATTTTTTTTTTTTTTTTTTTTTTTGCCTTCCTAACATCAAGGTGTAGGGGTTCGCCAAGGCGTACTTTTCTGCTTTTAATTTTTTTCAATACTGCGTCAAGTTCTTCTTCCGTAAACTGATCTAGTTTGACACATATTAGGCCATTCATGATTTTTTTATAGGTTTGTCGGTGATTCAGGGGGGTTTCCGACAAGTTCTTGAAATGTTCTTTCCACTTCGTTAGTCTTTCTTCTAGGCTGGTGGCATTTAGATTAGCTCTCGATGTGTTCTTTCTTCCACTCACTTCATTTAATATCTACCAAAGTAATTGTCTATCTTCTTCTGAATTTCTAATTTTATCGATTTGACCTTGAATGTATTTTAATTGCTCTTTTTTATATGTGTTAATTAGTCCGTTATGGCTTTTCTGAATTTGTGCACGTTGGCATTTGTTGGGTTTCTTTTATTAAGTAAGGATGATATTTTCATATTATCTTGTTTTTCTTCACTACTAGTCACAGCCATGGAACTCTACATTTGGTTCTTGGTTTAGTTCGTATTCACTCTGGTATACAGCATCCAAATGGACAGTGACGAAGTTTTCATATTCGTTATTCAGCGTATAACTTTCAAATATCTGCTGAAGAATATCAATTTGTTTCTTACCGTATGTTTATTGCTAATATCCCGATTGGTAAGTGAGAACCAGTTATAACATGTGGTTTTGACTGTTTCTTATTTCTGAATAGACTTCGGTGTATCTTTGCCATGAGTATTCTGTGATCAGAAGGTACTCTTTCAAAACAGGAATATGCTAGTTCACTGCATTACTGATCTACTTCTTGTTCATAGATATATAATCTCGATGTACTTTAGCGTTATTTGCGTTGGCGTAAGTCGAAAGTTATCTCTCCCTTTGTTTGGAATTTAGTGTTTAGGCGTGAAAAATATTTCTATTTGCCTAGTCATGCAAGCCACAATTATTATTTTCAACTTTTTGCCTATTTGTACATTCATGTCTCCAATATTGATTTGTTCGTCAGAAAAAGGCCTTGGGAATTTAAACCTCTCGATCCAAAGATTGCCGAAAGCTCAAAAGAAACGCAAACGAAAAGCAGCCCTAAAGCAGGGTTATTCTCGGAAACTACCCTTACCCTCCCTAGAACAGCCAACTTTGCTGCCACAACCAAAGAAAAAGAGAAAAATCCCCCAATCCTGGACAACTTCTAAAACCAGCTTCTTAGGGGAGGATTGGCCATCCCTGCCAATTTCTCCAACATCTCCTAATTCCACCACCTTCTCAAACCAACGAGCACAAAAAGTAAACGAAGATACACAAGAAAATCTTTTGGGAAGTCTCCCTCAGGCTCTTGGAGAACAAATCAAAAAGAACCTGAAGAATATGAAAGGGACGAGATAGGCAAATTCGCCCCATACTTAAAGGGAACACTATCCTACCCATTTTAGAAATAACAAATAATCCCCGGGCCCTCTCTTTCGTCGTGTCCGATGTCCGATCAAGGAAGCAAGTCGGGCTGAAGAGAAAGAATTTTGAGAAGATCCTCCGAAAAACACGTGTCTTCTGTAAATGCTTTTGCAGACGTAGTTTTGCAACATGGGATATCCTGCTGCCCACGGAGGAGCAAAATATTACAGACTGCAGCCCGAGAACCCAAAGAATCAGAGTCACAGTCAATAATCTCCCCACGGAACTAACGGGACACGTTCAGGATTTTTTCCTCAGCTCTTATGAAAGTGACCCCATTAAGAGCTAGCACAAGGATGGCGTATAGAGAATACGTCTAAGATATGCCTAATAAGGGACGGTTTGATGTTATCAATTTCAGAGAAAGACAGCTCATGGCAGTAGTAAAGGGAAGGATGCCACATTGTTGGATCTGCAAACAAATTGGCTACCTGGCCAGATTCTGTCCCTAAAAAGCCGAGTGAAAGAACAAGCAGCAGTGAATCTAGATCCCGAAAAAACCACCGAAATAACAAAAGGCCCAAAGACTACTAATCCTGCCAACCAGAAAGAAGGTTGGGAAAAAGGGTCCCAAAAAGGCAAAATATCTGAAACTGGAAGAAAACTAGAGAAAACTACCCCAGGGACAACTGTCCCGGAGCCCGCTTCCTCTATAATACCAGTAGAATCAATTGGAAAGGCAGAGTTGGAGGACTCGACCCCGCTAAGGATAATCAACAGAAAGAAGGGTTACAATATACAAAACCAAATGGACTCCACAGTAAATCTGAAACGATAGCGTGACAGAGGTGACAGCTGCCTAAAAAAGCTTTGTAAAAACTCCAATCTCCAGCCTGTTTCCGAGCCGAGTACCCCTCAGAAACATAGCAATGTTCAGCCATATCAACAAAACTCTCCATAACAAAACCCTCCACAACAAAGCCCTCCCCTAAAACAACAACCTCAACCTCAACAAACTCCCCAAACTCAGCCCCAACTGTCTCACCTTTCAAAACACTCTCCCGATCGCGATCGGAGAGTAGACAAAGGGAGGAAAACAGGGAGGAAAGGACATCGAGCCTAGTCGGCCTCGCTAAAAGAAAAAAACGATGAAGAAATATTACGAGAAATAAGAGGAGCAGCCCAGTGCTCATCAGGGGCTGTGAAGTCAAATTTGAAACTCGAGCTCCGTTTTGACTTTAAAACATTTTAAAAACTCGAAATAGCCAATCCTCAGAACTTTCGATGCGCACTTATGGCGACAGTCACATTCAGCGTAAGTGGCTGTTCATAGAAAAATAAGTCAAGCCGATCTGGGTATAAGGCTGGCAGAGTTGGAGCACCACATCTTGAAAAAATGCAGAAATTTTGTTCATGGCGTGTCTCGGTTTATGTTCCTCCTTCCTTTTATTAGTTCCTAAAATTTAAGTACCCCTTAGATGTTGGAGGACTGTCCAGAGATGGCTGAGTTACCACTGAAGTCGGCACCGGGCCTCTGAGATACACCATCGGCATCCCCCAAGGATTTCCATTCTGTCGTCGACAGTGAATAGTTAACTGGGTCAGAATGGCTCTAAACCTTGCCTACTTGAATGTGAAGAGACTGAGGGATCTGAGCAAGTGTGCACGCCTACTCGGCGAACTTTCGAACCTCTGAATAAAGGTGACCGCAGTGCAGGAGACTCACTTCAATTGCGCAGATGACTGCCGGTTGCTGGAAAACGTCTTTGTGATCTTTTCAGCACACGGTAGCCACTGCAGCGCTGAAATCTCTTTGCTAGTCGGAAGTACCCTTAATGTGACTGTCAATCTTGTCTTTTCAGATGATGGAGGCCAGCTGGTTGTGGCCGATGTTGCTGTTAAAAGCTTCGAGTTTCGGGTAGCCGCAGTTTATGCACCCAATTTCGATAGAGATGGAGTTTCCTTTTTTTCGACGGTTGGCACCATTCCTCGATGATCCGAAACGGCAAGTTCCAGCGAGTGATTGTAATGCAATCCTTGTCCCCAAGATAGATAGGGTCGTCTGAGATGCTAGAGGTTCGGGAGGGTATGAAAGCAGCTTGATTGACTTGATGGCCCGGCACGATTTGATCGACAGATTTCGTCTGTGTCACCCAGGGAGACAGATGTTGACGTAGCTTAATAGTTCGCCTTCTGTCCGTGCCAAATCCTACTTGGTTAGGAGAGCTGACACTGATTTTGTTACGTGTTCCACATTCCACTGGGTAAAACAGACTGAACATAGACTTAGGGTCAACATGCGGTTAGCTAATAGGCCTAGTGTGTCAGGATACTGAAAATTCAATACATCCTTACTGGAGATACGGGATTTCAAGGACCGGCTGGAATCCCTAGTTAACCGGGCGCTAGCGGGGGCGGTTACCAGGAATATGTAGCGGGGATCTCTTAAATATAGAATTAGAGACTTGCCATCAAATACGCTCAACAGCTTAAACTAGACAGATCCAAAATGGTGGAGTATTTAGTTAAAAGCGGTGGATAGGGGTTCCTTTGCCATAAATTTAAATCTGCAAGATCTTGAGCGTGCGGCGAGCAAGCGCTACAAGAGTTTCGCAGTTAGATATAAGTTAAAAAGAGTTCCCAAAGAAGTTGTGGAATGCAACGCGTTTTTGCGTGAGGAAGATGTACGAAGGCTTCCCCATCGGTACATCGACTTCATAAAGTCCTCGGATTGGCACGCGCAGCCATCGAATCGTTAATTCCAGCCTCGACATCACCACACGGTCCTGCGTATGGGGCCCTAACTATCCACAACAATAACCAGCCTACCATTGGACCACAGCCCAACATCCAGACACTTGACAAAAAACTGAACTGGCTGAAACGATGTGTGGGTCTGTCGCTACCAAATCACCCAAACCGTGATGAATTGGAAGCTACAGCAGACCTACTCATTCGTTACGGTACCGAAAAAGGCATCAAAGGTACATTCATCAGAGCTGTCCGCATACTGTCAATCTCGCGCCCAAAAACAACACCCGGTTACCCAGGTCTTGGAAGCAGACATCGATGCAGAAATAAAACGCATGGCTACTGAGGATCACATTGAAAGTTGCACCAACCCCAGAGGCTTCAATAGCCCGGTATTCGCCGTACGCAAGAAAAACGGGTCGGTTCGCGTGGTCCCCAATTTCAAAAGAACTCTCAACAAGGTTCTAGTCGATCTTTGTCGATCTCGACCCATACCCAAAGCCTCGGATCGACCACTTGTTCAACAGGATTGGTGAAGGCAACAAATACTTCGCATCACTCGATCTCCGCAGCGGCTCCTGGCAAATCGAAATCGACGAGCGAGATCGCCACAAAACAGCGTTTACATGGAGAGACCGATGCTACCAGTACACACGCTTAGCATTCGGTCTGACTTCAGCTGGATAGATCTTCTCACGCTGCATAGTAGAAGCCCTAGCCACTGTCGAATCTCGTGACAACATATCGTCCTTCATAGACGACAACCTGGTTCACGCTAAGACATTCGATAAATACATACTCGCTCTCGAGCAACTCTTCATTACCCAAATTCGGACTTAAGCTGAACCCGTACTAAAGTGCCTTCCTTACACCAGAGGCGAAGTTCCTCGGGCGCATAGTAAACAGCAAGAGATTCAAGGCCGACCCTGGATACGTCCGTGCCATCAGGGAAATGAAGCCCCCAACATCAAAGAAAGAATTACAAAGTCTCATTGGCCGTTTAGTGTGGATCAGACAATTCCTAGAGACTCGTCTACTCGAACTGATCAGATACGACATGTTCTCAAGTCTTATGAGCCCCATACAGGAAGTTAACAAATAGTTAAATACAAATATATTTCCAAAGGCTATGTTTAATTTGATTATAGGAATTTAGGATTCTTATTCAAACTATTCCTCAACTCACTAGGAACACCCTCCAATATTCATCGGTTTTTAGATCATAAATAGCAGCTTGAAATATAAGTAAAGAATTCTTGAGAACAAAATAAAAAAGAAAAATATTTAAGCATTAATATATAAAGAGATATCATAAGGAAATAAATAATTTTATTTTGTCTCTTCTTGCCGGAAACGAGGTAGGAAAGTTTACATAATAGCCGAAGCCCCAATGTATTAAACCATCTGATGAAAGTTATAACGACCAGACATAAAGTTATCATGGAAACACTAAATTTAAGTTTTTTCGTCAAAGTAATAAAAAATATTTTGCTCAGCATGTGATTTTCGGTATATTTTTAATCGAAAATTGATTATATATCCAATAGCTGTCGTCATTGAGCACTCAACGGAAATTCCAATCAATCTTGATAACGATAAAATAAGTCTAAACTCTAGACTGTTTTCCTTGGATTATACACAATTACACACACATACATACACACACACATTTATATATATATATATATATATATGTATATATATATATATATATATTTTCTAAAAAATGCTTTTTTACTTTCTTAAATAAGTCTTAAAATAAAAATTCCTGGTAAATTAACTACACACAATTCAATTTTTTGAATAGCCACAAAGAATTGAAACTTCACAAGTTCTCCAAATCGAACGATTTTTATTTATTAATACATTTTACTTCTCTTTCTTCTTCAGATTTTTCTGCCTTAATTGAAATGACTTATATAATCATGATTTTTGTTAGTTTTTTCTTTTCGTTTTCTTAGGGGTTGGGGTTGAACGGGCGCAGACAACGTAGACTTAACAATATACAAACTACATTTATTTCATTTAAATCTTATACAAATTCAATTGCATTTGTTACAAAATATATCTATATATTTATGGATTTTTTTCCGTTGAATTTCTATGAAAAGGTTCATCACAGCAATAAATTCTTTTCACCCAAAACAGTTTTCGGTTTCATTGTGTAATGATATATCAACCTTTATGGGTTACTAGTAGCCAAAGCCATCTTTGTAGAAGGATAGTTATAGTGCTGTTTAACCCATAGCTGAGCGTCACTATATAGCTGGGCATATGCATACATAGAAATATATATATATATATATATAGAGAGAGAGAGAGAGAGAGAGAGGCGGAGAGAAAGTGTTGTTGACTAGCCTATTATACCTTTCTTCATTGCTAGATAAACTGGTTCATGACTACTTATCTACGACAATCGTTAGAATAGTGAGACGCCACTCTTAATTGAGGGTTTACCATTTTCGTGGCACACTCTGCCTGGAGTGTAGTATCTGTTCCTACCAACGTATTAATGTCACGTTCGTTAATCCGCTCGTTACTTGTATCGGAGTTCGTTAAGTCAAGCTACCTTTAGTTTCCACATCTTTTTTGATCGAATCCATAACACCATTCACCCTGGCCAACTCGGCAACTTACCATGGCTAATTTAGCAACTCCATGGATAATTTAGAGGCCTGGCAGGCTATTAAAATATGCAAGTGACCGGAGTGCCTCTCCGGTCAGCTTGATAAAAGTGGACTGACCGTCTTTGCCGACTCACACAACACATGGGAGTCGGGGCGAGAATTAAAGCTGACTCTGCCGCCTGGAAACCGAACAAAAAAACACCAGAAGACTACGAACGGAATTGGATAGGAAAGTATGCATAATATTTCAAAGATAATAACATCCTTTCTCTCCCGGGGTCCACAAAGGCACTCGAGCCTAAAACGTTATCCCTGGTGATCACTGCCCTGGGAATCAAGCGACTGTCCGGTCTAGGCGAGAAATTTTCGAGGAGCTTATGAAAGTAGCGGGTGTCCCAAGTCGCTACTTTTGCAGAAGAAATTTTGTGACATGGGATATTCTGTTGCCGATCACGATATGCGCTGAAAGTCTTGCACTAAGCAACATTACCACACAATCGCATCGTTTGCAACCACAGTACATGGGAACACGAACGATCAAAATAACAGTGTGTAACGTTCCTGAGCCTGCTAGGTTACGTTCTGGTTTCCTTCTAAAGCAAATATGGAAGAGTAGAGAAGGTCACATCGAATCATGGTCCTATTGGTGTAGAAGCCGAGGATTACTCCCCCCTCATCCCCACAACCCCCGACATCATCACTTCTAACGGCTGCCAGATGAGGGTCGTCATCGAAAGAAGACAAACCCACTGTTGTTTGTGCAGATAGCAAGGGCACTTAGCCAAACACTACGCAAAGAATAGGTTGAACCAGCCAAAAACCCAGCCTTTCTGGCTACTCTCCTTGCTAAAAAAAACTTGAAAAACCCAAGGAACAAGAAGTGGGTGGACTGAGGAGATCCGAAAGAAAAGGGGGGATTCGTTCAAACCCACCCAGCCTAAAAAGTGCCCCGCTCCGAAAACCCTTGAAGCCCATGACGAGGAACTCAAGAAAAAAAATCAAGAACAGGAAGCCTCCTAGGAAACATCAACTCCGCACACCCTCCGTGAAAAGGGAAAAAATAAAAATAAAAACCAGGAGCTAGAAGCTTCAACTACCAGGGAGAGCTCCCAAGAAGAATTTCAGCTCCGTTTTCTGCGGCCAAAATTAAGAAAAACAAAAAGAAAGGCGAAAGATTGAAAACTCTTACAGGGACAGCTCGCCAGAGGTTCCAGCTCCTCTTTCCAAATCAAAGAGAGAAGCTACCACGACAGAAGCAGCTCCTTATCTAAAAGCCATAAGAAAGAAAATAAAAAAACTTCGCCAGGACAGTAGGAAGAATAGCAGAAAGAACCAATGACCTCACAGCAACTAGCACCCATGGACGTACAAATAAACCTAAAACAACGCAGAGACAGTGAAAATGGGACAGCCAAAAAGTGTGCAAAAACTGAATACAAGCCTATTTCCCCACAAAAACAATACCATCACCAAAATTACTAAAACTACCTAACCCCATGCCCCATTTACCCAAACCTCAATTTCACATACACCTTCCCCTCCCATATTCTCCCCGTCGAAAAGTTATCTAGCTTCCTGTCAGAAAACAGGGACTCAAAAAAAATATAGGCTTACAACGGGCCAGATCGGTTTCTCTGACTCTTATAGACCATCCAAAACGAACAAGCCTCCAGAGGCTGCCAAGGACCTTAGAATGGTCTTATGCCATTTAGAAAATAGATTGTAAACCATAGAAATTTTAAAGGAGCACCCACGGTGATCACCTTTGTCAGATTGGCTGGCATTCGCCAAAAGGGGTGAGGCAATGGTTAGAAAGGTCCAGCAAATCCAATCTTGGCGTAACGCTGGTAGAAATGGAGCACCCTTCATGGAGAAAAATGGTCAAGGTGTGTTCTTATTTATGTTCACCCCTCCCTCTATCGAGCCTCAAAGATTCGGTTCCCGCTGGATTTCGAAGGTCAATCGAGGGAGGGCTGGTTAATAACTATACTTACCGAGGGTTCCTTCACATGCTGTCGGCATCCTCACACCTGAAAACTTCAAGAACATCATTGGTACTGAGTAAGAGGTAAGTGAAGGATATCTTTGAACCGCGCTTGTTTAAATATGAAGAGACTGGGGGATACAAACAAGTATGTGCACTTACTTGGTAAACCATCGAACCTCTGTGTGGATATCACTGCAGTGAAGGAGACTCACTTCATTTGCATAGCAGATGGTCGGGTGCTGCTAGTTGGATGCAGCCTTAACACAGATGTCAATCTTGTCTGAGCAGATGACGAGGACCGACTGGTTGTAGCTGATGTAGCCGTGAAATATTTTGCTTTTCGGGTGGTTGCGGTTTATGCGCCCAATTCAGTTCGAGAGAGACGCTCTTTTCTTCAGTGTTTAGTGCTGTTCCTCGATTATCCAAAGCAGATAGTTCTAGGGAATGATTGGAATACGATTTTTGATCCCATGATAGATAAGTTCGAGAGGGGTTCTAGAGAGTTGGACAGTTGTGAAAGCGGTCTGATCGATTTTATGGCCCGTCACGATTTGGATAGGATCACCCACAGAGAGAGATATGGACGTGGATTGATAGTTCGCGCTCAGTCCGTTCTTGGTCTTACCTAAACAGTGTTAGACGAGCTAACTCTGATTTGTTTTTGTTTCATGTTCCACTGGATAGGGCAGACTGAACATAGATTAGTTAGGGTTAGTCTGTGGCAATAAAAAATTGGCTGGGAGTTCAGTACCTCCTTACTCGAGATACGGACTTCTGAGACAGACTGGAATCGCTTATACAGCGGGCACTAGTGGAGACGATAGTTGGGTATAGGTGGTGAGGTTCTTTAAAATATAGGATTTGGTACTTCACCGTTAAGTACGGCCGAATGCTCAAAGGCGAAATCTTCAGATGATTAGAGCTCCCGGGCTTAAAATTCAAATCTATTCTGCTCTTGACTTGTGTTCGAATCGAACTTGAAAGACAAATACATAAACTCTTTACTTCGATGTAGCACAAGGATAAATAACTTGAGCACCTAATGAGACACGAACTCACTCGTGTAGGTTTGCTAGTCTAGCTTGCTAATCATTACATCACCAGAGGTGCCCTATGCGCCATTAGAATGTGAACGAATGTCAACAAATCAGGTGGAAAATTTTGTTGAGCGCATGAATTTAATTTGATGATTATTCTGATTGTATTGATAATTTTATTTGTTTTTTGTCTATTAATTTTAGTATCCTACATTTTTTATAATCAGTTTGTATGATGATAAAAGAACATAGGTATTAAAACTAGGATGTCAGTAGATTGCAGCAGAGCGTGCATAGATTCATCATTCATACTCTTTAGAAAAATGATCCCGCTTCTCTACTTTGACATGTAAAATTTGGTTTTAGTAAAGATATATAGGAATGAGTGAAAAAGAGAAAAACAAGATGAGACAGAAAAATCATGAAATTGGTAAAAATAGACTTAGGTGAATAAAATGAAAGGAAAATATATGCGAATAAGCTAAGGCATACATGCTGATAGATAGATGAAAAGATTGTGTTCGAAAGAGAAGAATAGACAGCTAGTTTAGTACAAACAAAATAAGCGAGAGAGGAAAATACGGCAGGTCTCAAGTAGAACGTTTGTACCTCTACTCCACCGCATAGACGCTTGCACCACCTCGGTTCTATCGGATCAATGCAGTTAGCACTACGACTTAAGTGTCAGTCGTGGTAAATTTTACTGTGATGAAAAGGGGAAGTGGCGAATACACTAAAACAACTTCTTGGTTCGTTAGTACAAAAGTTTATTCGCTACTACCTCTTAGTAGTCGTAGCGAAGAGAGAAAAGGAGTATGAACTGAGTCGACCTCTTTAGTTAGACTGACACAAATTGTCGTGAAGAAAGAAGAAGCAGAAACAGACCCTGGTATCATATTACCCGTTTTCTGTTGTTGTTCTCGTAGGTGCTTGTTCGGAGCCCCATCTCCACTGCTTCGCGGTGAGTGAAGATCTCTTCACGGAGCTCACCCCAAAATGGAGGCTGTAATTTTCAACCGTCTTCAGATCGTCGTGGCTATTGTTCAACTGTCTGCTTTACACCGTCACGTCTCGTAGCCAAGTGATTCTTTTCTTGTTTTCTATCTCACGCCCACTGCCCGAACGGCTTTTCTGTTTGAGTTTCTTCCAGCCATTTAGAACTCGTTGCCGATTTGCTGCTGATCCATTTCTATTTTTAACCTGGGTGTCCCTAATTATATCACACATCGATTTTTATTATCGAAAATAAAATTATGAATTATGATTAGTGCAGACTGTTCGATTTGCAAGATAATCTAGGGCAACTATTACTTTTTATTTTTGAAATTCTAAGTTGTGAAGGCTTTATATTATCACTCAATCCACTTCCCAGAAGAAATAAACCAAACAGGCACATGCTTTGTGCATGATCACAAAGTCTAGGAGTTGATTTATAATTTGTAAATACATTGTAATCTGATTTAACAATAATCAATAGAGTCTTTTATCAATTTCTATAGAAAGGTTCAGCCTTGGACGATGTAAATAAAAGCAGTCAGTTTTAATTATTATAGCGATAATGGTTATGTAGAAATGAAATGATTGTATTTGTTTCAAATTTTACAAGGAAGAAAATGTGATAGGAAAAATAAGCGTTGTACTTTTCCCGCTATGTCAAAGAAGACAATTTGAAAGCTCAATGTTTTATATTAGGTATTGGGGAAAGAAAGCAGAAAACCAATGAAAGTTCTCCATTTAAAGTCACTATTATTTCTTTCCACAGCGTAGAGGTTCTGCTTATTCCTTCAAATATTATTTCTAAAATTCCTTTTCGACAATCTCCATTTTACGTACTACGTATTTTTTCCTCAGAATTTAAGTTTAGTCAACCAGTCACTCAAGCTTCAGATTGCTTACAGCTTGTAATTATCATCCAAGTTCAAATCTATGGTATTACATGAGAATACTTGATACCATATAACTATGTGTAAATTATTGTTATTAAGAATAGTTATGTGTAACCATAATTGTTAATTAAGGATTCTTGATAGTTACTTGGAACTATATAACCGCGAGCAAACAAATGATTATAAGTAAATAGAAATAACTACTTGAAAACAAATGATTATTAGTATTAGATAGGAAAGCTTGAAACCATACAACTGTGAGAAAAAATTAAAGTAACTACACCAGAATGTACATATAAACGCTAAAAAGTGATTCTATAACCTTTAAGGATAATAGATCCTGGATGGCTTAACATTTAAAACAACCAATCAATTCAAATAATTTTCAAAAGTTAAAATAAATATCGATTTGCCTTTTTTTTTTAATTTAGACGTTTTTCATTTTTAAAATTGTAATTGACATTGTCATCCTGTATTCATCTACATTTCTTTCAGTTCTTAATTTGACTCTTTCTTATCATCATCAAGTCGTGTTGATAACACGGATTCCCTTGTATCTCTCACACTATCCATCTCTATTAACCATCGTTCTTGGGAAGTCTCCAAGACTATTTTATTTCCACACAAAACTGATAAATGTATGTTTTTGTGGCCAGCCAACATTGGTTTGTCCACGTGTAGGAGCCCATTGGAGAAAGTCGCTTATGAGTTTGTTGTTACTTCAACAATGATGCCCAGCATATCTTCTTCGTCTCACTTGGATTATTTGTGGGATGGGGGTAAGTAGCTATACATCTCTTGTTTTGTTGTTGGATATTGCTTCCAGAATTTATTCAAAACGACACGTTCTTCCAAGATAAGAACAACATGTATTTTTTCAAATATTTCGATAGAGCCATATAGCCATATAGTATTACTAACATGGCACAGCTTTGAAGAATTGCCGTCTTAAAATTATGATTGGCTCACTTACGATGGTTAGAAACAGGTTCGATACTCTCTAGAAGACATCGGAAAGACATTGATAAAAGATTGAAGTTTACCTTCTCAAACATCTTTATTCTCTACCTCTTTTCTCGTTCACCTTCTGTTCTCTTTTCTTTTAACTTCAGATACTTTTTCCTTTTAGTTCAACTTACCTCATCTTATATTACAGTGTTTTATTTCTAATGTTTATTTATTTTGTTTTTAATCTACATTTCTCTATTACTTTCTATTATTATTTCTCTTTCATTTAACTTCAAAGATTCCTTAATTTCTATCTAACATACCTTCACTTTTCCTTCATTTCCCCAAATGAGACATCTACAAATCCCTGCACTGCGCTTCAATAAGCAAATGACAACAGTTTCACGGCTCACACAAAACTATTTGCAATAGATTCAGTCCGTCTTTAAGTTTACATGTACGAAATTTGATTTCGGTACTCCAAGAAGAATCGGGATCTTTTGCAACTTTCACCAACTGAGACAAATAGGATGGAGCAATCAATTCAATTGTGAGAAGGAATTCATAAAAAATGAACATTGCTCTGGGGCTGTAGAATACGCCAACTTCTTTTCTGGAGAGTGGTAAGACCCCTCCCCACAAACGAGTGCCCTGTTTATAGCACTGATGGTAAAGTTCCAGTAATGCTGGAACTTTGTGGAATGCGGGGGACTCCTTCATTACCATCGCTCCCAGGTCCTACGTATGGGTCAAATAGAACTAAACTGCATACTTGTGGTAAACTGAATTGTGCTAAACTGAATTGCTTGAAATAGAACTGTTTTGACATCTAAACTGCGTACTTATCCTTAACTGAATGGTTTGAAATAGAACTGTTAATTTTGATAGGTTTTTTAAAGGTTGATATGCCATAAAACCCAAACAAACAAAAACTAAACAATTTCCCTATATTTTTTAAAAGTGCCTATCTTCCAACGTCGACATAAATGACAAGATTCAACATCATTTTAAATATGCTAAAACAGAAGAATCTTTCAAAAGCATGACATGCGCACACGAAAATGTTAGTGTACCAAGCAATAAAGATTCCGACGCTACTGTATGTATTAACCTAATCTTTCCGCCACGAGCAGTATGTGACAACTGGTCAATTTTTAAGTGGAGTAGTGCTGGTTTGAAATCAAAGTTTTCATTCTCATAGTCCAGTTGCTGCACCTTAGCAAAAAAAAAAACAGTCTGCCCAACTATTTACTCATAGCTGAGGTAGGGAGAATTAGCGCGAAGTTAAACCCAAGCAGCTTCGTCCAGAATTTGATCTCAGCAAATCGTATCCATCTCCTAAGACGATAACCGTTATGCCACGCGCCTCCACATTCCAATGTGCCTTAAATACCAGGCCAATATACCAACGACATCTCAAAACACTTTACTTTTTCAGATGTCTTCAATACCAAACGAAAAAGCAGAATGAATAAAAATAAACAAGATTTAAATCTTTTGTTTACGAGAATAAAATTAATGCGACAGACGAGAAACTCTGACGATTCAGAGAAGAATAGCAAGTTTCATAGTCAACAGATGCGAAATGTCAGAAAAATAACGAGGACGAAAAGATAGGCAGTAACAACCAAAGTCCCATTTTTAATCAGGAGATAGCTGTCCCGGATGCAGAATTTTTTTCGAAGCCAAGATTGGATTCCTAAGCTGCCTCAGAGCCCATTGTGGATGAACGTTCAGAACGTCATCGCGGGGTAGTAACGACTACTCTGTTTTTACTTGCATGTACTCACTTAGAGTTTTCTAATATTATTTTTTCTGTTTATTTTACATTCAGATATATCTAACACTATCAGAACGGCTTAGAATACGCTGATTGAATCCTCAGCAAAGATTTATTTATTAGGTATAAACTAGAATAGATAAGACCGGAGATTTGCAAGTGTAGACGATGCACACAGAGAGAAAGAGAGAGAGGGGGGTAAGTATTTTCCACATTATCAGCGCGTGCAGCAAAACTGGGACAGGAGTATAAAAGGAGGATCGACCGGATAGAGAAGGCCGACATAAAATTCTTGACAAGAATAAATTTTTAATCTGCCTACATACATCGTCATCAATTTCCATTTTCTTTTTCTTTTTTTTTTTTGAAAAGGAGTGAATTAAAATACTTTGAAAATTTTCGAAGCAGACCCCATCAAACAAACAGATGAAGAAAAAATAAGTGAAGAGTACATCAGAAAAAAAAGAAAACTTTTCGAGAACATGTTCTGCAGCAGAAATCTCATCAAAGGAATAAACACCTCGGCAGTAGCCATTTGTAAAATTATCTGGCTCTTTCTTTGGACGAGGAAAGAACTCAGACAAATGGACGAAAGGACAAAGAAATTGATGACTATTCACAAGGACATAGAAAGAAATGTGTATCAAGAAAAGAAGGGGAAAGAGAACTCACCAGCATTGTATATTGCGAATATGCATCATTACAAAAACTCGACGAATACATGAACAAGTACGAAGAAAAACTAATTACAGCATCCAAACCAGCACTTTGAGTTACAAACGAATCACCTGAAGACCAGATCTAGTATTGATTAACAAGAAAAAAAATTGTCATCTAGTGGATTTTGCCGTTTTGTTGGACCACAGAGGGAACATGAAAAAAAGGGAAGTGATAAACAAATACTTGTATCTGGCTAGAAAATAGAAAAGGCTGTAGAACATTCAAGTGTCAACAATACCAAGTGTACTTGGAGCCCTCAGAACACTCCTCAAAGGCATGAAAACAAAACAGGACCTTCCAAAATAACGAAAAAATTTTACCAACAAGTAGAAAAGCAGAAAAGCCGAATGGATGAATAATATGAAAAAAGTATTACAAGGACTTGAAGGCCTTGAGATGGAAATATACTCGGACTCACTAAGAACAACACTCAAGAAAGTACCAAATTGGAAAACACCAGGTCATGATGGCAGACATAGATCCTGGTTTTTAAAAATCCCCGTCCATTCACGACAGATTGTCTCAGAGACTGGATAAATGCCTAGAAGTAAAGATATCCGAATGGATGACGAAAGAGAAAACTATCCTGACATTAGGAACAGAAGAACTACATTATACAGATCAGCACATGCTCAAGGAGGTCAAAGCAATGTGGAAATTGTAGCTGTGGTGTGGATTGACTCCAAAATTACCTACAAAAAGGAAATTATGCTACTCGTGCCATAATCATTCCACCGAGTAATTCTACGTAATTCTATTTTCTTCGTTGAATGAAAGTTTTAGCCTTATTTCTTTTACTTATTCAATAAACGGTATTAGGGTCATCTGACGAGAATGTGCACCATTTCTGGGACTTCCTCTCAAAGGTTTTATTTGCACACTGGTCCAACTCTCTGAATATAAATTGTTATAGACTCAATCAAGAACATAATCAAAGATAATGAACGAACGAAACACTTCTTTATAAAAAAACATCTCATTTTATTCTCAAAAGGAGCCCACTGTTTATTGTTAGTTGGGAGATAGATGGAGAGACATATACTCATAGAGAGGACTTCTTCTTGTCCCATATCTTCTTCCGGGAGCCAGGGGGTGCCAACACTTGCACCCCCTTGTACCGTATCGTCAGAGACGACCTAACGCCTCTGATCGGCTGCGTGTCCCTCGCTCAACTCCCGATTCTCTGGACTCAGTCTAAATCTGACCGCGTGGTTATTACGTGGTCTCCTTCCGGTTACACACCTGTTGGACATACCTACCCCGACCACTGCCATCGCCCTGTTTACTTATCACAACGTGAAAGCTTGTCAAAGCACACGGAGTCATTGGGAACGAACCGAAAATCCATGTCATATGTTATATAACAAATGTATATATCACTGAGGCTCTATTATGTTGATTCAAAAGTGTGACGGTGAAATGTAATTTGAAAATATATCTGCGTGCGTTATGAGAATATTGCCTGAATCTCGCGATCAAGTGTAAGTTTAAAGATCTTTATTTTGAATTGTTCTACGCAATATTCCTTTTGTTTCATATCTACATGGAAGTATTTTCCGTTATTTCTATGTTGCCCTGTAATTCCGGTTTGACCCAGAAACTGGCACCGGGTGCCTGCTTTGAAACCTCTTGTTCCTATTTCCACGGCTTTCACGATCACACTAAATGCATCTTTTCCAGCTGTTTTATAAGATCTTCATATTTGGTGGTTTTATACTCGTGGCTTTGCTCTATCCGGCTTTCATATGGTAATGATAAGTCTAATACGAAGATTTTAAGGTTAGCCCTTGACAAGAGAACAAATCTGATCGCAGACCTTTATTATATATTGTTTTGAGGTTATAATTATGCCATCCACTTGATCCGAAAAGGTTTTGACCGGGTATAGCTCGATGTTTGATTTTTTGCTCAGAGCCGGCACATGATCTGTCCCTCTGTGAAGCAAATTTCTGGGTTGAAATAGTTGGTTCCGATTTCATATAATTCTTTATAAATCTGACAAACTCATCAAATGCTCAATTGTGCCTCCAGTAACTCCTATTACCAAGACCTGTCTTACAGGTGCTTAGGACATGCTCCAATGTTTGTGGTTTGTTGTTACATAGGGGACAGTTAGGATTTTTTTTCTTCCATTTAAAAAGATCGTTTTTAGAAGAAAGCTGGTCATACGTAGATGAGCCATTTGCCATTTGTTGTTCCAAGTAATAGACTTTAGTAAGTCTCCTCCCATTTTGTCCATTGGCCTTGTTAGGATTGCAGGGCTCCTTTTAGGAATCTTTTATAGTCCAACTCACTCCTTACATCCTGAATGACCAGATTTTTGCCGGTAGTTTTTGAGCACCGCTGTATTTCATTCATTCCTAACCCTTGTCTGCCTGTTTGAGTGTGTCCAATGATTTCCTCGAAAGTTAGGTTGACTTTAGCACTTTTTATGGTGTCCTTGACTTTCTTCTTCTTTCCTGTTTCCTGAGTTATCCAGCATCATTTGGAGTCTAAGTTTCCCGAATTTGAATTTCTCTACAATTGATTTGAATGGTAATTTTGATTCTACTCGTCTGTAGTACAAAGCAACATCAGACAAAGAAACACAGAACCATTTTTGACTTTTTGTTGTTGGTTGTTTAGGTTTTATGGCATTTATGTAGGTTATTTAACGCCAAATCCTGACTATATATGTATATACATGTTCAACCAAAGATTTCTCAACGAATACTTATGTAGGTAAAATTTTCTATAAGCAGGATTTCATTTGTTGGCACAAGATTAATCAGTTTTAATAAGTCATATATTTGGGTACAACTCTGTCTCTCTCATGGACAGAACGTCATCTATTTTGCCGTTCTCGAACAGATCGGTTAAACTATTTACTTTGAAAAATCGCTTTTTGATAACAGCAAAAGCTCTGCATTCTTTAAGAATATGTTTAACCATGCAAGTTGTCTGACAGGTCAAACACTGAAGCATTATACCGCAAAGATGACGTTGTGTTTTTTTTCCAAAGATTTTCCCAGTATGACTAGCCGGTGGGCTATAATAACTATCGCTAGCTGAATTCTTTCTGGCCCGACTATTTTTTGATAAATTGGCTTGATTACAGTTTACCTTTCAAATGACCAAAAAAAGAGACTGATTTATGATTTTTTTAAGTCATTAAATCTTTTGCAAGTTTTCCAGTTCCGATGTCTCACCTAGAGTTTTGATTTTCTGTAATGGGCTTCGTATTTATGTATCTGTTACCTCTAATTCCGAAAAGTAATTCTAATGTCTTAACCTGAAAAATAATTATTCTGTCCAAACATTTTTAAGTTATTTCAAAAGAGACAGGCATAATAGGGGATCAAATGTACCCCTCATATCTGTTTACTAGCCTAAATTCAAAAAAGGAATAAATACCGACTATGGCCCTCAAAGGGTATAAAAAGATACAAAACGATAAATCTACTCAATTTGACCGTCATTTTTTAACTATTCTATCAACACACCTTCGAAACGATTTATATGCCTTCAAAGTAAATTCTTCGGACATTATATTCCATTACTTCTCAAAAGCAATCTTAAGCAAATCAATATTTGGATGAGGAGTTGCATTTGTTTTGTTTTCTAAAATACCCATATAGCGTCAAGAGGGTTATGGACTGGGCTTCATGAAGGCCTAAAAAATCTCCAATTATTTCGGAAATTTTCTTTGGATTGGTTTCGGTGTTAAGCAAATCAGAGATTCTTTATTGTTTCTTTTCTTGCTCACACATACTGGGCTGAATTTTAATGAAAAAGTACTTCAATGATATAGCTAATCATTAAAGTTTAGATATATCGCTTTTTTTTCAAAAATTTGATTTATCAAACTAAAAAAAAAATGTTTCAAAAATTATTCCATATTTTGCTTCCGCACCCTTTAGACTCTCATTTCATTGCCATAACTCCCATGTCTACCCTGACCTGGAATGGTAAGGGGATTTTACTCGTTCAACAAATAATGTAGAATATAAAGAAGATTAGAGTATAAGGAAAGTGTAGGGAAAAATGAATACAATACATGACTGTTATTGTATGTGCTTTCAATCTGTGCAAATTGTATATCTATTTATTCTAACCTTACACAAGCACTAAATATGGTATTCTTCTTCAGCCTTCCCGTCACTGCTTTAATTCTTTCGACGTTTCTCAGTCTTCCCCCAATAGCATTATGAGTGCTTTTTCGAAATAATAATAATAATAATAATAATAATGAAGTCATAAACTTCAGCGACAAAATCATGAAAACCTGGAGAGTGGAATTGACTGCAGGAGGAAGAAGATTAGCTGAAGCTAAGATTCAAAGAGGTATCTTCCAAGGAGATGCTCTGTCACCCTTACTATTCATAATTGCCATGATGCCACTTAACCATAAACTCAGAAAATGCACAGCCGGATACAAACTTAATAGATCGCAGGAAAAAGTCAATCATTTAATGTACATGGATGACATCAAACTATTTACAAAAAATGAAAAAGAACTGGAAACTCTCATACACACAGAATATAAAGAATGGAATTTGCCATAGAAAAGTGTGCAATACCTGTAATGAAAAGTGGCAAACAACAGCTAGCCGACGGAATGGAACTACCAAACCAAGATAAGATTAAAACGCTCACAGAAAGCGAAACCTACAAATACTTGGCCATCTTGGAGGCTGACACCATCAAACACGTGGAAATGAAAAAAAAATTCAAAAAGAATATCTCAGGAGAACTAATAAACTACTCGAGACAAAACTCAATAGCAGAAACCCTATCAAAGGAATAAATACCTGGGCTTTACCACTCCTTAGATATTCCGGACCATTTCTCAAGTGGACCAGAGACGAACTTAAACAAATGAATCAAAGAACAAGCAAACTAATGACCATGCATAAGGCATTACATCCCAGAGACGACGTTGACAGACTATATGTTTCAAGAAAAGAGGGAGGAAGAGAACTTGCCAGCATTGAAGACAGCGTTGACGCATCGATACAGCGACTCGAAGACTATAGAAAAACACGAACGAGGACTAATTACAGCCATCAGAAACGATACAGACAACACGAGAGACGATAGAATGACAACTAGGAACCAAAAATGGTAGGGAAAACAACTCTATTGGTGGTTTAAACGACTAATAAACAACATCTCACACGACAAAACCTGGACATGGCTAAGAAAAGGAAACTTTAAGAGAGAAACAAAATCTCTCCAAATAGTAGCACAAAACAACGACGTAAGAACCAATCATATGAAAGCGAGAATCGATAAGACTTAAGAAAATAGCAAATGTAGTATCAGAGATGAAACCATCAATCACATAATAAGCGAATACAGCAAATTAGCTCAGAAGGAGTATAAGATTAAACATGATTGGGTCGGCAAAATGATCCACTGGGAAATGTGCAAGAAATTTACATTTGACCATACAAACAAATGGTATATGCAAAACTCAGCACCTGTCCAAGAAAATGACACACATAAACTCCTATGGGACTTCGACATACACACAGATCACCTAATCTCGGCCAGCAGACCAGACTTAATAATAATCAACAAAAAAAGAGAATTTGCAAAAATTGTCGAGTTTGCTGTCCCGGGTGACCACAAGATAAAACTGAAAAAATGTGAAAAGAAGGACAAGTACCTCGACCTTACTAGGGAATTGAAAAACTATTGAACATGCAGGTGACAATTATACCAATTGGTGCGTTTGGAACAGTAACTAAATGATTACAAAAGGGACTGAAGGACTTGGAAGTAGGCGGATGCATGGAGACCATCCAAACGACAGCATTATTGAGAACGGCCAGAATCCTGAGATGAGTCCTGGAGACTTGAGGATACTTGCTGTCGCTCAAACTCCAGTGAAAATCCATCGACTAACTCTGATGTGAAAAATTCTAATGACTAAATGAAAATATTATTATTAATAATAATAATAAAGTAGAAAGCATACGGCAGCCGCAGTAGCGCTGGGGTCTCCTGACTAGTTGGACGCAGCCATGATGCTGATGTTGACGTTGTTTTTGCAGGTGACGGGAGCCGTTTGGTTGTGGTCGATGTTGCCGTTAAAAGTTTCAAGTTCCGGCTGGTTGTGGTTTATGCGCCCAATATCGCTGCGGATAGGGTTTCCTTTTTTCGTCGGTTGGCGCCGTTCCTGGACGATACGAAGCGGCTAGTCTTAATGGGTGATTGGAATGCGATCCTTGATCCCAAGATAGATAAGGTTGGGCGGGAAGCTAAAAGGTTGGGAAGATGTGAAAGCAGCTTTGTCGGCCTTATGACTCGTCATGACTTGGTCGACAGGTTTCGATTAGATCACACGCGGTGGGAGATGTGGACGTGGCTAGATAGCCTGCCATCTGCTAAAGTAGGTTCCTACTTGGACAAAGTGTAAGTGAGAAGAGCTGATAGTGACTTCGTTAGTTGTCTCACGTTCCTCTTGATAACGTCTACTGACCATAAACTTGTTAGGATCAGTGTGCGGTTAGCTAATTGGCCTAGTCTGCCCGGCGACTGGAAGTTCAATACCTCCTTACCGGACATACGGGACTACCGGGACCGGCTATA
Organism: Sepioteuthis lessoniana; assembly: GCA_963585895.1. Taxonomy (NCBI): domain Eukaryota; kingdom Metazoa; phylum Mollusca; class Cephalopoda; order Myopsida; family Loliginidae; genus Sepioteuthis; species Sepioteuthis lessoniana. The sequence continues at coordinate 54,753,787 of OY757921.1, forward strand.
ATCCCTGTTTAAACGGGCGTTAGTGGGAGTGTTGTCCAGAGCGGGCGTAAAAGGCAATAGGAAACTGCTTCTTGTATCAATCCAACAGAGACCACTATTGTTGGTTTCAGGGCGTATTGAGTTGAGCGCTCTCTCCCCCTCTCGGTAGCTGTTCCTTCTCTCTCGCTTTCTCCCTAGTTCTCCTTCCTTCCTTCCTTCCTTCCTTCCTTCCTTCGTTGAGTTGTAACGCGTTCGTCAGGCAACTGCACTTAGAATCGTTCTTTATTTCTTGTAGTAAATACAAGAAGGCACGAGGCCTTGTGGTTTTGGGGGAGGGGAAGGGAGCGGTCATGCTTTAACTATATTTTCTATGGGGAACCTAGCTAGCCACATTCGCCGACCCATTCAACAATACAATATATAATCACTCGTCCATCTCCTTGCACGCAGCAACCACCAAAATACCGCATTTGCTCTATGAAAAAGTCCTACTTAAAACCCGAAAGTGATGCATGATTTTTATTTACAATGTATGATTTTTTACAATGGATATGATGGGAATGGGAGAAAAAACCCCGAAAAACATATATACACGAAAACAAGGAAAAAATCCCCCGTTTGGTTTCCCTCCCATCCCCCCGTCTATAAAATTGGAGGCCGACTGTTTTCCGGGTCGAAAGAAACCGGAAACAAGCCGGACCTACCCTAGGTAGGGCGGGAATCCTAATCTACAGAGATGAAAGAAATAAAGGGTCGGGTGCGGTATGGGTCGATAGAAGCAGATAATATGATTTTTTACATATGAATTTTCAAGATCTTCAATAAAAGCGGGCTGGGATTCGGGTTGAGGTACAAAAAATAATAGGGAGGGGGAAGATCTTGAGAAACTACCGACTAGATGACGGGGACAATGACACACAACATACTGCTAACTAGGTTACAAGGGGGAAAAAACAATTCTACTTACCAGGGATGGGGTCCCTAAGGACCCGTACCATAGACGCCATGGGCCGGCAGAGGAGGGAAGGATGACTCCAACGTTGCCCCCTTTCGTACGACCAGGCTCACTGCAGTCACCCACCTTTTGTTGAATGTTATGCGATCCAAGCGTTTTCTATCGCATCTGATTTTGACCCTCAGCTGATGCCGAAAATACAAAACCAGATCACGATGAGAAAAGTTTGCATCGTCATACAATCCCTTGTTTCGCGTCGTCCATATCACCATTCGGGCTACAGCTAGGATCGCGAGAAACACCACACGCTTCTCACCGTGAAACGGAGGAAAAACGTTGTCTACGACGTAACCAACGTCGAGCAGCACGAGCTGTTTGGGTTCGATGCGAGCCGTCCACTCCCCGACGTGATCCCAAAACGGACGGACTCGCTCGCAGTAGTAGAAGGCGTGCTCAGCCGTTTCTTCCAAGCCACTGCCGCAGCGAGGGCAATCAGGCATGTCTGCCAGGCCCGCCTTGAAGTTCAAGCCGCGAAGGGATAACGCATTCCGAACAAGTCGCCAGGTGAGCGAGAACTCGGAGTTGTTCAAGAAGCTCGATCCTGGCGCCCAATTCCAGTGAGAGCGGATCTCCTCCGCCGTCCAGCCGTGCCGCACGCTGAGAGGATCAGAAGCGGAACCCACCACTAATTCCCGATACAGCTCCTTCCGAGGCCATGAAAGGTCACTGGACCCAAGAAGGTTACGAAGGGCCTTTCGGCACTCGCAGACAAACAGTGCTTCGCCCAAAGGCTTACGTCGACCTTCAGCCTTTGGGTCTGACTTGAGGCGAGGAAAAGTCCGACTCGCCTTTCGTCTCCACACTGAGTCCCCCGTCAAGACACGGCCCAGATATGCAAGTCTTTCAGCAATCCATCTGCGGAACTCCGGTTTGAATCCGGCAGTCTCCAAAACAGACGCCAAGAACCGATGGTCAACCCTATCGAAGGCCTTGGACTGATCTAAACTGATCAGCGCGGATTCGGTGTCGTCTTTTATCCCCTCTAGGACCTCGCGAATCAAGTGCAGGTTGTCCTGGATCGATCTTCCCTTCACAGCAGAGGTCTGCTCGGAGCCGATCAGATCGCTAATGACAAGCTGTAAACGATTCGCTAAGACCCGGGCCAAAATCTTTAACTCTGTGTTAAGCAGAGTTATGGGCCTGTAATCGTCTAAACCCTCCCAAACATGCCTGCCACCTTTCTTCAGCAATGTGATCACGCCCTTGGTAACGCTACCAGGGATGGCTCCCTGGGCGAACCAATGGTTGAACATATCCGTCAGAATAGGTACAAACATGTGCGACATCCTCAAGTACACATCGTAGGGCAAACCATCTAGTCCCAGCGACTTGTTGAGGCCGACCTGCTTCAACGCGTCACGGACTTCGCATTCAGTAACCACACCCTCGCAGCTAGCCGCTTCAGCCGCCCCAAGGCGGGGGAAGTCGGCGAGATAGCTACAAAACTCCCGGAGCGGGAGATCAGTGCAGCGGGCAAAGCGATCCCGAAAGTGCGCCCGAAAGGCGTCACGTATCTCACGACCCGATCGCAGCAGACGTCCGTCCGGTGTCTTGACAGATGCGATGTACCGATCGGGGAACCTTCGCACTTCTTCTTCACGCGCAGTCGCGTTCGATTTCACAGCTTCGTTGAGAACTCTTTTTAGCCTAGATCTAACTACGTGTCCCTTGTAGCGCTCGCTACTCTCACGCTCAAGGTCCCCCCTATCTAGCTCTACACATAGGGAGTCCCCCCCAGCCACCGCCCGGGAGAGTCTATCATCTATAGATTTCGCCTCCGCGGTCCTATCTAAGTTGAGCTGTCGACCGTATTTGGTGGCGAAATCTCTAATCCTATGCTTAAGAGAAACCCACCACCTATTCCCGGTAACCGCCCCCACTAACGCCCGCTGAATTAGGGATTCCAGTCGATCCCGGAAGTCCCGTATCTCCAGTAAGGAGGTATTGAACTTCCAGTAGCCGGCTAGACTAGGCCTATTTTCTAACCGCAGACTGACTCTAATGAGTTTATGGTCAGTCCACGCTATCAAGTGGAACGTGGGACAACTAACAAAATCAATGTCAGCTCTTCTCACTAACACTCTGTCCAAGTAGGAGCCTACTTTGGCAGAGGGCGAGCTATCTAGCCACGTCCACGTCTCCCGCCCTGGGTGATCAAGACGAAACCTGTCGACGAGACCGTGACGAGTCACGAAGCCGACAAGGCTGCTTTCACACCTTCCCAAACTGCTAACTCCCCGCCCGACCTTATCTATCTTGGGATCAAGGATCGCATTCCAATCACCCATTAAGACTAGCCGCTTCGTGTCGTCCAGGAACGGCGCCAACCGACGAAAAAAGGAAACCCTCTCCGCAGCGATATTGGGCGCATAAACCGCAACCAGACGAAACTAGAAACTTTTAACGGCAACATCGGCCACAACCAACCGGCCCCCGTCACCTGCAAAAACAACGTCAACATCAGCATCAAGGCTGCGTCCAACTAGCAAAGAGACCCCAGCGCTGATGCGGCTGCCGTATGCTGAGAAAACGTTAAAATTGCTTTCCAGCACCCGACAGTCGGCATCGCAAGTGAAGTGAGTCTCCTGCACTGCAGCAAAATCCACGCAGAGGTTCTTGAGTTCACCAAGCAATCGCGCACACTTGCTTGAATCCCTCAGTCCCCTCACATTCAAACTGGCAACGTTTAAAGCCATCAATCCGACTTACCTTATTCAGTGTCGACTATGGGCCGGAAATCCCCAGGGGTGAGGATGCCAACGGCCTGTCTCAGAGAGCCGGTGCCGAGCTCAGTGTTCACTCGGCCATCCCTAGACACTCCGCCGAAATCCAGCGGGAACCGTACTTTTAGGGCTCTATAAAAGGAGGGGTGAACTAAGATAGGGACCCTCCCTGAGCAAAAAGGCAAGCATCTTTTCAAGGAAGAGTGCTCCAATTCCGCCAGCTTTACACCCGTGTCGGTCTGGCGGACCGTATCCAAGAACTTCCATACGCCCTTGGTACGGTCACCAGCCGAACGGATGAAAGTGGTCACCATGGCTGCACTCTTAAAATTAAAAGGGTTGTTTACTTTTTTTTTTCTACTTTTTCCAGTTGCAGTAACGGCTTTAACATCTTTTTTTAATAGATGGTCCGTTACTGCTTCTGCACCAACGGTGCATAAATGTTTGGCTTTTTGTTGTTGTTCTTTCTCGGCACCGTTTGCCGCCTCTTTTGGATGTTGAGATGATGTAGTCTGGGGGTTTGTTTAGATGGGAGTCCGTTCTGGAAAGAGTTCTGGGGAAGAGATTGGACTCAGGGATGGTAATGAGAGTAACCTGAGTAATTTTGGGGGGGATGGCCTTTCAAGGGATTGTGCTCGCCTTATATGCACAATTTGATGTCGGCGGGGATGAAGTGGGGGTGTTTCTGTTGGTAGGGGAGGTTGTGGTGGTGGTAATGGGGGTTGTAAAAATTGTGGGGGTTGTAGCGACTCAGAGGGAGCATTCTGAGGAATGCAATATTGAGGAGGGAACATTGGCGGAAGTGGTAGGGGAGATGGTGGTAAGGAGAGTGGCGGAAAAGGAGCCAGGAGTGGTATCTGCATTGGAACTTGTTGGGGGAGAGGCTGCTTTTGGTGATGTGCATTTGAAGGGCCTTCCAATGGGTCTTCAGTGCAGGAAGGTCCAGCACGCACTTTTTTGGCAGCCCCCTCCCCGCTGTCTCTTCTTCTTTTCAAATTTGTGGTCGTTTCCATGTTTTCATGGTCTTCCTTGGTTTTTTTCTTTTTCTTTTTTGCCAATGTGGGTGATACTGGTGTTGTTGATGTTGCTGTTGTCTTTGTTGTTGTTGTTGGGGTCTGTGGCCCTTTCTTAGTTGTTTGCGTTGTTGCTTGTTCTGCTGTTGCTGCTGCTGCTACTGGTTCAGGCGCCTTGGTTGGCTTTTGAGGTGAGGATGAAGTTAAACTTTTTTCCCCTTTGTTTGGGGGAACCCCTCCTCCTCCGGGTCACCTCGGACCAGCCCTCTTTGTCATTTGTTTTGGGCTGGCCCTGACTCGGATCCTGGGTCTCCGCTGTTTTGCTGATGGTGGCCGTTGAAGCTGCTGTTGCTGCTGCTGCTGTTGCTGCTGTTGCTGCATTCTCTGGCTTCTCGGGGCAGAACTTCGAGATGTGGCCAATCTTTTTGCAGGACCAACACCTCGGTCTCCGCCCCTCCACCATCACGATCATCTGCCGGTCCCCGCTGATTAGAGTCTCGGGGATGGCTTTGAAGCCATCCCTCGTCAGGCACAGCCGGAAGGCATAATCCCCGTAGGCTGTCCCGGCCGGGGATCTGAGGAGGTTATACTCCTCCACTTGGCCGTAGGAGCTTAAATAAGCAGCCAAAACCTCCCCAGTAATGTGGTGACTCGGAGCCTACGGGTGCCCCTATATTCCGGCTGTAACCTGAAGTACTTTGTCGTTATATTATTAGCCGCCAACTTGGCGGCTTGTTCTTCCGTAGGAAGGAGGACATCCCACGTCGCAAAACTCTTGCGACAGAAGTACTGGCATGGGATGCCCGCCTTCCTCAACAGCTCCTCAAATGTCTCTTTCTTGAGCCCCACTAGCCTTTTGGTTTTAAGATCCGAAACGACCAGCGAGAGGATCCTGGGTGTAAGTTTTTCAACTAATTCAGGGATGGGCAGAATCTCATTGCCTTTGAAGTACTTCGCGTACTTCTCCACCCTATCCCTTTCATAGTCGGCAGGTCCCCTCTGCTGGCCCTTCCAAGGTGTGGGGCTCTTTTGGGCCGGCTGTATTGGACTGTCCTCTGATGTGTCCACTATTGTTCTTGGAGAATCAGCGGGGATCGGCAGTGATGGCCAATTCTCTCCTATTATTTCGAGGGTTCAATTTTGTCTTTTTTAGAAGTAGAACCCTCCATGACTGCAGTAGGGCTTGCAGCCAGGAGGGTGAAACTAAGGCCCCCACCTGTTGCAAGTGTGTGTGGGGGGGTTCTACTGTTCAAAAAAGTAAAAATTATAAAATTAGACAATAGTACAACACGCCAGAAAAAATACAAAAAGATTAGAACACGTAGATACCCACTGAAAAATTAAAAAACACTCAAGACAAAACACTTAAAAAAGGAAAACAAGTCCGACCACAAGAGAAACAAACGTCGGATAACGAAAACAAGTGACAAATCCAAATTAAACAAAAATTGTCACAGGTAACAACTTCTCAGGTAAGCTTGCAAAAAGAAAAAATAAAGTCTAACGGGAAAAAAAAAACCAAGTCTTACCGAGATAATAACAATATTTTAACTTTTAGCAATCCAAATCGTAATAATCAAAGTAACGGCGTGAATAACGAGTAGGCTTAATCCTGCACGCAGAATCGCTCGCCCTTTCAGCCGTTACCGTGCGTATTTGTATGTTCGTAAGCTCTTGCACTAATTTGCATACGTGTACATTACCTCTTGCTGGTTCGAGATCTCCCCTCGTCAAATATGCTCGCGGCAGCCATATCGGCTCTCCGCGACAACCCAGTTTTTTCTGTTCTGAGTAGCCAGGCACTTTTGGTTTTGGCTGCTGGCGAAAAGGTTGTGTATTTTTTGTTTTCAGGCCTAACGAAAAGGATTTTACCATCTTCTCCCGGCTGGTCTGAATAGTCCTGACCTTGTTGGATCGATAAGTAAAGTTTTTTTCTCCCACCTTTTTTACTTCATTTTTCCCCTTTTCATCCTCACACCCCCCTTTTTTTCTTCCACCCGGCCCATTATTTATGGCCGGCCGGTCGGACGGCTCGGCCATAAAGGCCCTATTTCCCCCCAGTTATGGTGACCCCCCCCACATTGTCCAAAAAAAAGAAAACGAAATCACCCTCCCCCAAAAATGACCCTCCCCCTGACGAAAATTCTGTGCCAGTATCTCCCCCTAAAATACCCCTCCACCTGAAAAAGAAAGAAAATCACCCTCCCCTCATAAAAATACCCCTACTTCGGACCAAAATGAGAAAAAGAGTTCCCCATTGAAGGAGGGCTCACCTCCCAAGGAGAAAAATGACCAGAAAGAAGGCGGCGAAAACATATGGAAAGCGCCGCCGAAGATCCAGGTCGATGTCGCAGACTTGCTCCAGAGGGAAAAGGCCATATCCAGCCAAGTGCAGGAGCATGGCCTTATGTTCAATTTGGAGGAGGTGAGACTCGACCAAAAGAAAAGAACGGTATCTGTCTTTGTCGTGGACAAACGCTCTAGAAAGATTGTTTAGCCCGTCAAAGACATGGTGTTACGTCAGCTCTCCAGCCTGGGCGTAAAGGTGCAAGCTATTATAGCGGGCTCCTCTTACGCTTTTTGGGATGTACTGCTGCCGACTGAAGAAGAAGCCGTCGCCCTAACACGGAAAACACTCGAAAATAAAGAATACTTTTTCCGGACGGAGTATATGGGGCGACGGCGGACCACGGTCTCAGTATACGAGGTCCCCAGCTTCCTGAGAGACGCGAATTTAGCCGCATTTATGCTAAATTTCGGCGACATTGTCTCGGCAACCCATGACGGAATGCGTGGGGAGTGGAGGTTTGACCTAATGTTAGACGCTAAGACCTTCTTCTCCGTTCCCAACTGGTTGGATGTGGAAGGGCGCAGGCTTCCGGTTATCGTCTCTGGACGTAAACCTGCCTGCTGGCACAGTGGCGAGATTGGTCACCTCTCTGCAGTTTGCCCGGGGAAGAAGGCCCCGAAGAAGCCCGACAAGGATGCCGGTACCCCCCCACCTGTTGGTAAAAACAACGACAAAAAGGAGGCTCCCGTAGTCTCGCCCACTTCAGCGGCAATAATAAGCCTCACTCCTCCTACGTCATCTACGGTTAGTTCCGAAGAGGCGGGGGGCGAGTGGCTGACGGTGGGAAAAGGTGGGAGGAAGATCCAACCAGCGGATCTTCAATCCCGAAAGTCAACCCAGGTGGGCACCAACAGTTCCCCCACCTCTAAATCATATGCGCAACTGTCCAAGTCCCCCCAGCAGCAAAAAATTCCCGCCCAAAACTCCTCCCAAACAGTCCACCCGTCCCTTGGTCAGGTCTTTCAGTCCAGGCCCGGAGAAATTCGAGTAGCTGATGGAATTCAAGAAGCGGCTGGACCTACAGGGGAAGTCAACCCCCCAACCAGGACCCTCTCGATCCACCCCTTCATCACCCAAGCAGCCCAGGACTTTAAGACCTCCCTCCACACCTCCACCAAAGTCCATGCCTTCCCCAAACCTAACAGCTTTAAAAGCCCACCTGAAGAAGGGACCCCCCCTCCGCTGCCGTTGGAGTCGCCACCTTCCAAACCGTCACCGCCACCAGTAGCAGCAACAGCTTCGCCCTCCTCATCGCCGAAGAAACGGCAGCGGAGCTCATCCATCGATACTTCGGGGGATGAGGTCCCTAAACACCAAAAAAAAGAAAGGAGGGGGGAGAAGAAACTCTATCACTCTGGTGTAAAGATTTGCCGGGGGGATGAGGGGGTCCTGGGCCGTCACCACAAGGTCCAGCAGCAACTCATCAAAGACTTGAGGGTCCTCCACAATTTCAAGGTGGTGAACGGTAAAAATGTGGAGGACCCTCTAAATTTCCCAAAGGCATGGGTAACATCAGTCATCAGGAAGGGCCGGGGGTCCGAAGGTGTAATTAAAATGTTGGGGGAAGCCAACGAGGCCCTCGGCCCTGTTTCATTCATAAAGGACGACAGTGATTCATGTAAGGGACTTATTGGGAGGGTCCCTGTTGTGTTGCACCCTTCCTTGTATAGGGCTGTAAAACTAACTTTCCCGCGAGACATCGGGGGTCTCGCTCATGACGGAGCCATCACTAATGAGATGGCCACAGGATCCATGAGCCAGACCGTCGGAGTCCTGACCCCAGCCATGTTCAGTCCGGGCACTCAACCCCTGTAATGTTCATGATGGATTTAAGGTTGGCTAGTTTAAATGGCCGCGGCCTGAGGTCGGATTCTAAGCGATCCCAACTATTGTTATACCTCCAGCGTCGCGGCATTGATATTTGTTGTTTACAGGAGACTCGCTTTGACTTCCATGAAGATATTCTGTCAAAGGACTATTTGTCCTTCTCAGCCTATTTTGATGGTCGTTCCAGGGGTGTCACCTGGCTGATAAGTAGACGTCTCGACGCTACGTGTGCTCTTGTTCTTTCAGATCCGGCGGGCAGACTTTGCGTGGTGGACGTTACCATAAAGGATAAGGCGTTTCGCTTGATTGGGGTTTATGGACCCAACGCTACCAGTGAGCTCCCTGCGTTTTTCCGGTGCATCGAGCCGTACGTTATTCCGTCGAAGCGGGTAATTTTAGTGGGAGATTGGAACGCCGTCATTGATCCCAATTTGGATAGAGGGGCCATTAGCGCGGGTACTAATACCTTGGATGCGAGATATTTTCGCGAGTTTGGACAGCGACTTGATCTCGTTGACAAATTTCGCGAAAGGCATCCAAATAAGCTAGCTTGGACTTGGACCGGTAGGGGCGCCTCGGCCCAGCTTTCGCCCTTTATTTGGACCGAGTGTTAGTTAAGCGAGTCGACTTAGACTATATAGGTGGTCCAAGTTTTAATGCCTATAAAGATTCCGACCACAAATTTTTATGTGTGTCGATTAGGTTAGATAAGGCTAGATGTAGGATGTCTAGTTACTGGAAGTTTAAGTCTTCCCTTTTGGCAGAGGCTGACTTCCGGAACCAGCTAGAACTAATGATAAAGCGGGAACTGACGGGGGCTATTATGGGAAATAGGTGGTGGGCTAACCTTAAGGATAGCATTAGATCCTTTGCTGCCGACTATGGTAGGAGACTCAAGTCAGCCAGGGTAGCGGAGCAAAGAGTGATTAAGGATAAGCTAGATAGGGCGGTTTTGGCGGGAGATAGTGGGCTAGTTAACGTAGCTAAGGCCGAGCTGGCCTCCTTGCAAATGAAGGAGTACCAAGCTCTGGTAGTTAGAGCTAGGTTAAAAAGAATGTCGTGCGAGGCGACGAATATGGCCCATGAACTACGGGCTGAGGAACTGAGGCATGCATCAGATCGGCATATTGCCAGTGTCACATCGCCGGATGGGCAACGTCGAACTACAAACGAAGCCATCTGTGGGGAGTTTCGGCAGTATTTCCTGAAGCTTTTCACCAGGGAGCCCGGACTGAGTTCCTCTCAGTTCGACACCTATCTTACCGACTTCCCTCGCCTTTCGGCGACTGAAGCGGCTGGGTGTGAGGGGCGCATAAAGGAGGAGGAGATTCGGGATGCACTGAAGTCGGTCGGGCTGGATAAGTCTCCCGGAATGGATGGTCTGCCCTACGAAGTGTACTTGAGGCTGTCGCACATGTTTGTCCCCTTACTGGCAACCACCTATGACAACTGGATGAGGCAGGGTACTATACCCGGACGCTTCACCAGGGGCATAGTGAAGTTGCTTCGTAAGAACAAACATGGTGGGGATGGGATTAGTAACTTTCGCCCTTTAACGATGTTAAACACAGACTTAAAGATTTTGGCGAAGATCCGAGCTAACCGTTTGCAGACTGTCCTGCCTAGTCTAATTTGCCCCGAACAGACTTATGCTGTGAAGGGTAGGACTATCCAGGACAGTCTTCATCTGGTCCGCACGATCGTAGAAAAAGTCGACGGAAATGCCGCGCTGATCAATTTAGATCAGTCCAAGGCCTTTGATAGGGTTGACCATGCTTTTCTGGAGGCTGTCTTGTCTGCGGCCGGTTTCGGGGTGGATTTTCGTAGCTGGATACGTCTCCTTTATGCGTCCCCCGGAGTCGTGGTGGAGGTGAACGGGGTAAGGTCGGAGCCCTTCACTCTGACTCGATCGATTCGTCAGGGTTGCCCGTTATCGCCAATGCTCTATATCCTTGCGCTAGAGCCTTTTCTACGCAAGCTAAAGGCGAACCCGGTCCTACGCGGCCTCACGTTACCTGGCGCCAGTGAGGTAGCCAGGTACACTGCATACGCTGACGACGTCAGCGTGCTTGTAACGAGCAGTTCCGAGGTGGAGGAGGTGAGCAAAGAAAACGGGAGGTACGAAGCTGTGACAGGGGCCAAGATTAGCCGCGATAAGTCTGTTGTCTTGCGGTTGGGCTCGTGGAAAGGCTGTGCTCTTCCCGGCCCCTTCATTTGGAAAGACGGTCCGTGCAAGATACTCGGCGTCTGGTTTGGGCCTGATCTTCAATTGGAGAAAAATTGGTCGGAAGTACTAGAAAGGCTCGTAGCTGCAACGGAGTTGTGGCTACGTAGGCGTCTCTCCCTTAAGGGACGGGCAGAGGTGTGCTGTTCGCACATTTACTCCCTAGCCGTTTACCGTCTTTCTGTGCTTCCTATCCCGGCCACCATCCTATTCAAGCTGGAAAGGATTCTCTTCCGGTTTCTCTGGGCTAAGAGACATCCTTTGGTGCGACGGTAGATCTGTTACCTTCACCCTTCTGAAGGCGGTCTAGGAGTACCTAACGTCGAGGTACGGCGCCATACTTTGCGTCTTACTTTCCTAGACCGGATGTGTTCACGGGACACAGCGACGGGAAGCGTCTGGAAAGAAGACGCTAGACAATCTTTCCCGTCGCTAAGAAGTGTGCATTTTGCAGATGGGGAGGCCCATCGGTTGCCCAGATGCGAATGCCCCTTCTATCGCGAGTGCCGGCATGCTTTGAAAGTTCTCTCTCGGCTGCAGACAGGTCTCTCTGACAGCCGGCCGTTGTCGAGTAGGGCATTATATCGATGTTTAGTGAGGGGGGCCGCTAGCGATGGTCTGATTGACGAGCTCGGTGTGACGGAGGCGGAGGGTCGCTTACTGTGGCCTTGGGCCCCCAGGATGAGGTGCCTCAATAATGACGAGGCTTCCCTCACCTGGCTGGTCATTCGGAATGCCCTCTGGGTCGGCAAGAAATTGTTTGCAGCGCAACAGGTCATTTTGCCTGAGTGCGGCCGGTGCAGTGATTTGGAGGTGACTATTAGTCACACCTTCTTTTATTGCCCGGTCGTACGGCCGCTGTGCAAGCTTCTTGAAGGCTACATGGTCCGCATCCTCAATGGAAAGATTTTTGTCCTGGAAGCCAGTTCTGTGTGCAGCAATGTGGTGCCGAAGTTGAACAGACAGGAACATTATGTGTTTCCCTGCTTACTCGGCGTTATGCGTGTCGTGATTTGGACGACGAGAAAGAAGGAACTCTTTGAGGATGAGTCTTTTTCTTCTCAGACCCTGGTGGCATTTTTTAGACACCAAATTAAAGTCAAAATCCGGTCTGAGAGAAAGAGACTCTCTTCACTGGAGTTTGGCGAAAGGTGGGTGACTGTTGCGCGCTTGTGTCGCGTGGTAGGAGCCAACCTTATTTTCACCTTGGACATCCCAGGGACCTAAGAATTTTGCGTTACCGGAAGGGCGTGACCACCCAGCCCAGGTAAGTTAGAATTTTTTAGGCCATTTTGATTTAGCTTGTTCCTAATTTAGTTAACTTAGCTAGAGTATGCAAGGTCATTGGGCCCCCCCCTTTTTTGTCCCCTTCTTTTGTTTTACTCTCCCTTCCCTTCCCCTCTGTTAGATGACAGGAATTGGAGTTCTCCAGGAGTGCGATGGAGGGCTTATGTTAATTCATATTTATTGTTTACTTATATTTTATACCATTCATTTATCTTATTTGATTATTTTTCCTCCTTCGACACTATTTTCGACTGGTTAACTCCTCTTTCTGCCATGTTTTAGTACGTGGGGGGGACCCCATACTAACCATCATAATATTTATATGTTTTCTTCATCTTTCGTTTTTAGGGGAGTTTTTAATAAATGTATATAGCGTTCGTTTAGTTTTTTTTTAAATCGCTCCCCTCCCCCTCACTCTGTAAATATGGGAGTAAGTTTAGAAGGCCATGGAGCATTAATGTTGTTTTGGTGATTGTTGTTTTTGGTGAATGCAGTATGATAGTGATATGTTTAATTGAGGTATTTTGGTGTTTTTTTTTAATTTGGAGATATGTATTAGTCAGTGAATGAGTCTAGTTAAGTTAGAGATTAGGATAGTGTTGACCAGCCTTCCCCCCCATTTTTAGGCCTTGTGCCAAATTTGTATTTTCCCATATTTTTTTTTAAAAAATACAATAAATAGTCTCTTCGACAAGCCAGACACGTTCGTGTGCGCTTCAAATGCCCAGGTACGTTACCTTTACAGGGAGTGGTTACCGGGAATAGGTGGTGGGTTTCTCTTAAACATAAGATTAGAGATTTCGCCACCAAGTCCGGTCGTCAGCTCAACCTAGATAAGACCAAGGACGCGAAATCTATAGATGATAAGCTTTCCCGGGCGGTGGCTGGAGGGGACTCCATAACCATAGAGCTAGCTAGAGGGAACCTTGAACGTAAGACTAGCGAGCGCTACAAGGGATTCGTAGTTAGATCTAGGTTAAAAAGAATTCTCAGTGCAGCTGTGAAATCCAACGCAACTGCGCGTGAGAAAGAAGTGCGAATGTTTCCCGATCGGTATATCGATTCCGTCAAGTCCCCGGATGGCTGCATTCTGCGATCGAATGGCGAGATGCGTGATGCCTTTCGGGCGCACTTTGCCCGCAGTCCTGATCTCCCACTTCAAGGGTTTTGCAGCTATCTTGCCGACTTTCCCGGTCTTGAGGCGGCCGAAGCGGTTAGCTGCGAGGGTGTGATTACTGAAAGTGAAGTCCGTGATGCGTTGAAGCAGGTCAGCCTCAACAAGTCGCCAGGACTAGATAATCTACCCAACTAAGTGTACTTAAGGCTACCGCACATGTTTGCGCCTATTCTGATGGATAAGTTCAACCATTGGTTCGCCCAGGGAGCCATCCCTGGTAGCGTTACCAAGGGTGTTATCACGTTGCTGCAGAAAGGTGACAGGCATGTTTGGGAGGGTTTAGACGATTACAGCCCCATAACTCTGCTTAACACAGAGTTAAAGATTTTGGCCCAGGTCTTGGCGAACCGCTTGCAGCTTGTCATAAGCGATCTGAACAGCCCCGAGAAGACCTAGGCAGTGAAGGGAAGATCGATCCAAGACAATCTGCACTTGATTCGCGAGGTCCTAGAGGGGATAGAAGACGGCACGGAAGCCGCGCTGATCAGTTTAGATCATATGACTGGCGGAATGGAACTACCAAACTATGACAAAATTTGAACGCTGGGAGAAAATGAAACCTACAAATACGTGGGTATCTTTGAGGCTGACACCATCAAACAAGTGGAAATGAATGACAAGACCCGAAAAGAATATCTCTGGAGAACTAGAAAACTACTCGAGACCAAACTCTCCAGCAGAAACCTCAGGAATAAATACTTGAGCTGTGCCCCTCGTTAGATATTCGAGACCCTTCCTCAAGTGGACCAGAGAGGAAAGTAAACAAAGGGATCAAAGAACAAGCAAACTAATGACCATGCATAAGGCATTACATCCCAGAGACGACGTTGACAGACTATATGAAAAGAGGGAGGAAGAGGACTTACCAACATCGAAGATAGTGTTGACGCATCGATACAATGGCTCGAAGACAACATAGAAAAACACGAACGAGGACTGATTACAGCCATCAAAAACGATACAGACAACACGATAAACGATAGAATGACAACTAGGAAACAAAAATGAGAGGAAAACAACTCTCTGGCCGCTTTAAACGACTAATAAAGAACATGTCACACCAGAAAACCTGGACTTGGCTAAGAAAAGGAAACCTTGAGAGAGAAACAGAATCTCTCCTAATAGCAGCACAGGACAACGCAATAAGGACCAATCATATCAAAGCGAGAATAAATTAAGTCGCAACAAAACAGTAAATGTAGGCTATACGGTGACAGAAACGAAACGATCAATCACATGATAAGCGAATGCAGCAAATTAGCACAGAAGGAGTATAAGGCAAGACACGACCGGGGCGGCAAGGTGATCCACTGGGAAATGTGCAAGAAATTTACATTTGACCATCCTAACAAATGGTATATGCACAACCCAGCCCCTATCCTAGAAAATGGCACGCATAAACTCCTATGGGACTTTAACATATGAACGGATCACCTAATCCCGGCCAGCAGACTAGACTTAATAATAATCAACAAAAAAAAAGAGAATTTGCAAAATTGTCTAGTTAGCTGTCCCGGCGGACCACAGAATAAATCTGAAGGAATGTGAAAAGAAGGATAACTACCTCGAACTTGCTAGAGAATTGAAAAAGCTGTGGAACATGAAAGTGACGATTGTGCCAATTGTGATTGGTTCTTTAGGCACAATAACTAAAGGATTATTGAAGGGCCAGGAGGACTTGGAGGTTGGCGGACGGCTAGAGACTATCCAAATGACAGCACTGCTGAGACTAATCCTTTCTTAAAAACAAACCCTAGTCGTTTAGGAGACATTACCGCACCAGCCGCGAAAGATACTGCCATAACGTAATAGCAGTCTTAATATCTTGTTAAAGCGACACTTTGATACATAATAATCATTTCATTTCCTTTCAAGCTTTATTTTTGGTTTCTAACAATCCTTCACTGAGTCTTTACCAAGAGTGAAGTGAGATAGTTGAAGTGAGATAGATATGTTGTTTTTTGTTTTGTTTTTTTTGGGGGGGTTGTTTTGTTTTGTTGTTTTTTATTTTGTTTTTTTGTTTTTTTTGTTTTTCGTTTTTTGTTTTTTTGACTCTTTCGGTTGATGTTTCTTCTGTTAAATTGATAGTACTCTCCTAAAGAGATCAGCAGTTCCGCAAATAAGATTTTTGGTATTTCACATAATCAGGAACTACCAAATATCTTGTAAATGTATTCATCAGTCTCTTTCTTGCTTATACCCAGGGCTTCCGCAGTGGTAGTTTTAAGGTGCCACACTTTTTCTATTATAATTTCTAGATCGTTGTATTTAATTATTTTATTATATTCTTTCACTGATATGTTGACACTGATATATCAATTAGAAGGCATTTTTTTTCTTTTATAGCCTTAAACTACTATATCTGATCTACATCTCTTTATTTTTCAGTTATTTTGGATTCCAAAGTTAAAAAGAATAGTTTCTATTGTTTGTTCTGAGTGTTGTTTTTACTATTTTGCAGATTTCCGTATTCCATATTATTTACATACTTTCCAAAGTATAAAATGTCCAATCATTTTATCATACCTTTCTTTATAGTCTGTTGGAGTTAGGATTGGACAACAAGATACTAATTGATCAATTGGTTCCTCTTTTTTTTTGTTTATATGTTGTTTTTTGTTCGTATAATCTACATATTGGTTTTGATTCATTTTTAATAGTTTGCTTTGTAGTTTCCAGATGGTTGACTCTCGTCCTGGGCTGTTATTATTAACTCCTCTATCTTCACCTTCACTCCATCTTATTTCAGCTTTCGATCAATATCAATCTTTCTACTTTTTGTGCGTATCGTCCATGTAGTGGAGTTTTGTTCCTAGGCGTTTTTGTTTATTTCTTTCGTTCATCAAATTTATTACTTTCTCTGCAAATTGAGTATTCTCTCTTTTGCTTCTTGTGTGTGTTTACTAACTGTAGCATCCAATCTGTTGTAGTTTCTAGATATTTCTTTATTCCTCTAGCGGTTGTTTTGTTGATCAATTCTAGTTGAATTAAGCCTCATATACCATTTTCTCTCAATGTCTGCTCTTGGATGATGACACTGTATTGCCAAGGTATTAATTACTTTTACTTTATCAATTTATTTTGCATTCAGTTCTGTTCTTAATGCGGCTCTAATTCTCCTATAAAATTCATTTCTAACTTTTTCTTTATTTATGGTGACTGATACCATTCACTACTTTTAATTCCTAGATGTTTATGGTTTTTATTCTGATCTAACTTTGTAATTTCCGTGTTTATAACGAAAGTGATGTTTTTAGAGTTTACTAGCAAGTCTTTCTCAAACTTGACGTTCATACATTTGTCCTTACCAAATTACACCCCTATTTCATCACTAAATCTTTCTATAGGGCTTAGTAAAACTTCAAACTCGTTATCATTTTTTGTATATAAATTTGAATGGACCATACAGAACAGGTAGTTATTATTATTATTATTATTATTATTATTATTATTATTATTTCACTCCTTGTGAGTTTTTTTCACCAGCATTAGCTGGTGGTCATTCACTGGAGTCTAAGTGTCAGCATGTCTCTTCAGGTATTATTATTATTATTATTGTTGTTGAATGGTTCTTCGGGGTTATTTTTATATTGTTGTTATTGTTGGCGACCGTAGTCGAGGGTGACCAGAAGACTCCCTTTTCAATAGCTACTACACCGAAAGTAGGGGAGGGCGCTACGACAGCAACAGTGATACTATTTAACCCATAGCTGGGAGATAAGCACGTTCATACCTTCCCCAAGGTTATTAATCCGAAAGTGAACGTAATAGTGCGATTAGAGATCGAACTCATTTCCAGGTCCAACACTTTAGCCATTACGCCACCAGTACTCCTCGAATTAATGAATGACAAAATTATTATATTTTTTGTATTGATTTTATCATTATTACTAATATATATATATATATATATATATATATATATATATATATATATATATATATATATATATATATATATATTCACATCATTGTTATTAAATTCGTATCATTGTTAATAAATTAATATACTAATTATATTAGTTTCATTTTAGATTTATTTTATATTAGAATTATTATTGGTGATAACGTTACTGTTGTTGCTATTATTGGTAACTCTAACAATAACAAAGTGTCTGGTCGGCTTTATTTATCTGTTATTTTCTTGAAAATTAGAAAATTAGTTCTTAGCAAAATTCATATGTTTCTTAAAAATCCGAATATACGAGGATCAATAAATAAGTTTCCATACTTTTTTCGTATGAGCACTTTTATTGATAGTACACACATGAAACTCTAATCCCCTTCCAAGTAATCTCCTCCGGCTGCAATTCACTTGTTGTACCGTTCCAACAACTTCTGGAAGGCTCCATGGAAGGCCTCTTATGTGAGCGTTTCAATGACATTCGTCACAGCCTCTTTCATCTCCTTAATTGTCTCATAACGACAGCCTCTGAGCTAAGGGAATAACCAAAAGTCACAGGGTCTGGACTATAAGAAGGGTGAGGAACTGTCTTGACGCCCATCTTGGTCAAATAGTGGCAAGTTGTGGACTGGTGCATTGTCCCGGTCGAAATGCCTCTGACTCGATTTGAAGATTGCAAGCCTCTTCCGACGGAATCTCTTCCTGAACTCCCTTAAAATATAGTAACCCTAACCCTTTGGCTAATCAACTCTGATGTATTGACTTCCTTACTCCTCCCACACCTCTCATCATCCCTCACAGACTCCCTGGCTTCCTTGAATCTCTTATGCCACTCAAAACTGATGCTCGATTCATGCAAGATGGTCGAAAAGCTGTCTGAAGCATTCCATACGTTTCTGTGACAGTTTTTCCTAGTTTAAAACAGAATTTTATCGCGTATCATTCTTTTAAAGTGTCCTCACGTCCAGATTGCATTTTTGAAATTCCCTAACTGTGACAATCAGGTTTTAGTAGAGTGTATTCCAATTCCTGCTGTAGCTGTTCATTTAACCTGAAATCATAAAAATTGGTCAATCATCTCATAAGATGTATAGCAATAACATACTGAATTTTAAAGTATCTACGACAATTTTAAAGACCTGTACAAAAATGTCTGTAAACTTATTGAAGGCACCACGTATGTTGTGATTATCTCTTTGCGTAACGAAGAAATCCAACAATAAATATATGATAATGGTTTACTCATTATTTCAGCGACAATACCCCTGAGCATCATGATCTTCTCTCGATCAAAGACAATGAACTAGAGATATAAACCGCCAATGGTACTCTCTTTTACTGACAACGTCATACTGAGTAAACAGTAACAAAATTCCGGTTTCATCGCTCTTACTAGTCAAGAAGAATCATCATAACAATAAAAACAATTTTTTGTATTTTCTTTATGTCTCTGTGCCGTATTTTGCTTCATTATTTTTTATCATTTTTTCTTTCCTTTTGAATAGTTATCTCTGGTAACTATCGGCATTTTTTTTACCTCAAATTAATCAATTTCATTGATGCCATTTTGATTAATATATCTTCTGGTCATAGGTTACATTTTAGTCGTTAAGAAAAGGAGAGGAACTTAAATGGTTTTACGCTTAACTGCAAGAAAATAAGTATTAATAAATCGTAGTTGAATTCTGAATAAATTTGTTAATTTTCACTTTGCATTATATCCTTATAAAGGTATGAATCCAGTTCTCCCTGCCCTGCCCGTTAGATATCCAAACAAAATGTTCCGTTACAATGTTTGACAAAGAAAAGAGTGAGTGAACACTTCTATAAATCTTTTCTTTAAGTCTCGCGCCTTTAAGGGAATAAGGTTAAGTAGCAATCAAGGTTTTATGGGGTAGATCTGCTTGCCCACTCTTAGTTTTTCCTTGTGGTTATTCAAAGGGTTCTAGCTATGATTGGTATTGACGTCACTTTCACGTCCTACATTTTTAGTTTTCTGGCAAGTTCTAGGTATTCATCTAGTCTTTCGTTGATTCTTATCTTAATTAAGATATACCATAACGGCAAAGTACCCAGTTCAACATGTTCATTTTTTTTTATTATTGATTAAAATTAGGTGTGATCTTTTAATTAGGAATGAGTGTTCTGTTTTCATTTTAAAATATTAGAAAAGTTTTCACGTCTTTTTTCCAGAATAGGCATATGCCATATATATGGTCAAATTTTAATCGCTTGCACAATTACCGACGGGTCGCTTTTCTCAGTCTTGACTTTTTTTATACTCCTTCGCTTATTAAGTTGTTCCCTGTTTTGTCTTTGTCTGTTTCTACTTGTCTGTTTTTCGGTTTCTATTTATCTATCTACATAGCCAATAAATGATATTCTCTTGAGTTTTATCTATTTATATAAATAAAGTTTCCTTTTGCTTCTTTAGATTTTCTCTCCGTCGCCATACCCAGGTTCACACTTTGATTTCTCAAGTGTCCATGTAGTTATTTCACTCCTATTTATACTTTCTCGATTTAATAATATTTTCCAATATTTCCTTAGTTGTTGTTGTTGGTACTGCAGTTCTTCTTCTTCTAATTATTATTATTATTATTATTTACTCAGTAGAGTTTTTCACATCAGCGTTAGCTGATGGTCTTTCACGGGAGTTTAAATGACAGCATGTCTCCTCAAGTCTCCAAGACTCTTCTCAGTATTCTGGCCATTCTCAAGAATGCTGTCGTTTGGATGGTCTCCACTCGTCTGCCAGTTTTCAAGTCCTCCAGTCCCTTTAATAATCCTTTTGTTACTGTATCAAAAGCACTAATCACAATTGGTATAATTGTCACCTTCATGTTCCATAGTTATTTCAATTCCCAAGCAAAGTTGAGGTACTTATCCTTCTTTTCACATTCTTTCAGTTTTATTGGGTGGTCAGTCGGGACAGCAAATTCGACAATTTTGCAAAGTCTCTTTTTTGTTGTTGATTATTATGAGATCTGGTCTTCTGACTGAGATTAGGTGATCTGTGTGTATGTCGAAGTCCCAAAGAAGTTTACGTGCGTCATTTTCTAGAACAGATGCTGGGTTGCGCATCTACGATTTGTTCGTATGGTCAAATTCAAATTTCTTGTACATCTCCCAGTGGATCACCTTGCTCACCCAGTCGTGTATGCTTATACTCCTTCTGAGATAATTTGCTGCATTCGCTTATTATGTGATTGATGGTTTCATCTGTCACTGCATAGCCTACATTTGCTATTTTGTTGCGTCTTATCTATTCTCGTTTTAATATGATTGATTCTTACAGCGTTATTTTGTGCTGCTATTAGGAGAGATTCTGTTTCTCTCTTAAAGTTTCCTTTTCTTAGCCACGTCCAGGTTTTTTCGGGTGAGGTGTTGTTTATTAGTCGTTTAAACCGCCAATAGAGTTGTTTTTCTTCCCATTTTTGTTTCCTAGTTTTGTCATTCTGTTGTCCATCGTGTTGTCTGTATTGTTTTTGGTAGCTGTAATCAATCCTCCTTCGTGTTTTCCAATATAGTCTTCGAGTCGTTGTATCGATGCGTCAACACTGTCTTCAATGCTGGCAAGTCCATTTCCTCCTGCTTTTCTTGATACGTATAGTCTGTATTATTATTTTTTGCTCATCAGAGTTTTTCACATCAGCGTAAGCTGAGGGTATTTCATTGGAGATTGAGTGACAGCAAGTCTCCTCCAGTCTCCAGGACTCTTCACAGTATTCTGGCCGTTTTCAATAATGCTGTTGTTTGGATGGTCTCCACTTGGTCGCCAATTTGTAAATCTTCCAGGCCCTTTAATAATCCTTTAGCTAACGTGCCAAAGGCACCAATCCCAATTGGTATAATTGCCACCTTCATGTTCCATAGTTTTTTCAATTCTCTAGCGACGTCAAGGTACCTATCTCTCTTTTCACATTCTTTCAGTTTTATTCCGTGGTCTGCCGGGACAGCAAAGTCGACTATTGTGCAGATTTTGTTTTTTTGTTTTTTTGTTGATTATTATAAGATCTGGTCTTCGGGTCGAGATTAGATGATCCGTTTGTATATCAAAGTCCCACAGGAGTTTGTGAGTGTCATTTTCTGGGACAGGTGCTTGGTTGTGCATATACCATTAGTTGGCATGGTCAAATTTAAATTTCTTGTACATTTCCCAGTTGATCACCTTGTCCACCCAGACATGTCTAGCCTTGTATTCCTTCTGTGCCAATTTGCTGCATTCGCTTATTATGTTATTGATGGTTTCATCTCTTTCGTTTTGTTGTGTCTTATTTATCCTCGCTTTGATATGATTGGTTCTTATGGCGCTGTTTTGTGTTGCCATTAGGAGAGATTCTGTTTCTCTCTTAAAGTAAGCGCCCAAAAAGTAATGTCACCAATTTATTTGTACAAAATCTTTGGTGACATTACTTTTTAATGCAATTTTATTAGTTTTTGGTTGAACTATCCATACAGTTGTTTTTCTTTCCATTAAAAAAAATTAATTAATCAATCAACTGCGAAACATATTTTTATATTTGTCGTCAGATGTAACTCATAGTAGTACTGAAATGTTTTGCTGGTGGAGATTTATTTGTACAAAAACTTCTCCACCAGCAAAACATTATTTTTCAGTACTACTATGAGTTACATCTGATGACAAATATAAAAATATATTTCGCAGTTGATTGATTAATTTTTTTTAATGGAAAGAAAAACAACTGTATGGATAGTTCAACCAACAAACTAATAAAATTGCATACGAGATGACCTGGATATTGGTTAGAATGGAAAACCTGAAGAGAGAAACTGAATCTATTAATAAGAGAGCAAAATAACGTGATAAGGACTAATTATATCAAAGCAAAAATCGATGACACTCAGAATAGCAAATGTAGTTTATGTCGTAACAGAAATTTAACAGTTAATCACATTGTAAACGAATGCAGCAAAAAAGTTCCCAAGGACATGGAAAAGAGATTGGTAGAACTATAGAGCAGAGAAAAAGCAGACCATCTACAAAGCCGATTTCAACTTTTTCCGCAAATATTTCAATACATTTTACTTTTAAAACCAAAGTTCTACTTAAAAAAGAGAAGTAGAAAACTGTATTTTCTATTTCGGCTAATATTCAAGAGCTTCAAAACTATCCAAAAAAAGGTCTTCGAAGAAGAATTAAGGCGATAGAATGGAAAGGAAGAAAGAAAAAAGGCAATAGCTATATCGTAGAGTAATCGTTAAACTTTGGAATAAGATCAATCCACAAATAAAATGGAATAGTTAACTTTAAGTTAAAACTTAGAAAATTTGTTTTGACCACACGCACACACACACAATACATACACTAAGTATAGTTTTGTGTGTGTGTGTGTGTGTGTGTGTGGCTCACAGAATATTGTTCTTCCTTAGAAGAATACCAGACCACATCTGTAACAGGAGCAAAGAAAATTAACCTCTGGGTCTTGTGTAGCTACAATATACTACCCGTGAAAAATGACAAATACAAATACAAATCAATGTTGAATTTAAATGATAGATCTGAGAGTTATAACAATTCGGTGCTCCCTAATAACAAAATCCAGGAATCGATAGGCATCCAGCGGATGTTGGCTTTTCCAATTTCACGTACAAAAATGTTAAAACAACAATGGATCTAAGACATTCCAAAGAAAAAATAGGCTAGAAAAGACAACATAAATATAATCCTACACAAAGTGAATATTGAAAAAACATGATCGAAATTTTTGCAGTATCGGCTAAATTCAATACAAAATAACAAAGACTGGCAAACTAAGCGAGGGTGATTTTAAAGAAAAGCTAGTTTTTTGACTTCGAGATGTAACGGAAATTAAAAATTTACTAATGCTTTTGAGAAAAAGTGCTTTTGACAAAGGTGTATTTTATTGAATTGTCAGTGCAAAAGTAAAAATTGAATGCGTCGTTAGAAAAAATATGAATTGAGACTATACAATTAAAATCAATGTGTTATCTGTGGACATGAAAGTGGGACTAACGGCAGCTCTCGACAAAAGAGGGTTCGTTTGTGTCTGGCGTGCAGGTCAGTGATTTGATACAATGAAAAGAAAAGAAAAGAAAAATATTCACCGCTGTTTCAATAATCCACCTTCAGCCAATTAAAGGAAAAGGTATTTATTGAACGAATCAAATTTGGCACAAGGCCTAAAAGAGGGGGGGAAGGCTGGTCTACACTATCCTAATCTCTAACTTAACTAGACTCATTCACTGACCAATACATATCTCCAAATTAAAAAACACCAAAATACCTCAATTAAACATATCACTGTCAAACTGCAATCACCAAAACATCATTAATACTCCATGAAGATCTAAACTTAATCCCATATTTACAGAGTGAGGGGGAGGGGAACAATTTAAAAAAACTTTACGAATGCTATGTACATCTTTATTTACAAACAATTCCCCTAAAAACGAAAGTGAACAAAACATATATACATTATGATGGTTAGTATGGGGTCCCCCCCACGTACTAAAACATGGCAGAAAGAGGAGTTAACCAGTCGAAAAAAGTGTCGAAGGAGGAAAATAAACAAATAGGATAAATAAATGGTAAAAAAATAAGTAAACAATAAATATGAATAAACATAAGCCCTCCATCGCACTCCTGGAGAACTCCAATTCCTGTCACCTAACAGAGGGGAAGGGATGGGAGAGCAAAACAAAAGAAGGGGACAAAAAAATTGGGGGCCCAATGACCTTGCATACTCTAGCTAAGTTAACTAAATTAGGAACAAACTAAATCAAAATGGCCTAAAAGAAGTCTAACTTACCTGGGCTGGGTGGTCACGTCCTTCCGGTAACGCAAAATTCTTAGGTCCCTGGGACGTCCAAGGTGAAAATAAGGTTGGCTCCTACCACGCGACACAAGCGCGCAACAGTCACCCACCTTTCGCCAAACTCCAGTGAAGAGAGTCTATTTCTCTCAGACCGGATTTTGACTTTGATTTGGTGTTTAAAAAATGCCACCAGGGTCTGAGAAGAAAAAGACTCATCCTCACAGAGTTCCTTCTTTCTCGTCGTCCAA
Source organism: Sepioteuthis lessoniana (assembly GCA_963585895.1). Lineage (NCBI taxonomy): Eukaryota > Metazoa > Mollusca > Cephalopoda > Myopsida > Loliginidae > Sepioteuthis > Sepioteuthis lessoniana. The sequence goes on from OY757921.1 coordinate 54,778,334, forward strand.
ATCACGACACGCATAACGCCGAGTAAGCAGAGAAACACATAATGTTCCTGTCTGTTCAACCTCGGCACCACATTGCTGCACACAGAACTGGCTTCCAGGACAAAAAACTTTCCATTGAGGATGCGGACCATGTAGCCTTCAAGAAGCTTGCACAGCGGCCGTACGACCGGGCAATGAAAGAAGGTGTGACTAATAGTCTCCTCCAAATCACCGCACCGGCCGCACTCAGGCGAAATGACCTGTTGCGCTGCAAACAATTTCTTGCCGACCCAGAGGGCATTCCGAATGACCAGCCAGGTGAGGGAAGCCTCGTCATTATTGAGGCACCTCATCCTGGGGGCCCAAGGCCACAGTAAGCGACCCTCCGCCTCCGTCACACCGAGCTCGCCAATCAGACCATCGCTAGCGGCCCCCCTCACTAAACATCGATATAATGCCCTACTCGACAACGGCCGGCTGTCAGAGAGACCTGTCTGCAGCCGAGAGAGAACTTTCAAAGCATGCCGGCACTCGCGATAGAAGGGGCATTCGCATCTGGGCAACCGATGGGCCTCCCCATCTGCAAAATGCACACTTCTTAGCGACGGGAAAGATTGTCTAGCGTCTTCTTTCCAGACGCTTCCCGTCGCTGTGTCCCGTGAACACATCCGGTCTAGGAAAGTAAGACGCAAAGTATGGCGCCGTACCTCGACGTTAGGTACTCCTAGACCGCCTTCCGAAGGGTGAAGGTAACAGATCTCCCGTCGCACCAAAGGATGTCTCTTAGCCCAGAGAAACTGGAAGAGAATCCTTTCCAGCTTGAATAGGATGGTGGCCGGGATAGGAAGCACTGAAAGTCGGTATACGGCTAGGGAGTAGATGTGCGAACTGCACACCTCTGCCCGACCCTTAAGGGAAAGCCTTCTACGCAGCCACAACTCAGTTGCGGCTACGACCTTATCCAGTACTTCCGACCAATTCTTCTCCAATTGAAGATCAGGCCCAAACCAGACGCCGAGTATCTTGCACGGACCGTCTTTCCAAATGAAGGGGCCGGGAAGAGCACAGCCTTTCCACGAGCCCAACCGCAAGCCGACAGACTTTTCGCGGTTAATCTTGGCCCCTGTTACAGCTTCGTACCTTCCGATTTCTTTGCTCACCTCCTCCACCTCGGCACTGCTCGTTACAAGCACGCTGACGTCGTCAGCGTATGCAGTGTACCTGGCCACCTCACTGGCGCCAGGTAACGTGAGGCCGCGTAGGACCGGGTTCGCCTTTATCCTGCGTAGAAAAGGCTCTAACGCCAGGATATACAACATGGGCGATAAAGGGCAACCCTGACGAATCGATCGAGTCAGAGTGAAGGGCTCCGACCTTACCCCATTCACCTCCACCACGACTCCGGGGGACGCATAAAGGAGACGTATCCAGGTGCGAAAGTCAACCCCGAAGCCAGCCGAAGACAAGACAGCCTCCAGAAAAGCATGGTCAACCCTATCAAAGGCCTTGGACTGATCTAAATTGATCAGCGCGGCATTTCCGTCGACTTTTTCTACGATCGTGCGGACCAGATGAAGACTGTCCTGGATAGTCCTACCCTTCACAGCACAAGTCTGCTCGGGGCAAATCAGACTAGGCAGGACAGTCTGCAAGCGGTTTGCCAAGATCTTCGCCAAAATCTTTAAGTCCGTGTTTAACATCGTTAAAGGGCGAAAGTTACTAATCCCATCCCCACCATGTTTGTTCTTACGAAGCAACTTCACTATACCCCTGGTGAAGCGTCTGGGTATAGTACCCTGCCTCATCCAGTTGTTATAGGTAGTTGCCAGCAAGGGGACAAACATGTGCGACAACCTCAAGTACACTTCATAGGGCAGACCATCAATTCCGGGGGACTTATCTAGCCCGACCGACTTCAGTGCATCCCGAATCTCCTCCTCCTTTATGCGCCCCTCACACCCAGCCGCTTCTGTCGCCGAAAGGCGAGGGAAGTCGGCAAGATAGGTGTCGAACTGAGCAGAACTCAGTCCGGGCTCCCTAGTGAAAAGCTTCAAGAAGTACTGCCGGAACTCCCCACAGATGGCTTCGTTTGTAGTTCGACGGAGCCCCTCCGGCGATGTGACACTGGCGATGTGCCGATCTGTAGCATGCCTCAGTTCCTCGGCCCGTAGTTCCTGGGCCATATTCGTCGCCTCGCAGGACATTCTCTTTAACCTAGCCCTAACTACCAGAGCTTGGTACTCCTTAATTTGCAAGGAGGCCAGCTCGGCCTTAGCTACGTTAACTTGCCCACTATCTCCCGCCAACACGGCCCTATCTAGCTTATCCTTAATCGACCTTTGCTCCGTTGCCCTAGCTGACTTGAGTCTCCTACTATAGTCGGCAGCAAAGGATCTAATTCTATCCTTAAGGTTAGCCCACCACCTATTACCCATAATAGCCCCCGTCAATTCCCGCTTTATCGTTAGTTCTAGCTGGTTCCGGAAGTCAGCCTCCGCCAAAAGGGAAAGGTTGAACTTCCAGTAACCAGACATCCTACGTCTAGCCTTATCTAACTTAATCGACACACATAAAAATTTGTGGTCGGAATTTTTAAACGGCTCAAAACTTGGACCACCTAAATAGTCTAAGTCGACTCGCTTAACTAACACTCGGTCCAAATAGCTATACAGCTGGGCCGAGGCGCCCCTACCGGTCCAAGTCCAAACTATCTTATTTGGATGCCTTTCGCGAAATTTGTCCACCAGATCTAACCGCTGGACAAACTCACGAAAATATCTGGCATCCAAGGGGTTAGTACCCGCACTAGTAGCCCCTCTATCTAAGTTGGGATCAAGGACGGCGTTCCAATCACCCACTAAAATTACCCGCTTTGATGGCACGACGTACGGCTCGATGCGCCGGAAAAAGGCAGGAAGCTCACTGGTAGCATTGGGTCCATAAACCCCAATCAATCGAAACACCTTACCCTTTATGGTAACGTCCAGAACACAAAGTCTGCCCGCCGGATCTGAAAGAACAAGAGCACACGAAGCGTCCAAACGTCTACTTACCAGCCAGGTGACACCTCTAGAACGACTATCAAAGCATGCTGAGAAGGACAAATAGTCTCTCGCCAGAATACCTTCATAGAAGTTGGAGTCGAAGTGAGTCTCCTGTAAACAGCAAATATCAATGCCGCGACGCTGGAGGTATAACAATAGTTGGGATCGCTTAGAATCCGACCTCAGGCCGCGGCCATTTAAACTAGCCAACCTTAAATCCATCATGAACATTACAGGGGTTGAGTGCCCGGACTGAACATGGCTGGGGTCAGGACTCCGACGGTCTGGCTCATGGATCCCGTGGCCATCTCATTATCGATGGCTCCGTCATGAGCGAGACCCCCGACGTCCCGCGGAAATGTTAGTTTTATTGCCCTATAAAGGGAGGGGTGCAAAACAACAGGGACCCTCCCAACGAGCCCCTTACAAGATGAAAGATCGTCCTTAAGGAATGATAAAGGGCCGAGGGCCTCGTTAGCCTCTCCTAACATTTTCATAACTCCTTCCGACCCTCGGCCCTTTCGAATGACGGTGGTGATCCATGAATTTGGAAAGTTTTTAGGGTCCTCCACGTTTTGACCATTAACTTCCTTGAAGTTGTGGAGGACCCTCAAGTCTTTCAACAGCTGCGGCTGGACCTTATGAAGACGATCCAGAGCCCCCTCATCCACCCGGCAGATGTTTGTCCCGGTGTGATGGCGCGGCTTTTCTTTTTTGTTTTTATGTTTTGGGACCTCATCCCCCGAACTGTCGATGGATGAGCTCCGCTGCCGTTTCTTTGGTGAGGTAGATGGTGATGATATTGCTGCAGCTGTTGCTGGTGGTGCTGGTTTAGTTGGTGGTGATTCCAATGGCAGCGGAGGGGGGGGTCCCTTTTTTCCCCGGACTAGCACAGACATGAGAGGTGGCGGCATGGATCTATGGGGTGGTGTGGTTGGTGGTGGACGAATGGTTCTGGGGTGTCTTGGTGATGATGGTGTGGAATGAGAGGGCCCTGGTCGTGGAGCCGATTTTCTCTCCTGGTCCAGCCGCTTTTTGAATTCCAGGAGTTGTTCAAATTTCTCCCGGCCTGGGCTGAAAGATCTGACCCTGGGAGGTGTACGCTGTTTAGGAGGGGTTTTGGGTAGGGTTTTGTTTTTTTGGGGGGATGACTTCTGGGCATATGTGGGGGGTGGACTGTTGGACTTTTTAGAGGGGGGTAAACTGTCGGTGCCTACCTGGGCCGACTTTTGGGAGCGAGGATCCTCAGGTTGGAGCTTCCTCCCACCTTTTCCCACAGTCAGCCACTCAGCCTTCGCCTCTTCGGAATTAACCGTAGGGGACGAAGGGGGAGTGGGGTTTTTTTTACCCGCTGGTGTGGGCGAGACTACGGGAGCCTCCTTTTCCGTGTTTATTTTAACCACAGGTGAGAGGGTATCCTGTTTGTGGTCGGGCTTCTTCGGGGCCTTCTTCCCCGGGCAAACTGCGGAGAGGTGACCAATCTCGCCACAGTGCCAGCAGGCGGGTTTCCTTCCCGATACTATTACGGGAAGCCTGCGCCCTTCCACCTCCAACCAGTTGGGAACGGAGTAGAAGGTTTTCATATCCAACATGATATCGAACCTCCATTCCCCACGCATTCCATCGTGTGTTGCTGAGACGATGTCACCAAACTGAAGCATATAGGCGGCTAAGTTTGCGTCTCGAAGGAAGCTAGGGACCTCGTATATTGAAACCGTGGTCCGCCGTCGCCCCATATATTCTGTTCTAAAGAAATAATCCTTGTTCTCAAGGGGTTTTTTTGTTAGGGCGACGGCTTCTTCTGTGGTCGGTAACAATATATCCCAGAAAGCGTAAGAAACACCAGCGATTATCGCTTGTGCCTTTACGCCCAGGCTGGACATTTGACGAAGGACCATGTCTTTTGCGGGCTTAACGATTTTTCTGGATCGTTTGTCCACTAAAAAGACAGACACCGTTCTTTTTTTCTGGTCTTGTCTTACCTCCTCCAAATTGAACATAAGGCCATGCTCCTGTACTTCACTGGAGATGGCCTTTGCTCGCTGGAGCAAGTCGTCGACATCGACCTGTATTTTCGGGGGGGGCTGTCCAACTATTTTCCTTTTCTTTTTCATTTTTACTTTCTGGTGATGATTTTTTTTCCGGGGAGGGTAATATTTTTTGTGGTGTTTTTTTTTTTGGTCAGGGGGAGGGGCATTTTTGGGGGTAGGTGTTTTGATTTTCTTTTTCACCTGGGGGGGAGGGTCACCCTTGATAGGGGAGAAAAGGGCCTTTATGGCCGAGCCGTCTGACCGGCCGGCCATAAATGATAGGCTAGTTGGAAAAAAAGTGCTTGAGAATATGATAATAAAAAAACAAAAAAAGGTGAAAAAATAAAAAAACTTAGCTTTTTTTTTTTATTCAACCAGGTCAGAAATTTTCAGCCCAGTCGGGAGAAGTCACACAATGAAATGAGGTTCGGCGTTGGTGTAATCCGTATGATATGCTGAAAAACAAACAAACTTAATCCGGGTGAGGTCTGATATGAACACAAACTAGTCAAGAGCCAACTCAAGACCATTAAAGGGAAAGATATTTATTGTAAAAAAATACAAATTTGGCACGAGGCCTAAAAATGGAGGGGGAAGGCTGGTCTACACTATCCTAATCTCTAACTTAACTAGACTCATTCACTGACCAATACATATCTCCAAATTAAAAAAACACCAAAATACCTCAATTAAACATATCACTGTCAAACTGCATTCACCAAAAACAACAATCACCAAAACATTAATACTCCATGAAGATCTAAACTTAATCCCATATTTACAGAGTGAGGGGGAGGGGAACATTTTAAAAAAAATCTAACGAACGCTATATACATCTTTATTTACAAAACTATTTACAAAACAATTCCCCTAAAAACGAAAGTGAACAAAACATATATACATTATGATGGTTAGTATGGGGTCCCCCCCACGTACTAAAACATGGCAGAAAGAGGACTTAACCAGTCGAAAATAGTGTCGAAGGAGGAAAATAAACAAATAGGATAAATAAATAGTAAAAAAATAAGTAAACAATAAATATGAATAAACATAAGCCCTCCAACGCACTCCTGGAGAACTCCAATTCCTGTCACCTAACAGAGGGGAAGGGATGGGAGAGCAAAACAAAAGAAGGGGACAAAAAAATTGGGGGCCCAATGACCTTGCATACTCTAGCTAAGTTAACTAAATTAGGAACAAACTAAATCAAAATGGCCTAAAAAAAGGCTAACTTACCTGGGCTGGGTGGTCACGTCCTTCCGGTAACGCAAAATTCTTAGGTCCCTGGGACGTCCAAGGTGAAAATAAGGTTGGCTCCTACCACGCGACACAAGCGCGCAACAGTCACCCACCTTTCGCCAAACTCCAGTGAAGAGAGTCTCTTTCTCTCAGACCGGATTTTGACTTTGATTTGGTGTTTAAAAAATGCCACCAGGGTCTGAGAAGAAAAAGACTCATCCTCACAGAGTTCCTTCTTTCTCGTCGTCCAAATCACGACACGCATAACGCCGAGTAAGCAGAGAAACACATAATGTTCCTGTCTGTTCAACCTCGGCACCACATTGCTGCACACAGAACTGGCTTCCAGGACAAAAAACTTTCCATTGAGGATGCGGACCATGTAGCCTTCAAGAAGCTTGCACAGCGGCCGTACGACCGGGCAATGAAAGAAGGTGTGACTAATAGTCTCCTCCAAATCACCGCACCGGCCGCACTCAGGCGAAATGACCTGTTGCGCTGCAAACAATTTCTTGCCGACCCAGAGGGCATTCCGAATGACCAGCCAGGTGAGGGAAGCCTCGTCATTATTGAGGCACCTCATCCTGGGGGCCCAAGGCCACAGTAAGCGACCCTCCGCCTCCGTCACACCGAGCTCGCCAATCAGACCATCGCTAGCGGCCCCCCTCACTAAACATCGATATAATGCCCTACTCGACAACGGCCGGCTGTCAGAGAGACCTGTCTGCAGCCGAGAGAGAACTTTCAAAGCATGCCGGCACTCGCGATAGAAGGGGCATTCGCATCTGGGCAACCGATGGGCCTCCCCATCTGCAAAATGCACACTTCTTAGCGACGGGAAAGATTGTCTAGCGTCTTCTTTCCAGACGCTTCCCGTCGCTGTGTCCCGTGAACACATCCGGTCTAGGAAAGTAAGACGCAAAGTATGGCGCCGTACCTCGACGTTAGGTACTCCTAGACCGCCTTCCGAAGGGTGAAGGTAACAGATCTCCCGTCGCACCAAAGGATGTCTCTTGGCCCAGAGAAACTGGAAGAGAATCCTTTCCAGCTTGAATAGGATGGTGGCCGGGATAGGAAGCACTGAAAGTCGGTATACGGCTAGGGAGTAGATGTGCGAACTGCACACCTCTGCCCGACCCTTAAGGGAAAGCCTTCTACGCAGCCACAACTCAGTTGCGGCTACGACCTTATCCAGTACTTCCGACCAATTCTTCTCCAATTGAAGATCAGGCCCAAACCAGACGCCGAGTATCTTGCACGGACCGTCTTTCCAAATGAAGGGGCCGGGAAGAGCGCAGCCTTTCCACGAGCCCAACCGCAAGCCGACAGACTTTTCGCGGTTAATCTTGGCCCCTGTTACAGCTTCGTACCTTCCGATTTCTTTGCTCACCTCCTCCACCTCGGCACTGCTCGTTACAAGCACGCTGACGTCGTCAGCGTATGCAGTGTACCTGGCCACCTCACTGGCGCCAGGTAACGTGAGGCCGCGTAGGACCGGGTTCGCCTTTATCCTGCGTAGAAAAGGCTCTAACGCCAGGATATACAACATGGGCGATAAAGGGCAACCCTGACGAATCGATCGAGTCAGAGTGAAGGGCTCCGACCTTACCCCATTCACCTCCACCACGACTCCGGGGGACGCATAAAGGAGACGTATCCAGGTGCGAAAGTCAACCCCGAAGCCAGCCGAAGACAAGACAGCCTCCAGAAAAGCATGGTCAACCCTATCAAAGGCCTTGGACTGATCTAAATTGATCAGCGCGGCATTTCCGTCGACTTTTTCTACGATCGTGCGGACCAGATGAAGACTGTCCTGGATAGTCCTACCCTTCACAGCACAAGTCTGCTCGGGGCAAATCAGACTAGGCAGGACAGTCTGCAAGCGGTTTGCCAAGATCTTCGCCAAAATCTTTAAGTCCGTGTTTAACATCGTTAAAGGGCGAAAGTTACTAATCCCATCCCCACCATGTTTGTTCTTACGAAGCAACTTCACTATACCCCTGGTGAAGCGTCTGGGTATAGTACCCTGCCTCATCCAGTTGTTATAGGTAGTTGCCAGCAAGGGGACAAACATGTGCGACAACCTCAAGTACACTTCATAGGGCAGACCATCAATTCCGGGGGACTTATCTAGCCCGACCGACTTCAGTGCATCCCGAATCTCCTCCTCCTTTATGCGCCCCTCACACCCAGCCGCTTCTGTCGCCGAAAGGCGAGGGAAGTCGGCAAGATAGGTGTCGAACTGAGCAGAACTCAGTCCGGGCTCCCTAGTGAAAAGCTTCAAGAAGTACTGCCGGAACTCCCCACAGATGGCTTCGTTTGTAGTTCGACGGAGCCCCTCCGGCGATGTGACACTGGCGATGTGCCGATCTGTAGCATGCCTCAGTTCCTCGGCCCGTAGTTCCTGGGCCATATTCGTCGCCTCGCAGGACATTCTCTTTAACCTAGCCCTAACTACCAGAGCTTGGTACTCCTTAATTTGCAAGGAGGCCAGCTCGGCCTTAGCTACGTTAACTTGCCCACTATCTCCCGCCAACACGGCCCTATCTAGCTTATCCTTAATCGACCTTTGCTCCGTTGCCCTAGCTGACTTGAGTCTCCTACTATAGTCGGCAGCAAAGGATCTAATTCTATCCTTAAGGTTAGCCCACCACCTATTACCCATAATAGCCCCCGTCAATTCCCGCTTTATCGTTAGTTCTAGCTGGTTCCGGAAGTCAGCCTCCGCCAAAAGGGAAAGGTTGAACTTCCAGTAACCAGACATCCTAAGTCTAGCCTTATCTAACTTAATCGACACACATAAAAATTTGTGGTCGGAATTTTTAAACGGCTCAAAACTTGGACCACCTAAATAGTCTAAGTCGACTCGCTTAACTAACACTCGGTCCAAATAGCTATACAGCTGGGCCGAGGCGCCCCTACCGGTCCAAGTCCAAACTATCTTATTTGGATGCCTTTCGCGAAATTTGTCCACCAGATCTAACCGCTGGACAAACTCACGAAAATATCTGGCATCCAAGGGGTTAGTACCCGCACTAGTAGCCCCTCTATCTAAGTTGGGATCAAGGACGGCGTTCCAATCACCCACTAAAATTACCCGCTTTGATGGCACGACGTACGGCTCGATGCGCCGGAAAAAGGCAGGAAGCTCACTGGTAGCATTGGGTCCATAAACCCCAATCAATCGAAACACCTTACCCTTTATGGTAACGTCCAGAACACAAAGTCTGCCCGCCGGATCTGAAAGAACAAGAGCACACGAAGCGTCCAAACGTCTACTTACCAGCCAGGTGACACCTCTAGAACGACTATCAAAGCATGCTGAGAAGGACAAATAGTCTCTCGCCAGAATACCTTCATAGAAGTTGGAGTCGAAGTGAGTCTCCTGTAAACAGCAAATATCAATGCCGCGACGCTGGAGGTATAACAATAGTTGGGATCGCTTAGAATCCGACCTCAGGCCGCGGCCATTTAAACTAGCCAACCTTAAATCCATCATGAACATTACAGGGGTTGAGTGCCCGGACTGAACATGGCTGGGGTCAGGACTCCGACGGTCTGGCTCATGGATCCCGTGGCCATCTCATTATCGATGGCTCCGTCATGAGCGAGACCCCCGACGTCCCGCGGAAATGTTAGTTTTATTGCCCTATAAAGGGAGGGGTGCAAAACAACAGGGACCCTCCCAACGAGCCCCTTACAAGATGAAAGATCGTCCTTAAGGAATGATAAAGGGCCGAGGGCCTCGTTAGCCTCTCCTAACATTTTCATAACTCCTTCCGACCCTCGGCCCTTTCGAATGACGGTGGTGATCCATGAATTTGGAAAGTTTTTAGGGTCCTCCACGTTTTGACCATTAACTTCCTTGAAGTTGTGGAGGACCCTCAAGTCTTTCAACAGCTGCGGCTGGACCTTATGAAGACGATCCAGAGCCCCCTCATCCACCCGGCAGATGTTTGTCCCGGTGTGATGGCGCGGCTTTTCTTTTTTGTTTTTATGTTTTGGGACCTCATCCCCCGAACTGTCGATGGATGAGCTCCGCTGCCGTTTCTTTGGTGAGGTAGATGGTGATGATATTGCTGCAGCTGTTGCTGGTGGTGCTGGTTTAGTTGGTGGTGATTCCAATGGCAGCGGAGGGGGGGGTCCCTTTTTTCCCCGGACTAGCACAGACATGAGAGGTGGCGGCATGGATCTATGGGGTGGTGTGGTTGGTGGTGGACGAATGGTTCTGGGGTGTCTTGGTGATGATGGTGTGGAATGAGAGGGCCCTGGTCGTGGAGCCGATTTTCTCTCCTGGTCCAGCCGCTTTTTGAATTCCAGGAGTTGTTCAAATTTCTCCCGGCCTGGGCTGAAAGATCTGACCCTGGGAGGTGTACGCTGTTTAGGAGGGGTTTTGGGTAGGGTTTTGTTTTTTTGGGGGGATGACTTCTGGGCATATGTGGGGGGTGGACTGTTGGACTTTTTAGAGGGGGGTAAACTGTCGGTGCCTACCTGGGCCGACTTTTGGGAGCGAGGATCCTCAGGTTGGAGCTTCCTCCCACCTTTTCCCACAGTCAGCCACTCAGCCTTCGCCTCTTCGGAATTAACCGTAGGGGACGAAGGGGGAGTGGGGTTTTTTTTACCCGCTGGTGTGGGCGAGACTACGGGAGCCTCCTTTTCCGTGTTTATTTTAACCACAGGTGAGAGGGTATCCTGTTTGTGGTCGGGCTTCTTCGGGGCCTTCTTCCCCGGGCAAACTGCGGAGAGGTGACCAATCTCGCCACAGTGCCAGCAGGCGGGTTTCCTTCCCGATACTATTACGGGAAGCCTGCGCCCTTCCACCTCCAACCAGTTGGGAACGGAGTAGAAGGTTTTCATATCCAACATGATATCGAACCTCCATTCCCCACGCATTCCATCGTGTGTTGCTGAGACGATGTCACCAAACTGAAGCATATAGGCGGCTAAGTTTGCGTCTCGAAGGAAGCTAGGGACCTCGTATATTGAAACCGTGGTCCGCCGTCGCCCCATATATTCTGTTCTAAAGAAATAATCCTTGTTCTCAAGGGGTTTTTTTGTTAGGGCGACGGCTTCTTCTGTGGTCGGTAACAATATATCCCAGAAAGCGTAAGAAACACCAGCGATTATCGCTTGTGCCTTTACGCCCAGGCTGGACATTTGACGAAGGACCATGTCTTTTGCGGGCTTAACGATTTTTCTGGATCGTTTGTCCACTAAAAAGACAGACACCGTTCTTTTTTTCTGGTCTTGTCTTACCTCCTCCAAATTGAACATAAGGCCATGCTCCTGTACTTCACTGGAGATGGCCTTTGCTCGCTGGAGCAAGTCGTCGACATCGACCTGTATTTTCGGGGGGGGCTGTCCAACTATTTTCCTTTTCTTTTTCATTTTTACTTTCTGGTGATGATTTTTTTTCCGGGGAGGGTAATATTTTTTGTGGTGTTTTTTTTTTTGGTCAGGGGGAGGGGCATTTTTGGGGGTAGGTGTTTTGATTTTCTTTTTCACCTGGGGGGGAGGGTCACCCTTGATAGGGGAGAAAAGGGCCTTTATGGCCGAGCCGTCTGACCGGCCGGCCATAAATGATAGGCTAGTTGGAAAAAAAGTGCTTGAGAATATGATAATAAAAAAACAAAAAAAGGTGAAAAAATAAAAAAACTTAGCTTTTTTTTTTTATTCAACCAGGTCAGAAATTTTCAGCCCAGTCGGGAGAAGTCACACAATGAAATGAGGTTCGGCGTTGGTGTAATCCGTATGATATGCTGAAAAACAAACAAACTTAATCCGGGTGAGGTCTGATATGAACACAAACTAGTCAAGAGCCAACTCAAGACCATTAAAGGGAAAGATATTTATTGTAAAAAAATACAAATTTGGCACGAGGCCTAAAAATGGAGGGGGAAGGCTGGTCTACACTATCCTAATCTCTAACTTAACTAGACTCATTCACTGACCAATACATATCTCCAAATTAAAAAAACACCAAAATACCTCAATTAAACATATCACTGTCAAACTGCATTCACCAAAAACAACAATCACCAAAACATTAATACTCCATGAAGATCTAAACTTAATCCCATATTTACAGAGTGAGGGGGAGGGGAACATTTTAAAAAAAATCTAACGAACGCTATATACATCTTTATTTACAAAACTATTTACAAAACAATTCCCCTAAAAACGAAAGTGAACAAAACATATATACATTATGATGGTTAGTATGGGGTCCCCCCCACGTACTAAAACATGGCAGAAAGAGGACTTAACCAGTCGAAAATAGTGTCGAAGGAGGAAAATAAACAAATAGGATAAATAAATAGTAAAAAAATAAGTAAACAATAAATATGAATAAACATAAGCCCTCCAACGCACTCCTGGAGAACTCCAATTCCTGTCACCTAACAGAGGGGAAGGGATGGGAGAGCAAAACAAAAGAAGGGGACAAAAAAATTGGGGGCCCAATGACCTTGCATACTCTAGCTAAGTTAACTAAATTAGGAACAAACTAAATCAAAATGGCCTAAAAAAAGGCTAACTTACCTGGGCTGGGTGGTCACGTCCTTCCGGTAACGCAAAATTCTTAGGTCCCTGGGACGTCCAAGGTGAAAATAAGGTTGGCTCCTACCACGCGACACAAGCGCGCAACAGTCACCCACCTTTCGCCAAACTCCAGTGAAGAGAGTCTCTTTCTCTCAGACCGGATTTTGACTTTGATTTGGTGTTTAAAAAATGCCACCAGGGTCTGAGAAGAAAAAGACTCATCCTCACAGAGTTCCTTCTTTCTCGTCGTCCAAATCACGACACGCATAACGCCGAGTAAGCAGAGAAACACATAATGTTCCTGTCTGTTCAACCTCGGCACCACATTGCTGCACACAGAACTGGCTTCCAGGACAAAAAACTTTCCATTGAGGATGCGGACCATGTAGCCTTCAAGAAGCTTGCACAGCGGCCGTACGACCGGGCAATGAAAGAAGGTGTGACTAATAGTCTCCTCCAAATCACCGCACCGGCCGCACTCAGGCGAAATGACCTGTTGCGCTGCAAACAATTTCTTGCCGACCCAGAGGGCATTCCGAATGACCAGCCAGGTGAGGGAAGCCTCGTCATTATTGAGGCACCTCATCCTGGGGGCCCAAGGCCACAGTAAGCGACCCTCCGCCTCCGTCACACCGAGCTCGCCAATCAGACCATCGCTAGCGGCCCCCCTCACTAAACATCGATATAATGCCCTACTCGACAACGGCCGGCTGTCAGAGAGACCTGTCTGCAGCCGAGAGAGAACTTTCAAAGCATGCCGGCACTCGCGATAGAAGGGGCATTCGCATCTGGGCAACCGATGGGCCTCCCCATCTGCAAAATGCACACTTCTTAGCGACGGGAAAGATTGTCTAGCGTCTTCTTTCCAGACGCTTCCCGTCGCTGTGTCCCGTGAACACATCCGGTCTAGGAAAGTAAGACGCAAAGTATGGCGCCGTACCTCGACGTTAGGTACTCCTAGACCGCCTTCCGAAGGGTGAAGGTAACAGATCTCCCGTCGCACCAAAGGATGTCTCTTGGCCCAGAGAAACTGGAAGAGAATCCTTTCCAGCTTGAATAGGATGGTGGCCGGGATAGGAAGCACTGAAAGTCGGTATACGGCTAGGGAGTAGATGTGCGAACTGCACACCTCTGCCCGACCCTTAAGGGAAAGCCTTCTACGCAGCCACAACTCAGTTGCGGCTACGACCTTATCCAGTACTTCCGACCAATTCTTCTCCAATTGAAGATCAGGCCCAAACCAGACGCCGAGTATCTTGCACGGACCGTCTTTCCAAATGAAGGGGCCGGGAAGAGCGCAGCCTTTCCACGAGCCCAACCGCAAGCCGACAGACTTTTCGCGGTTAATCTTGGCCCCTGTTACAGCTTCGTACCTTCCGATTTCTTTGCTCACCTCCTCCACCTCGGCACTGCTCGTTACAAGCACGCTGACGTCGTCAGCGTATGCAGTGTACCTGGCCACCTCACTGGCGCCAGGTAACGTGAGGCCGCGTAGGACCGGGTTCGCCTTTATCCTGCGTAGAAAAGGCTCTAACGCCAGGATATACAACATGGGCGATAAAGGGCAACCCTGACGAATCGATCGAGTCAGAGTGAAGGGCTCCGACCTTACCCCATTCACCTCCACCACGACTCCGGGGGACGCATAAAGGAGACGTATCCAGGTGCGAAAGTCAACCCCGAAGCCAGCCGAAGACAAGACAGCCTCCAGAAAAGCATGGTCAACCCTATCAAAGGCCTTGGACTGATCTAAATTGATCAGCGCGGCATTTCCGTCGACTTTTTCTACGATCGTGCGGACCAGATGAAGACTGTCCTGGATAGTCCTACCCTTCACAGCACAAGTCTGCTCGGGGCAAATCAGACTAGGCAGGACAGTCTGCAAGCGGTTTGCCAAGATCTTCGCCAAAATCTTTAAGTCCGTGTTTAACATCGTTAAAGGGCGAAAGTTACTAATCCCATCCCCACCATGTTTGTTCTTACGAAGCAACTTCACTATACCCCTGGTGAAGCGTCTGGGTATAGTACCCTGCCTCATCCAGTTGTTATAGGTAGTTGCCAGCAAGGGGACAAACATGTGCGACAACCTCAAGTACACTTCATAGGGCAGACCATCAATTCCGGGGGACTTATCTAGCCCGACCGACTTCAGTGCATCCCGAATCTCCTCCTCCTTTATGCGCCCCTCACACCCAGCCGCTTCTGTCGCCGAAAGGCGAGGGAAGTCGGCAAGATAGGTGTCGAACTGAGCAGAACTCAGTCCGGGCTCCCTAGTGAAAAGCTTCAAGAAGTACTGCCGGAACTCCCCACAGATGGCTTCGTTTGTAGTTCGACGGAGCCCCTCCGGCGATGTGACACTGGCGATGTGCCGATCTGTAGCATGCCTCAGTTCCTCGGCCCGTAGTTCCTGGGCCATATTCGTCGCCTCGCAGGACATTCTCTTTAACCTAGCCCTAACTACCAGAGCTTGGTACTCCTTAATTTGCAAGGAGGCCAGCTCGGCCTTAGCTACGTTAACTTGCCCACTATCTCCCGCCAACACGGCCCTATCTAGCTTATCCTTAATCGACCTTTGCTCCGTTGCCCTAGCTGACTTGAGTCTCCTACTATAGTCGGCAGCAAAGGATCTAATTCTATCCTTAAGGTTAGCCCACCACCTATTACCCATAATAGCCCCCGTCAATTCCCGCTTTATCGTTAGTTCTAGCTGGTTCCGGAAGTCAGCCTCCGCCAAAAGGGAAAGGTTGAACTTCCAGTAACCAGACATCCTAAGTCTAGCCTTATCTAACTTAATCGACACACATAAAAATTTGTGGTCGGAATTTTTAAACGGCTCAAAACTTGGACCACCTAAATAGTCTAAGTCGACTCGCTTAACTAACACTCGGTCCAAATAGCTATACAGCTGGGCCGAGGCGCCCCTACCGGTCCAAGTCCAAACTATCTTATTTGGATGCCTTTCGCGAAATTTGTCCACCAGATCTAACCGCTGGACAAACTCACGAAAATATCTGGCATCCAAGGGGTTAGTACCCGCACTAGTAGCCCCTCTATCTAAGTTGGGATCAAGGACGGCGTTCCAATCACCCACTAAAATTACCCGCTTTGATGGCACGACGTACGGCTCGATGCGCCGGAAAAAGGCAGGAAGCTCACTGGTAGCATTGGGTCCATAAACCCCAATCAATCGAAACACCTTACCCTTTATGGTAACGTCCAGAACACAAAGTCTGCCCGCCGGATCTGAAAGAACAAGAGCACACGAAGCGTCCAAACGTCTACTTACCAGCCAGGTGACACCTCTAGAACGACTATCAAAGCATGCTGAGAAGGACAAATAGTCTCTCGCCAGAATACCTTCATAGAAGTTGGAGTCGAAGTGAGTCTCCTGTAAACAGCAAATATCAATGCCGCGACGCTGGAGGTATAACAATAGTTGGGATCGCTTAGAATCCGACCTCAGGCCGCGGCCATTTAAACTAGCCAACCTTAAATCCATCATGAACATTACAGGGGTTGAGTGCCCGGACTGAACATGGCTGGGGTCAGGACTCCGACGGTCTGGCTCATGGATCCCGTGGCCATCTCATTATCGATGGCTCCGTCATGAGCGAGACCCCCGACGTCCCGCGGAAATGTTAGTTTTATTGCCCTATAAAGGGAGGGGTGCAAAACAACAGGGACCCTCCCAACGAGCCCCTTACAAGATGAAAGATCGTCCTTAAGGAATGATAAAGGGCCGAGGGCCTCGTTAGCCTCTCCTAACATTTTCATAACTCCTTCCGACCCTCGGCCCTTTCGAATGACGGTGGTGATCCATGAATTTGGAAAGTTTTTAGGGTCCTCCACGTTTTGACCATTAACTTCCTTGAAGTTGTGGAGGACCCTCAAGTCTTTCAACAGCTGCGGCTGGACCTTATGAAGACGATCCAGAGCCCCCTCATCCACCCGGCAGATGTTTGTCCCGGTGTGATGGCGCGGCTTTTCTTTTTTGTTTTTATGTTTTGGGACCTCATCCCCCGAACTGTCGATGGATGAGCTCCGCTGCCGTTTCTTTGGTGAGGTAGATGGTGATGATATTGCTGCAGCTGTTGCTGGTGGTGCTGGTTTAGTTGGTGGTGATTCCAATGGCAGCGGAGGGGGGGGTCCCTTTTTTCCCCGGACTAGCACAGACATGAGAGGTGGCGGCATGGATCTATGGGGTGGTGTGGTTGGTGGTGGACGAATGGTTCTGGGGTGTCTTGGTGATGATGGTGTGGAATGAGAGGGCCCTGGTCGTGGAGCCGATTTTCTCTCCTGGTCCAGCCGCTTTTTGAATTCCAGGAGTTGTTCAAATTTCTCCCGGCCTGGGCTGAAAGATCTGACCCTGGGAGGTGTACGCTGTTTAGGAGGGGTTTTGGGTAGGGTTTTGTTTTTTTGGGGGGATGACTTCTGGGCATATGTGGGGGGTGGACTGTTGGACTTTTTAGAGGGGGGTAAACTGTCGGTGCCTACCTGGGCCGACTTTTGGGAGCGAGGATCCTCAGGTTGGAGCTTCCTCCCACCTTTTCCCACAGTCAGCCACTCAGCCTTCGCCTCTTCGGAATTAACCGTAGGGGACGAAGGGGGAGTGGGGTTTTTTTTACCCGCTGGTGTGGGCGAGACTACGGGAGCCTCCTTTTCCGTGTTTATTTTAACCACAGGTGAGAGGGTATCCTGTTTGTGGTCGGGCTTCTTCGGGGCCTTCTTCCCCGGGCAAACTGCGGAGAGGTGACCAATCTCGCCACAGTGCCAGCAGGCGGGTTTCCTTCCCGATACTATTACGGGAAGCCTGCGCCCTTCCACCTCCAACCAGTTGGGAACGGAGTAGAAGGTTTTCATATCCAACATGATATCGAACCTCCATTCCCCACGCATTCCATCGTGTGTTGCTGAGACGATGTCACCAAACTGAAGCATATAGGCGGCTAAGTTTGCGTCTCGAAGGAAGCTAGGGACCTCGTATATTGAAACCGTGGTCCGCCGTCGCCCCATATATTCTGTTCTAAAGAAATAATCCTTGTTCTCAAGGGGTTTTTTTGTTAGGGCGACGGCTTCTTCTGTGGTCGGTAACAATATATCCCAGAAAGCGTAAGAAACACCAGCGATTATCGCTTGTGCCTTTACGCCCAGGCTGGACATTTGACGAAGGACCATGTCTTTTGCGGGCTTAACGATTTTTCTGGATCGTTTGTCCACTAAAAAGACAGACACCGTTCTTTTTTTCTGGTCTTGTCTTACCTCCTCCAAATTGAACATAAGGCCATGCTCCTGTACTTCACTGGAGATGGCCTTTGCTCGCTGGAGCAAGTCGTCGACATCGACCTGTATTTTCGGGGGGGGCTGTCCAACTATTTTCCTTTTCTTTTTCATTTTTACTTTCTGGTGATGATTTTTTTTCCGGGGAGGGTAATATTTTTTGTGGTGTTTTTTTTTTTGGTCAGGGGGAGGGGCATTTTTGGGGGTAGGTGTTTTGATTTTCTTTTTCACCTGGGGGGGAGGGTCACCCTTGATAGGGGAGAAAAGGGCCTTTATGGCCGAGCCGTCTGACCGGCCGGCCATAAATGATAGGCTAGTTGGAAAAAAAGTGCTTGAGAATATGATAATAAAAAAACAAAAAAAGGTGAAAAAATAAAAAAACTTAGCTTTTTTTTTTTATTCAACCAGGTCAGAAATTTTCAGCCCAGTCGGGAGAAGTCACACAATGAAATGAGGTTCGGCGTTGGTGTAATCCGTATGATATGCTGAAAAACAAACAAACTTAATCCGGGTGAGGTCTGATATGAACACAAACTAGTCAAGAGCCAACTCAAGACCATTAAAGGGAAAAAGAGAGGAGGCGCCCGACCGGAATTTTTATAGGCTAAGGAAATGGATTATGGGTAAGGTGACGTAAATACAAACCGACTCGTTTTTCTTTTCGGTCGTCTTTTTTCTCCGCGAGTCTTGACTATGCTGGACCTCTGTCTTTCGACTAGGCTAGCACTATTTTTTTTAACATTTTTTTTAAAAAAAGAATTCATTTTCAGCTAATCATCAAAAAGGATTGTACCATTTTGTACCCCGACAAAAAATCTCAAATCATGAAAGAAAATGAAGAAAAAAGCGAGAATAGTTGGACAGCCCCCCCGAAAATACAGGTCGATGTCGACGACTTGCTCCAGCGAGCAAAGGCCATCTCCAGTGAAGTACAGGAGCATGGCCTTATGTTCAATTTGGAGGAGGTAAGACAAGACCAGAAAAAAAGAACGGTGTCTGTCTTTTTAGTGGACAAACGATCCAGAAAAATCGTTAAGCCCGCAAAAGACATGGTCCTTCGTCAAATGTCCAGCCTGGGCGTAAAGGCACAAGCGATAATCGCTGGTGCTTCTTACGCTTTCTGGGATATATTGTTACCGACCACAGAAGAAGCCGTCGCCCTAACAAAAAAAACCCTTGAGAACAAGGATTATTTCTTTAGAACAGAATATATGGGGCGACGGCGGACCACGGTTTCAATATACAAGGTCCCTAGCTTCCTTCGAGACGCAAACTTAGCCGCCTATATGCTTCAGTTTGGTGACATCGTCTCAGCAACACACGATGGAATGCGTGGGGAATGGAGGTTCGATATCATGTTGGATATGAAAACCTTCTACTCCGTTCCCAACTGGTTGGAGGTGGAAGGGCGCAGGCTTCCCGTAATAGTATCGGGAAGGAAACCCGCCTGCTGGCACTGTGGCGAGATTGGTCACCTCTCCGCAGTTTGCCCGGGGAAGAAGGCCCCGAAGAAGCCCGACCACAAACATGATACCCTCTCACCTGTGGTTAAAATAAACACAGAAAAGGAGGCTCCCGTAGTCTCGCCCACACCAGCGGGTAAAAAAAACCTCACTCCCCCTTCGTCCCCTACGGTTAACTCCGAAGAGGCGAAGGCTGAGTGGCTGACTGTGGGAAAAGGTGGGAGGAAGCTCCAACCTGAGGATCCTCGCTCCCAAAAGTCGGCCCAGGTAGGCACCGACAGTTCACCCCCCTCAAAAAAAAAGTCCAACAGTCCACCCCCCACATATGCACAGAAATCATCCCCACCAAAAAACAAAGTCCCACTCAAGACCTCACCTAAACAGCACACTCCTCCCAGGGCCAGATCTTTAAGCCCAGGCCGGGAGAAATTTGAAAAGCTCCTGGAGTTTAAAAAGCGGCTGGACCTGGAGCGGAAATCGTCTCCACGACCAGGGCCCTCTCATTCCACACCTTCATCACCTAGACAACCCAGAACCATTCGTCCACCACCAACCACACCACCCCATAGATCCATGCCTCCGCCTCTCATGTCTGTTCTACTCCAGAGGAAAAAGGGACCCACCCCCCCTCCGCCGCCTTTGGAGTCACCACCAACTAAACCAGCACCACCAGCAACAGCAACCTCATCATCACCATCTAGCACACCCAAGAAACGGCAGCGGAGCTCGTCAATCGACAGCTCGGGGGATGAGGTCCCTAAACATATAAAAAAACGGGACAAACCGGTTCAAACATCTGCCGGGTGGATGAGGGGGCTCTGGATCGTCTTCACAAGGTCCAGCCGCAGCTGTTGAAAGACTTAAGGGTCCTCCACAACTTCAAGGAAGTTAACGGTTGTAATGTGGAGGACCCTAAAAATTTCCCCAATTCATGGATCACCACCGTCATTCGGAAGGGCCGAGGGTCGGAAGGTGTAATGAAAATGCTTGGCGAGGCTAACGAGGCCCTCGGCCCTATATCATTCCTTAAGGACGATTTATCATCATGTAAGGGTCTTGTTGGGAGGGTCCCTGTTGTTTTGCACCCCTCCCTTTACAGGGCTATAAAACTAACATTTCCGTGGGACGTCGGGGGTCTCGCTCATGACGGAGCCATAGATAATGAGATGGCCACGGGATCCATGAGCCAGACCGTCGGAGTCCTGACCCCAGCCATGTTCAGTCCGGGCACTCAACCCCTGTAATGTTCATGATGGATCTAAGATTGGCTAGTATAAATGGCCGCGGCCTGAGGTCGGATTCTAAACGATCCCAATTATTATTATACCTCCAGCGTCGCGGCATTGATATCTGTTGTTTACAGGAGACTCACTTCGACTCCAACTTCTATGAAGGTATTTTGGCGAGGGGCTATTTGTCCTTCTCAGCATGCTTTGATGGTCGTTCAAGAGGTGTCACCTGTCTGTTAAGTAGAAGTCTGGACGCTTCGTGTGCTCTTGTTCTTTCAGATCCGGCAGGCAGACTGTGTGTTCTGGACGTTACCATAAAGGGTAAGGTGTTTCGATTGATTGGGGTTTATGGGCCCAATGTTAGCAGTGAGCTTCCCCCCTTTTTCCGGCGCATCGAGCCGTACATCGTTCCGTCAAAGCGGGTAATTTTAGTGGGAGATTGGAACGCCGTCCTTGATCGCAACTTAGATAGAGGGGCTACTAGTGCGGGTACTAACTCCTTGGATGCCAGATATTTTAGTGAGTTTGTTCAGAAATTTGATCTGGTGGACAAATTTCGCGAAAGGCATCCAAATAAGATAGTTTGGACTTGGACCGGTAGGGGCGCCTCGGCCCAGCTGTATAGCTATTTGGACCGAGTGTTAGTTAAGCGAGTCGACTTAGACTATTTAGGTGGTCCAAGTTTTGAGCCGTTTAAAAATTCCGACCACAAATTTTTATGTGTGTCGATTAAGTTAGATAAGGCTAGACGTAGGATGTCTGGTTACTGGAAGTTCAACCTTTCCCTTTTGGCGGAGGCTGACTTCCGGAACCAGCTAGAACTCACGATAAAGCGGGAATTGACGGGGGCTATTATGGGTAATAGGTGGTGGGCTAACCTTAAGGATAGCATTAGATCCTTTGCTGCCGACTATAGTAGGAGACTCAAGTCAGCTAGGGCAACGGAGCAAAGGTCGATTAAGGATAAGCTAGATAGGGCCGTGTTGGCGGGAGATAGTGGGCAAGTTAACGTAGCTAAGGCCGAGCTGGCCTCCTTGCAAATTAAGGAGTACCAAGTTCTGGTAGTTAGGGCTAGGTTAAAGAGAATGTCCTGCGAGGCGACGAATATGGCCCAGGAATTACGGGCCGAGGAACTCAGGCATGCTACAGATCGGCATATCGCCAGTGTCACATCGCCGGAGGGGCTCCATCGAACTACAAACGAAGCCATCTGTGGGGAGTTCCGGCAGTACTTCTTGAAGCTTTTCACCAGGGAGCCCGGACTGAGTTCTGCTCAGTTCGACACCTATCTTGCCGACTTCCCTCGCCTTTCGGCGACTGAAGCGGCTGGGTGTGAGGGGCGCATAAAGGAGGAGGAGATTCGGGATGCACTGAAATCGGTCGGGCTGGATAAGTCCCCCGGAATTGATGGTCTGCCCTATGAAGTGTACTTGAGGTTGTCGCACATGTTTGTCCCCTTGCTGGCAACCATCTATAACAACTGGATGAGTCAGGGTACTATACCCAGACGCTTCACCAGGGGTATAGTGAAGTTGCTTCGTAAGAACAAACATGGTGGGGATGGGATTAGTAACTTTCGCCCTTTAACGATGTTAAACACGGACTTAAAGATTTTGGCGAAGATCTTGGCAAACCTTTTGCAGACTGTCCTTCCTAGTCTGATTTGCCCCGAGCAGACTTGTGCTGTGAAGGGTAGGACTATCCAGGACAGTCTTCATCTGGTCCGCACGATCATAGAAAAAGTCGACGGAAATGCCGCGCTGATCAATTTAGATCAGTCCAAGGCCTTCGATAGGGTTGACCATGCTTTTCTGGAGGCTGTCTTGTCTTCGGCTGGCTTCGGGGTTGATTTTCGCACCTGGATACGTCTCCTTTATGCGTCCCCCGGAGTCGTGGTGGAGGTGAATGGGGTAAGGTCGGAGCCCTTCACTCTGACTCGATCGATTCGTCAGGGTTGCCCGTTATCGCCCATGTTGTATATCCTGGCGTTAGAGCCTTTTCTACGCAGGATAAAGGCGAACCCGGTCCTACGCGGCCTCACGTTACCTGGCGCCAGTGAGGTGGCCAGGTACACTGCATACGCTGACGACGTCAGCGTGCTTGTAACGAGCAGTGCCGAGGTGGAGGAGGTGAGCAAAGAAATCGGAAGGTACGAAGCTGTAACAGGGGCCAAGATTACCGTGAAAAGTCTGTCGGCTTGCGGTTGGGCTCGTGGAAAGGCTGTGCTCTTCCCGGCCCCTTCATTTGGAAAGACGGTCCGTGCAAGATACTCGGCGTCTGGTTTGGGCCCGACCTTCAATTGGAGAAAAATTGGTCGGAAGTACTGAATAAGGTCGTAGCCGCAACTGAGTTGTGGCTGCGTAGAAGGCTTTCCCTTAAGGGTCGGGCAGAGGTGTGCAGTTTGCACATCTACTCCCTAGCCGTATACCGACTTTCAGTACTTCTTATCCCGGCCACCATCCTATTCAAGCTAGAAAGGATTCTCTTCCAGTTTCTCTGGGCTAAGAGACATCCTTTGGTGCGACGGGAGATCTGTTACCTTCACCCTTCTGAAGGCGGTCTAGGAGTACCTAACGTCGAGGTACGGCGCCATACTTTGCGTCTTACTTTCCTAGACCGGATGTGTTCACGGGACACAGCGACGGGAAGCGTCTGGAAAGAAGACGCTAGACAATCTTTCCCGTCGCTAAGAAGTGTGCATTTTGCAGATGGGGAGGCCCATCGGTTGCCCAGATGCGAATGCCCCTTCTATCGCGAGTGCCGGCATGCTTTGAAAGTTCTCTCTCGGCTGCAGACAGGTCTCTCTGACAGCCAGCCGTTGTCGAGTAGGGCATTATATCGATGTTTAGTGAGGGGGGCCGCTAGCGATGGTCTGATTGGCGAGCTCGGTGTGACGGAGGCGGAGGGTCGCTTACTGTGGCCTTGGGCCCCCAGGATGAGGTGCCTCAATAATGACGAGGCTTCCCTCACCTGGCTGGTCATTCGGAATGCCCTCTGGGTCGGCAAGAAATTGTTTGCAGCGCAACAGGTCATTTCGCCTGAGTGCGGCCGGTGCGGTGATTTGGAGGAGACTATTAGTCACACCTTCTTTCATTGCCCGGTCGTACGGCCGCTGTGCAAGCTTCTTGAAGGCTACATGGTCCGCATCCTCAATGGAAAGTTTTTTGTCCTGGAAGCCAGTTCTGTGTGCAGCAATGTGGTGCCGAGGTTGAACAGACAGGAACATTATGTGTTTCTCTGCTTACTCGGCGTTATGCGTGTCGTGATTTGGACGACGAGAAAGAAGGATGAGTCTTTTTCTTCTCAGACCCTGGTGGCATTTTTTAAACACCAAATCAAAGTCAAAATCAGGTCTGAGAGAAAGAGATTCTCTTCACTGGAGTTTGGCGAAAGGTGGGTGACTGTTGCGCGTTTGTGTCGCGTGGTAGGAGCCAACCTTATTTTCACCTTAGACATCCCAGGGACCTAAGAATTTTGCGTTACCGGAAGGACGTGACCACCCAGCCCAGGTAAGTTAGAATTTTTTAGGCCATTTTGATTTAGTTTGTTCCTAATTTAGTTAACTTAGCTAGAGTATGCAAGGTCATTGGGCCCCCTTTTTTTTTGTCCCCTTCTTTTGTTTTACACTCCCTTCCCTTCCCCTCTGTTAGATGACAGGAATTGGAGTTCTCCAGGAGTGCGATGGAGGGCTTATGTTAATTCATACTTATTGTTTACTTATATTTTATACCATTTATTTATCCCTTTTGATTATTTTTCCTCCTTCGACAGGAGGTTTTTGAGGACCTGATAAGGAAGGCAGGCATCCCATGCCAATACTTTTGCCGCAAAAGTTTTGCGACATGGGATGTCCTCCTTCCTACGGAAAAGCAGGCAGCCAAGGTGGCTGAATCGGATGTCATAACGAAGAACTTCAGGCTGCAGCCGGAGTACAAAGGCACCTGTAGGCTCCGCGTCACGGTGTGTAATGTCCCGGCTATTATCACTGGGGAGGTCCTCGCGGCGTATCTAAGCGCCTACGGACACGTCGAGGAATTCAACCTCCTCAGATCCCCGGCCGGGACAACCCTCGGGCCTAGCCCGAACTCCATCCCTTCCCTCACTTAGCCCTACTGACTTTTCCTCCCAGGAATTATTCCCCGCTATGATCTCCCCAAAGAGAAATCCACCGGAAAAAAAGAAACAAGAACTGACAATCGGACAAATGCAGCGGGCAGCGGCTTTGTCCTCTGCGGAGCTGGAGGCAGTTGGGGACTTCCAGCTCCGGAAGGCACTAAAGCCGTTGGCCAGGCTGGAAACAATCAATAATCTAAAAGTCTCAAATCCCGCGAACTTTAGGAGTGCAGCCATGGTGACCACTTTTGTCCGGTCAGCTGGCGACCGTACTAAGGGCGTATGGAAGTACCTGAGTACGGTCTGTCAGACTGATACGGGCATAAAGCTGGCGGAGTTGGAGCACTCCTCCCTCAAAAAATGTATAACATATTGCTCAGGGAGGGTCCCAATTTTGGTTCACCCATCTCTTTACAGGGCCCTAAAGCTGAAGTTCCCGATAGATGTCGGCGGAATCACCAGGGACAACCGAGTGACGACTGAACTTGGTACCGTTTCCCTGCGTCAGGCTGTCGGCATCCTCACGCCCAAGGATTTCCGGCCCGTAGTCGACGATGAGTAAGGTAAGTCGGATTGATGGCTTTAAACGTTGCCAGTTTGAATGTGAGGGGACTGAGGGATCCAAGCAAGTGTGCGCGCTTGCTTGGTGAACTCAAGAACCTCGGAGTAGATGTTGCTGCAGTGCAGGAGACCCACTTCACTTGCGACGCTGACTGTCGGGTGCTGGAAAACGACTTTAACGTTTTCTCAGCATACGGCAGCCGCGCCAGCGCTGGGGTCTCCTTGCTAGTTGGACGCAGCCTTGATGCTGATGTTGACGTTGTTTTTGCAGGTGACGGGGGCCGGTTGGTTGTGGCCGATGTTGCCGTGAAAAGTTTCAAGTTTCGTCTGGTTGCGGTTTATGCGCCCAATATCGCTGTGGAGAGGGTTTCCTTTTTTCGTCGGTTGGCGCCGTTCCTGGACGATACGAAGCGGCTAGTCTTAATGGGTGATTGGAATGCGATCCTTGATCCCAAGATAGATAAGGTCGGTCGGGGAGCTAGTAGTGCGGGAAGGTGTGAGAGCAGCCTTGTCGGCTTCGTGACTCGTCACGGTCTCGTCGACAGGTTTCGTCTCGATCACCCAGGGCGGGAGATGTGGACGTGGCTAGATAGTTCGCCCTCTGCCAAAGTAGGTTCCTACTTGGACAGAGTGTTAGTGAGACGAGCTGACATTGACTTTGTTAGTTGTCCCACGTTCCACTTGATAGCGTGGACTGACCATAAACTGGTTAGAGTCAGTCTACGGTTAGTAAATAGGCCTAGTCTGGCCGGTTACTGGAAGTTCAATACCTCCTTACTGGAGATACGGGACTTCCGGGACCGGCTGGAATCCCTAATTCAGCGGGCGTTAGTGGGGGCGGTTACCGGGAATAGGTGGTGGGCCTCTCTCAAATATAGGATTAGAGACTTCGCCACCAAATACGGTCAACAGCTCAAACTAGATAAGGCCAAGGAGGCGAAGGCCATAGTCGATAGACTTTCCCGGGCAGCGGCTGGGGGGGACTCCCTAGGTGTAGAACTAGCTAGGAGGGACCTTGAGCGTGAGAATAGCGAGTGCTACAAGGGATACGTAGTTAGATCTAGGTTAAATAGAGTTCGCTACGAAGCTGTGAAATCGAACGCGACTGCGCGTGAAGAAGAAGTGCGAAGATTCCCCGATCGGTACGTCGCGTCTGTCAAGACCGCGGACGGGCGACTGCTGCATTCGAGTTGTGAGATGCGTGATGCCTTTCGGGCGCACTTTCGGGATCGCTTTGCCTGCTGCCCTGATCTCCCGATCCGGGAGTTTCGTAGCTATCTTGCCGACTTCCCCCGCCTCCGGGTGGCTAAAGCGGCTAGCTGCGAGGGTGTGGTTACTGAATGCGAAGTCCGTGATGCGTTGAAGCAGGTCGGCCTGAACAAGTCGCCGGGACTAGATGGTTTGCCCTACGAAGTGTACTTGAGGATGTCGCACATGTTTGTGCCTATTCTGACGGATATGTTCAACCATTGGTTCGCCCAGGGAGCCATCCCTGGTAGCGTTACCAAGGGCGTGATCACATTGCTGAAGAAAGGTGGCAGGCATGTTTGGGAGGGTTTAGATGACTACAGGCCCATAACTCTGCTTAACACAGAGTTAAAGATTTTGGCCCGGGTCTTGGCGAATCGTTTACAGCGTGTCATCAGTGATCTGATCGGCCCTGAACAGACCTTTGCTGTGAAGGGAAGATCGATCCAGGACAATCTGCACTTGATTCGCGGGGTCCTAGAGGGGATAGAAGACGACACAGAAGCCGCGCTGATCAGTTTAGATCAGTCCAAGGCCTTCGATAGGGTTGACCATCGGTTCTTGGCGTCTGTTTTGGAGACTGCCGGATTCAAACCGGAGTTCCGCAGATGGATTAGCATGATGTACCACAACCCTCAGGCAGTGGTGCAGGTGAACGGAAGGCGTTCGAGGGTATTCGCGATCGAGCGTTCGGTGCGGCAGGGCTGCCCTTTGTCTCCTCTTCTCTATGTCCTCGCGTTGGAGCCCCTCCTGCGCAGGCTTAGGGATGAGGGGACAAGTCCGTCCCTGTGCGGTATACCTTTTGTTGGCAGCCTTGCGGCAAGGGTTTCCGCGTTCGCTGATGACATCACAGTCTTTGTATCCCGCCGTCTGGATATAGAGGCTGTGAAAGAGGCGGTTGTCGAGTACGAGCGGATCGCAGGAGCCAAGGTCAATTTTGACAAAAGCGAAGGTTTGCGGCTTGGTGGGGTAGCAATACTCTTCCAGGGCCCTTCCGCTGGAGTGACGGACCCATCCGCATCCTCGGGGTGTGGTTCGGGCCCGACCTCCAACTGGAGCGAAATTGGTCGGAAGTACAAACCAAGGTGAATGCTCAGGTGGGAATCTGGCTTTCAAGGAGGTTGTCCTTAAAGGGCAGGGCGGAGGCGTGCGCCACGTACGTCTTCCCCTTGATCCTTTACCGATTGGCTGTACTTCCTCTGCCTAAGGCACGTCGGTTGGCACTGCAACAATCCCTCTCCAGGTTACTCTGGGGGGGGTGAAAGGCCGATGGTCCGTAGGCAGGTCTGTATCCAACGTACACGCAACGGGGGTCTGGGTATGCCTGATCTGGAGAGCCACTGGCTTGCTGAAAGACTTGCATACCTCGGCCGGTCCTTGACAGGGGACTCAGTGTGGAGACGAAAGGCGAGTCGGACTTTTCCTCGCCTCAAGTCAGACCCAAAGGCTGAAGGTCGACGTAGGCCTTTGGGCGAAGCACTGTTTTTTAGCGAATGCCGAAAGGCCCTTCGTAACCCTCTTGGGTCCAGTGACCTTTCACGGCCTCGGAAGGAGCTATATCGGGAATTAGTGGTGGGTTCCGCTTCTGATCCTCTTAGCGAGCGGCGAGGCTGGACGGCGGAGGAGATCCGCTCTCACTGGAATTGGGCGCCAGGATCGAGCTTCTTGAACAACTCCGAGTTCTCGCTCACCTGGCGACTTGTACGGAATGCGTTACCCCTTCTCGGCTTGAACTACAGAGCGGGCATAGCAGACATGCCTGATTGTCCTCGCTGCGGCAGTGCATTAGAAGAAACGGCTGAGCACGCCTTCTATTATTGCGAGCGAGTTCGCCCGTTCTGGGATCACGTCGGGGAGTGGACGGCTCGCATCGAACCCAAGCAGCTCGTGCTGCTCGACGTTGGTTACGTCGTGGACAACGTTCTTCCTCCGTTTCAGGGTGAGAAGCGTGTGGTGTTTCTCGCGATCCTGGCTGTAGCTCGAATGGTGATTTGGATCACGCGAAAGAAGGGATTGTATGAGGATGCAAACTTTTCTCATCGCGATCTGGTTTTGTATTTTCGGCATCAGCTGAGGGTCAAAATTAGATGCGATAGAAAACGCTTGGATTGCATAACATTCAACAGAAGGTGGGTGAATGCAGCGAGCCTGGTCGTGCGAAAGGGGGCAACGTTGGAGTCATCCTTCCCTCCTCTGCCTGCCCATGGCGTCTATGGTACGGGTCCTTAGGGACCCCAGCCCGAGTAAGTAGTAATTTCTTTTTTGTCCCCCTTGAAACCTAGTTAGCAGTATGCTGTGAGCCATCGTCCCTGTCATCTAGTCGTTAGCTCTCAAGATCTTCCCCATCCCCATTATTTTTTTTTACACTTCAACCTCTATCCCAGTCCGCTTTTTGTTGAAGATCTTGAAAATTCATATGTATAAAAAAAACCACATTACCTGCTTATATCGACCCATACCGCGCCCGACCCTTTATTTCTTTTACCCATGTAGATTAGGATTCCCGCCCCACCTAGGGTAGGGTCCGGCTTGTTTTCGGTTCTTTCGCCCCGGAAAGCAGTCGGCTTCCAATTTTATAGACGGGGGGATGGGAGGGCAACCAAACGGGGAGAATCCTTTTTTCCTTGGTTTCGTCTTTTTCTTTCGTTTTCGGGGTTTTTCTCCCATCCCCAACATATACTTTCACTGTAAAATCATATTGTAAATAAAATCATACACTGCACTCGGGATTTTAAGTAGGGCACTTTCATAGAGAAATTGTGGTATTTTGATGGTTGCTGCGCACATGGTGACGAATGAATGATTATATTTTGTACTGTTGAATGGGTCGACGAATGTGGCTAGCTAGGTTCCCATAGATAACATAGTTAATGTAAGACCGCTCCCTTCCCCTTCCCACAAAAACTCAAGGCCTCGTGCCTTCATTGTACATTTACAATGAAATAAAGTCTTTTTTCTCGGCGAGTCTCGACTATGCTTTTTGTCACGTCTACTTGATTTTTATTCTGTGCGCAAAACTTGTTTGGATAACGTTAATTTGCTTGTCTCGGTAAGACTTTAATTTTGTTTCCTGTTTGAACTCTTTATTTTTAAAAAAAAAAAAAAGTCTTACCGAGAATTCGTTATTTTTTTTGACACTGGTCTGTCTATTGTGTTTTTGTCACTTGTTTACTTGTTATCCAACTTGTATTTTTTGTCGTTGGACTGTATTAATTTTATTTGCTTGTCGTTTTTTATTTATCTTTCTTTCAGGGGTTCTACGTGTTTTTTGTGGCTTTTTTCAGTGTTTTTGTGCGTCCTTTTCTTATTTTAAACAGTAGAACCCCCCTCCATACTTACAGTAGGTGGAGGTTAGTTCTTCTACCCTCCTGGCTGATAGTTCTACACCAGCCATGGAGGGTGAAACGACAACCCCTACACCGACCACTTCCACACCGACCACTCCAATCGGATCAAACTGGCCTTCGCTGCCGATCCCCGGAGACACAACGGAACCAGAGACATCCCAAGGTAGCCCGATTCAGCCGGCCCAAAAGAGCCCCACAGCCTGGAAAGGCCAGCAGAGGGGACCGGAGGAACACGAGGCAGACCGGGTGGGCAGATTTGCAAAATATTTCAAGGGGAATGAAATACTGCCCATCCCGGAGATAGCAGATAAGATCGCCCCAAGAGTCCTCTCTCTGGTCGTTTCCGACCTGAAGACCAAAAGACTGGTGGGGCTCACCAAGGAGGTCTTTGAGGACCTGATAAGGAAGGCAGGCATCCCATGCCAATACTTTTGCCGCAAAAGTTTTGCGAGATGGGATGTCCTCCTTCCTACGGAAAAGCAGGCAGCCAAGGTGGATGAATCGGACGTAATTACCAAGAACTTCAGGCTGCAGCCGGAGTACAAAGGCACCCGTAGGCTCCGGGTCACGGTGTGTAATGTCCCGGCCATTATCACTGGGGAGGTCCTCGCGGCGTTCCTAAGCGCCTACGGACACGTCGAGGAATTCAACCTCCTCAGATCCCCGGCCGGGACAGCCTACG
The DNA here is from genome assembly GCA_963585895.1 of Sepioteuthis lessoniana. Lineage (NCBI taxonomy): Eukaryota > Metazoa > Mollusca > Cephalopoda > Myopsida > Loliginidae > Sepioteuthis > Sepioteuthis lessoniana. The sequence continues at coordinate 54,809,086 of OY757921.1, forward strand.
GGGACTATGCCTTCCGGCTGTGCCTGACCAGGGATGGCTTCAAAGCCATCCCTGAAACGCTGATCTGCGGGGACCGGCAGATGATGGTGATGGTGGAGGGAAGACGCCCCAGGTGCTGGGGGTGTAAGCAGATTGGACACATCGCAAAGTTTTGCCCCCAGCGACCTGAAAATAAGGAAAAGGCGTCGACGTCTACAACAACAACAACAACAACAAAGGACGCGGCGGCCCCCACCATCACCAAAGAAGCGGAGGCCAAGGGCCCGGGTCAGGTCCAGCCCCAAAACAACCAGGAGGGCTGGACTGAAGTAACCAAAAAGAGGAGGGGATCCCCTAAACAAGGGGGAGAAAAAAGCCCATCCCCGCCTCAAAAGCAGACCAGGGCCCAAGCAGCAGCAGAACCACCGATAGCGGCAGCAGCAGCAACAAAAACAACAACAGTAACAAAAACAACAGAAACAGCAGCAACAACAACAACAACAGAACAACAGACAGCAGCAGCAGCAGCAAAAAAACCCAGAAAAGCAGCAACCCCCAAGAAACCAGCAACCCCCAAGACACCAACAGCTCCATCACCAAAAAAAGGGAAAAAAACAACAACAAAAACGTACGAGGAAATGGAGACATCCACGAACCTCAAGAGGAGAAGGGACAGTGGGGAGGGGGTGGCCAAGAAATTATGCCCAGAAAAAACTCCTCCTGAGGCAGGCCCCTCCTCTCAACTATCACCACCAATACCTTCACCACTACCTCCATTACCCTCACCAACATTTCCACCCCCAAAGATCACATTGTCATCTCCTCCCCAACAAATGGCCCCACTTTCACCCCAGCAAGAACTTTTCTTTAAAAAGCATCACCGCCCCTATAAAATCTCCCTCCCCAGATCTCAATCTGCCGAAAGGGCACAACCCTCGGGCCTAGCCCGAACTCCATCCCTTCCCTCACTTAGCCCTACTGACTTTTCCTCCCAGGAATTATTCCCCGCTATGATCTCCCCACAGAGAAATCCACCTGAAAAAAAGAAACAAGAACTGACAATCGGACAAATGCAGCGGGCAGCGGCTTTGTGCTCTGCGGAGCTGGAGGCAGTTGGGGACTTCCAGCTCCGGAAGGCACTAAAGCCGTTGGCCAGACAAGAAAAAATCGAAAATCAAAAAGTTTCAAATCCTACGAATTTCCGGAGTGCAGCCATGGTGACCACTTTTGTCCGGTCAGCTGGCGACCGTACCAGGGGCGTATGGAAGTTCCTGAGTACGGTCTGTCAGACTGATACGGGCATAAAGCTGGCGGAGTTGGAGCATTCCTCCCTCAAAAAATGTATAACCTATTGTTCAGGGAGGGTCCCGATTTTGGTTCACCCGTCTTTTTATAGGGCCCTAAAACTGAAGTTCCCCATAGATGTCGGCGGAATCACCAGGGACAACCGAGTGACGACTGAACTCGGTACCGGTTCCCTGCGTCAGGCTGTCGGCATCCTCACGCCCAAGGATTTCCGGCCCGTAGTCGACGATGAGTAAGGTAAGTCGGATTGATGGCTTTAAACGTTGCCAGTTTGAATGTGAGGGGACTGAGGGATCCAAGCAAGTGTGCGCGCTTGCTTGGTGAACTCAAGAACCTCGGAGTAGATGTTGCTGCAGTGCAGGAGACCCACTTCACTTGCGACGCTGACTGTCGGGTGCTGGAAAACGACTTTAACGTTTTCTCAGCATACGGCAGCCGCGTCAGCGCTGGGGTCTCCTTGCTAGTTGGACGCAGCCTTGATGCTGATGTTGACGTTGTTTTTGCAGGTGACGGGGGCCGGCTGGTTGTGGCCGATGTTGCCGTGAAAAGTTTCAAGTTTCGTCTGGTTGCGGTTTATGCGTCCAATATCGCTGCGGAGAGGGTTTCCTTTTTTCGTCGGTTGGCGCCGTTCCTGGACAATACGAAGCGGCTAGTCTTAATGGGTGATTGGAATGCGATCCTTGATCCCAAGATAGATAAGGTCGGGCCGGGAGCTAGTAGTGCGGGAAGGTGTGAGAGCAGCCTTGTCGGCTTCGTGACCCGTCACGGTCTTGTCGACAGGTTTCGTCTTGATCACCCAGGGCGGAAGATGTGGACGTGGCTAGAAAGGTCGCCCTCTGCCAAAGTAGGTTCCTACTTGGACATAGTGTTAGTTAGACGAGCTGACATTGATTTTGTTAGTTGTCCCACGTTCCACTTGATAGCGTGGACTGACCATAAACTTGTTAGAGTCAGTCTGCGGTTAGTTAATAGACCTAGTCTAGCCGGCTACTGGAAGTTCAATACCTCCTTACTGGAGATACGGGACTTCCGGGACCGGCTGGAATCCCTAATTCAGCGGGCGTTAGTGGGGGCGATTACCGGGAGTAGGTGGTGGGTTTCTCTCAAATATAGGATTAGAAACTTCGCCACCAAATACGGTCGAAAGTTCAAACTAGATAAGGCCAAGGAGGCGAAGTCTATAGACGATAGACTTTCCCGGGCGGTGGCTGGGGGGGACTCCCTAGGTGTAGAACTAGCTAGGAGGGACCTTGAGCGTGAGAATAGCGAGCGCTACAAGGGATACGTAGTTAGATCTAGGTTAAATAGAGTTCGCTACGAAGCTGTGAAATCGAACGCGACTGCGCGTGAAGAAGAAGTGCGAAGATTCCCCGATCGGTACGTCGCGTCTGTCAAGACCGCGGACGGGCGACTGCTGCATTCGAGTCGTGAGATGCGTGATGCCTTTCGGGCGCACTTTCGGGATCGCTTTGCCCGCTGCCCTGATCTCCCGATCCGGGAGTTTCGTAGCTATCTTGCCGACTTCCCCCGCCTCCGAGTGGCTAAAGCGGCTAGCTGCGAGGGTGTGGTTACTGAATGCGAAGTCCGTGATGCGTTGAAGCAGGTCGGCCTGAACAAGTCGCCGGGACTAGATGGTTTGCCCTACGAAGTGTACTTGAGGATGTCGCACATGTTTGTGCCTATTCTGACGGATATGTTCAACCATTGGTTCGCCCAGGGAGCCATCCCTGGTAGCGTTACCAAGGGCGTGATCACATTGCTGAAGAAAGGTGGCAGGCATGTTTGGGAGGGTTTAGATGACTACAGGCCCATAACTCTGCTTAACACAGAGTTAAAGATTTTGGCCCGGGTCTTGGCGAATCGTTTACAGCGTGTCATCAGTGATCTGATCGGCCCTGAACAGACCTTTGCTGTGAAGGGAAGATCGATCCAGAACAATCTGCACTTGATTCACGGGGTCCTAGAGGGGATAGAAGACGACACAGAAGCCGCGCTGATCAGTTTACATCAGTTCAAGGCCTTCGATAGGGTTGACCATCGGTTCTTGGCGTCTGTTTTGGAGACTGCCGGATTCAAACCGGAGTTCCGCTGATGGATTAGCATGATGTACCACAACCCTCAGGCAGTGGTGCAGGTGAACGGAAGGCGTTCGAGGGTATTCGCGATCGAGCGTTCGGTGCGGCAGGGCTGCCCTTTGTCTCCTCTTCTCTATGTCCTCGCGTTGGAGCCCCTCCTGCGCAGGCTTAGGGATGAGGGGACAAGTCCGTCCCTGCGCGGTATACCTTTTGTTAGCAGCCTTGCGGCAAGGGTTTCCGCGTTCGCTGATGACATCACAGTCTTTGTATCCCGCCGTCTGGATATAGAGGCTGTGAAAGAGGCGGTTGTCGAGTACGAGCGGATCGCAGGAGCCAAGGTCAATTTTGACAAAAGCGAAGGTTTGCGGCTTGGTGCTTGGAGGGGTAGCAATACTCTTCCAGGGCCCTTCCGCTGGAGTGACGGACCCATCCGCATCCTCGGGGTGTGGTTCGGGCCCGACCTCCAACTGGAGCGAAATTGGTCGGAAGTACAAACCAAGGTGAATGCTCAGGTGGGAATCTGGCTTTCAAGGAGGTTGTCCTTAAAGGGCAGGGCGGAGGCGTGCGCCACGTACGTCTTCCCCTTGATCCTTTACCGATTGGCTGTACTTCCTCTGCCTAAGGCACGTCGGTTGGCACTGCAACAATCCCTCTCCAGGTTACTCTGGGGGGGGTGAAAGGCCGATGGTCCGTAGGCAGGTCTGTATCCAACGTACACGCAACGGGGGTCTGGGTATGCCTGATCTGGAGAGCCACTGGCTTGCTGAAAGACTTGCATACCTCGGCCGGTCCTTGACAGGGGACTCAGTGTGGAGACGAAAGGCGAGTCGGACTTTTCCTCGCCTCAAGTCAGACCCAAAGGCTGAAGGTCGACGTAGGCCTTTGGGCGAAGCACTGTTTTTTAGCGAATGCCGAAAGGCCCTTCGTAACCCTCTTGGGTCCAGTGACCTTTCACGGCCTCGGAAGGAGCTATATCGGGAATTAGTGGTGGGTTCCGCTTCTGATCCTCTTAGCGAGCGGCGAGGCTGGACGGCGGAGGAGATCCGCTCTCACTGGAATTGGGCGCCAGGATCGAGCTTCTTGAACAACTCCGAGTTCTCGCTCACCTGGCGACTTGTACGGAATGCGTTACCCCTTCTCGGCTTGAACTACAGAGCGGGCATAGCAGACATGCCTGATTGTCCTCGCTGCGGCAGTGGATTAGAAGAAACGGCTGAGCACGCCTTCTACTATTGCGAGCGAGTTCGCCCGTTCTGGGATCACGTCGGGGAGTGGACGGCTCGCATCGAACCCGAGCAGCTCGTGCTGCTCGACGTTGGTTACGTCGTGGACAACGTTCTTCCTCCGTTTCAGGGTGAGAAGCGTGTGGTGTTCTCGCGATCCTGGCTGTAGCTCAAATGGTGATTTGGATCACACGAAAGAAGGGATTGTATGAGGATGCAAACTTTTCTCATCGCGATCTGGTTTTGTATTTTCGGCATCAGCTGAGGGTCAAAATTAGATGCGATAGAAAACGCTTGGATTGCATAACATTCAACAGAAGGTGGGTGAATGCAGCGAGCCTGGTCGTGCCAAAGGGGGCAACGTTGGAGTCATCCTTCCCTCCTCTGCCTGCCCATGGCGTCTACGGTACGGGTCCTTAGGGACCCCAGCCCGAGTAAGTAGTAATTTCTTTTTTGTCCCCCTTGAAACCTAGTTAGCAGTATGCTGTGAGTCATCGTCCCTGTCATCTTGTCGTTAGCTCTCAAGATCTTCCCCATCCCCATTATTTTTGCACCTCAACCTGTATCCCAGTCCGCTTTTTGTTGATGATCTTGAAAATTCATATGTATAAAAAACCACATTACCTGCTTATATCGACCCATACCGCGCCCGACCCTTTATTTCTTTTACCCATGTAGATTAGGATTCCCGCCCCACCTAGGGTAGGTCCGGCTTGTTTTCGGTTCTTTCGCCCCGGAAAACAGTCGGCCTCCAATTTTATAGACGGGGGGATGGGAGGGCAACCAAACGGGGAGAATCCTTTTTTCCTTGGTTTCGTCTTTTTCTTTCGTTTTCGGGGTTTTTCTCCCATCCCCAACATATACTTTCACTATAAAATCATATTGTAAATAAAATCATACACTGCACTCGGGATTTTAAGTAGGGCACTTTCATAGAGAAATTGTGGTATTCTGGTGGTTGCTGCGCACATGGTTATGAATGAATGATTATATTTTGTACTGCTGAATGGGTCGACGAATGTGGCTAGCTAGGTTCCCATAGATAACATAGTTAATGAAAGACCGCTCCCTTCCCCTTCCCCCAAAAACTCAAGGCCTCGTGCCTTCATTGTAAATTTACAATGGAATAAATTCTTTTTTCTCGGCGAGAAGCAGAAGCAGGTGGAAGCGAAACGAAGGAAGAAGCACAGAGAGAGTGGAAAAGAGAGAGGGAGAGAGAGAGGAGGAAAGTGGAGGAGGAACGCAAAGAGGGAAGTGGTGTAATAAGCGCTTTAGACTGAAATCTAAAGGTCGCTGGTTCAATCCCGAGTCCAACACACAGGGGGATTATCAGCCTTAAAACCACATTATCAGAGCTTAATGTTTTTGTCTCCGTCGAAAAGTGGAAATGACCTTTGAACCCAAACACACATTACGTGTGTGCATTGTGTGGGCGAAACGAAATGTGTATATTAGAAACTCCTTTCTGCAGGTGAACGGAGTCGGGACAAAACTGCGCAGAAGAACGCATCTGTGTAGCTTTCTAGACTACATACACACCCACACATCTAAAATACAGGCAGAATACAAAACCTTACCAGTCTCTAAATTGTTATTACCTCATATTATTATTTGATTATTTTGGCCACATGCATTAAATATACCATATATTGATCCAGACTGGTGTTCTTAATTTCTTCTAGTGGGAATACGAAAAACTTCTTCCTTACAGTTTATCAAGTCGAATACGTTTATACCACAGCTTACGAACAAGAGAATAAAAACTGACTTCCTTCGTTCCTAAGAAACACAACCCTAGACGATTACTGACAGGGCCAGCGACTGATATAACTCGCTTCATCTGTAGCCAACAGAAAGGTTCGAGATATCAGAACGATCATAGATCCGAACTGTGTGGCACACGTCTAGACAACAGCTAGGTTGTACCAAAAGAGTCCAGAAGACGTATAAAACCGGGTTAAGGTTACGAGTATAACAGAAATAATTGGAGAGGTAAGTCGTAAAAATATGCCCGAGAAGAGCCCACTAAACGAGCTGAAACAAAATATTGACAACCAAAATACCACTTAACTCAGCACACCAACATCAAATTTTTTTTAAAAAAAGGAGAAATGAATGTAATTCTAATTTTTTCAAGTCCTGACTACATTACAATCCCTATGGAATCGTGACTTTCTAGACATGATTCACGGTAAAAACCAAAAAGTAAATATTTATTCTAAAATGCCCCAACAAAGATCCTTACCGAACTAAATTGTCTAATTTATGCAGAAGCAAAACTAGGCTGTGATAAAATTGTTATCTCTTTAAGGAACCCGAACAGAAATATAAAAACTAAATGAAACATGAGACTAGAACGAAACTACGAGAACAAACAAAGTAGGAACGAAGGAAAAAACACAAGAACACAATGGAATGAAAAGACCGAAAAAAGACAACAGCAGATAAGTCTGACTATTCAACTAGACGTAATAGATCAAAAGATATTGTCGAAAAAAGGAAGACACAAATGATACTGATGTGGACTCAAAGTCGGTACACAGAAGGAAAACACGGAACTCGGTTTAGAGGTAAGAAAGATATATTAACAAAAATTACAAAGGATAGTGTCCAATATTGGTAGTCGTACTTCTAGTACTCTTGTACTACTGCTACCACTACAACTGTTTTAGGATATTACTACGCTCGTAATATTGTGCTGGAAGAGTCCATGATGCAGGTAAGTCTCGATCTCACAACGCTCACCTTCCAAGAGTTTTCTTTTTTTCTAGGAAGAAAGGCAAAAAAATAAAACTATTGGTATTTACGTCAAGTGGTTGCGTAAATCTTCTTTTTCTTCCCGGGCGTCGTACTTCCAGAGCGACTTGAGGTGTGTCAAAGATCGAAATGATCGAATATTGCGTCGATCGGCTCTTCACTGGTATTTTGTGGTGATTCCTCAGATTCATTCAAACGGCATTTCCTGGGCTGGTTCATATGGTGTTTGTGGGTGTTTTTTGGTCCCTGGACAATATAGACCAGTTCACCAATCCTTTGTTTGATGGTGTCTACTTCCCATAATGTAATGTTGTTTTTGTAGGCCTTGAAAAGAACTTTATCGTTAGGATAGAAATGTTTCTTATAGGTCAAGACAGTTTTCTTGAACTTTGCTTGCCGTGGAATGAGTTTATCGAAGACGGACTTGAATTTTCTTGCGAACATTGTTTCTGATTTCGTAAATTCGTCCATAGAGTAGCAATAATAGAGTCTTCAAAGACTTCTGTATTTTGGGGAATAATTCGTGATAAGCTGTCCGCGTGGCAAATATTTTAGATGTTAGGAACACGATTTTGAAGTTGTAGTTTAAGAGAATCGTTCCCCAACGAAGTAGTCTATTTGCAGTATAGACTGGCAGGCCTTTCTTGGACCCAAAGATTGTTATTAGGAGTTTATCTAATTCTTTGTTGATTTGCTCTAGAAAGGGACATTCCGTTTCTTCTTGAATACAGGTTGTGCACAGTCCTTCACCTTGAGCTTAGCTTTTACTTTATAACATTTTCCAAGGCCACCAGAAAAAAAACTGGGGAAATCGTTGTGTTCCTTTTTGAGATTTACCGAATTGGATGTTGTACTTTGCCCAATGAGTACATTTGGTCGCAAAATGCGACCAAATGTACTCATTGGGCAATCCCATAGATTGAATTTTTCTATCCAATCTGTTCCGAACAAGTTATCCGAATTTTTAGTACGTAGGCTTTCAGCTTTTTGGTAACTCTATTTAGTATTATTGTAAGGATTACCTCTCGTAAGATGTTAATAATCTCGCCAGTTACGGATTTTGCTGTTTTATCCGTCTTTAGTAGGGTCGGCTTGTTTAATTTTCACCAAGTACGCCAATTGATGATTGTGATATCAGAACCCGAGTCAAGCTGGAATTTTATAGAGCAATTGAAAATATCAACAGTCACATATTTCCTTAAATTCCAATTGACTGTGTCGTCTGATTGAGTTTGCCTAATTTTACTCTTGGGTTTTCTCGTTATGTTGACGTACCATCACTGAGTTAAGTTATGACCATTTTTTGTGCAATTTTTGCAATGCTTTTTCTTCTTGACTGGATAGAATTTCATCCAATGCCATTTACCACAATGGTAACATGGTCGGGGAGGTTTCTTTAACTTATTTGTGTTTTGTTTATTGCGGGATTTAGAACATGAGATTTGCCTTTTGTCTTTTTGATGGGAATAGGCGGTTGACTATCTTCTGATTTTTCTAATCTGAGCTACACCTGATTCCTCGATCGTTTTTGAGTCACACTTGACTGAAATTACTCTTTGACAGTAAATTTTTGGAGAGTCAGTCCTTGTTCCTTTTCAAGCTTGGTCAGAACCCGTCGTCTGACTTCGGCGTCTTCTGCTGATACTAGACCCTGTGCAAATATTAAGCTCTTTAACTCATCAGCAGTCAGCTCGGCGTGTTTGTTCACCAATGCTGCAAACGTTAGGAAATCTTGCTGGTTGTCCTTGACTGTATTTAGGCATTTCCAACGTTTGTGGAACAAGGTTGTGTTAGGCCCGAATAGTCCCAATAGGAGCTTAATAGTCTCTGAAAAATCCAAGTCTGTGGTTTTCTTGGTTAATATGAAGTCTACGAACCTATTATGTTCGGTTGTACCCAGTTTTCTTAACAGTAGACGTACCTTTTTTTACAAGGCCATTGTTCAAAGTCTACATTGAAAATATCTTCATAACGCCTGTAAAAAGCCTCAAACGTTTTGTCGTTCACTGGTACGAATTCGAATGTATCAATCGAGTTATAGATTATACTCTGGGAAAATATCGTGTCTTTTTCAGAGATTTTTTAGCCATTAATGAATTTACGGGTAATTCTTCAAGTTGTTTTTGCTGTAGTTCAGTTTTCTGCAGTGTAAATTGTTGGAATTCTAATTGTTATTTATGTAACTCCATAACCAATTTTTCCTGTCTTTCTTTGAATTTTTGTTGCTGATCCAAGGTAGCCTTTAGCAAATGAATGATAGTTTTTTGGAATTCTTCCATATTTCGATAAGATTTAGAATATGTCGACTAAAGGGGATGAACAAGGCAAAACATTACAGCAAATACTGTTGCTTTGAAGACCCGTGTACACAAGAATCTAGACAGATTTTTTTAAAGCAAAAAAGGAATTGAACTACTTACTGGTTTAGCGTCTTTCAAAATACCGTTGTTCCGTTATATTTGATCATTTAAATTTACTCCACACTTTTTGATATTTTTTTTTTGTTAGCCAAAAAAGTTTTTACAAGGAATAAAATAAAGAAAAATTATTTCTTGGTGGGCGCCCAACAGGTTCATTTACAAAAGTGTTTGCAAATAAGCAAGTTTTTTTCTGTTCTTCGCTGTAGGATTTTTGTAATTGTGGACAAACTTTTTTTTTGTAGAAGTGTGGGGAGGGAAGAATAAAAAATATCCCCCAGACCGAAGCAAAAAAAAATGCCTAGGATTTTTTTATTGTATGAGAACTTGCTTTCTTATTTTAAAAAAGAAAAAATACTCGCCTCGCTGAATTTGGTGAATAGTTTTTTCAAAAGCTTGAGTTTGTCAATTTGTTTTGTGAACAAACTGACTTTTTTTGTGTAAGCAATCATTCTCGATACTTGGTTGACCGTTATATTTTTTGGACAGACTTCAATAATCTTAAATATTTCGTAGGTGTCGAATCGCTAGTTCGTCACTGATGTTGGTAAGCGGAATATTTTTATATGTAGTCGCTGGTGTAGTGTTGCCAGCTTACTTTTCTCGTTCGACACTGCTGTGTGATTGAGCGGGGTCCTCTGATGTGGTGAGGACGAAATTCTCGAATCTTTCTGTCGCTATTGATGTGGAACTGGTAAGGCTTTCGGTGTGAGTGCGTTTCTCATATCCGTACGTCACCACTAATGTGGACCCAATATCGGTACACAGAAGGAAAACACGGAACACAGTTTAGAGGTAAGAAAGATATATTAACAAAAGTTACAAAGGATAGTGTCCAATATTGGTAGTCGTACTTCTAGTACTTTTGTACTATTGCTACCACTACTACTGTTTTAGGATATTACTACGCTTGTAATATTGTGCTGGAAGAGTCCATGATGCAGGTAAGTCTCGATCTCACAACATACCCAGACAGAGTCAAGTAATACAAACAAAATAGGACCTTCCAAAATAGCGAAAGAAAATTGTCCCACAATGTTGGAGGTCAAACATATGTAAAGGAAACAAAGCAGAAAGAACATAGCAGAAAAGTTGAATGGATAAATTACATGCAAAAAGAACTACCACAACTTGAAGAAGGTCTCGAGACGAACATACTTCTGGACTCACTAAAAAATTCCAGATCAGACAATACCAGGCCATGATGATATACATTGATTCTAGTTTTAAAAATCCAAGTTCATCTATGACAAACCGGATCAGTAGCTTAGGAAATACCTACAAGACGCAATAATAACCGAATGGATGACGAAGAGGTAAACTACCTTGATCCAGAAAGACCCTAAAAGAATGCATTTCCAGTAACTTTTGATCGATAATAAGTTTACCTATATTGTGGAAAATCCTGACTGCACAGATAAAAGAAGAAATATATATTTTAGCTTCTATGCTGCGGACTATTTCTAGAAGAACAGAAAGACTGTCACAAGGAAACTACATCTTCCCATCCTCAAAGAGGCCAAAACGAGTCGGAAAAATGCAAGCATGACATTGATTGACAACTAAAAGGTCTATGATATGGTCCCGCAAACATGGATAAGATGTCTGAGAATGTACAAAATAGCCGACAATGTCATAAATTTCATCAAGAGAACCAAGGAAAACTGAAAAGTGGAATTAGCAATAGGAAGACAAAGCCTAGCCGATGAGAAAATTCAAAGAGGCTTCTTCCAGGGAGACTCAATCTCACCACTGCTATTTGTTATATCAATTATGCCACTCAATGATATATTGGAAAATGAGAAGTGAGATACAAACTTGTAAAAACACGAGAAAAGATAAACCACTTACTGCATATTGATGATATCAAGTTCATTGCAAACAATAAAAGAATTGGAGACACTGATATAAACAATAAGAGTATACTGCCAGTATACAGGAATAGAATATGGCTTTAATAGACGTGTCATTCTCATAACGAAAAGTGGGAAAAGAGAAATAACGGAATGAATAGGACTACCAAAGCAGGAAAGAGTCAGAACGCTTGGAGAAAAGGAAAATCACAAGTACTCGGGGTTAGTGGAAACAGACACTACCAAACAAAGTGCGGTGGAAGAAGAAATAAGGAAAGTGTTGTATCCTTAAAATGGACAAGATGGTACTTGAGTGGAAAGGAACAGTCAACATGTTTGTAGGGTAAAGAAAGGGTTTTATTTCTAGAAATATACACTAAGACAAAGAATCATGAGGTACGCTACAAATCTCCGAAGCAAGTGCAAGTATTTTTCTTCTGGTTGTAACAATTGTTGTGGTTGTAACTAAATGCTTGGGTGTAACGCTTTGGTCAATTCAACCAGTTGGTCCATTTTTTTAAAGAAAAAAAACAAACAATCTATCCATCAGAAGAAAAATTTAAGCATGAAAAAGATACTTTGTTATCTGACTTTACGCAAAAAATAGAAAAGAAAATCTTTAACTTTTCTTTAAAAATAAAAAAAACACTTTTACCGAAACAATAGAATAGAAGAAAAGACTTCTCAAACAATATTCATGCGAGAATACTTCTTTTCTGGAAAGTCGCAATTTTTCGTAGTGTAGTAATCCAAGTCCAAATCCCGTGTTGAGTCAAGCAACACAATTTTTACTTTACTTTCAGTCAACAGAAAATAAGGAAGAAAAGATTCTTACCGACGTTATTCCTTGTCAAGAAAAAATGCTTCTCGATATTTCCAAAAATAGTTCTTTATGTTTCACGGTAGTAAGTGTTACCAACAAAGACTGAAATCTTTTTCGTTGTGTGCTTTCCTTGAGTATTTTCGACATGAGTCTTGTTTAATCAGTTAGACCTACAACAATAGCAATACTGTTGTAGGTCCAATCAAAGTTTTGATGTATTTCTTGCTATGAGTTTGAATCGAATCATTCCCCGCCACAGTGTATCCTTAAAAGGAATAAAATCAGACAAGTTGGTACTTGAGTGGAAAGGAACAGTCAATACGTTCGTTGAATAAAAAAAGGGTTTTGTCGCAAGAGAGATACAATAAGACAGACAAGGGATAGTGAAGCACGCAACTAATTCCGGAAGCAAGGACCATATTTGTCTCTGCCTTCAAGCAGACAGAACTTGACAAAAGGTCAAATGACCCGAAGGTCAGATTATAGTGGGGGTTAGAAGAGAGGTTTGATCCGAGCCAAGGCTCGAGCCCTGTTGATTTATGCTGGTCATCAACTCACTTGGTGCAATGAGAGCTAATGAGCTTAGCTCAACATGGACCCAAACGTGAGTTCAGGCACGATAATGAACCGTCCGACACTAACATCAGACAGCTCGGTTAAAAGGCCGACAAGGAGCAAAGTAAACAGCAAATTAATGCCGTCGGTCTCGTCCCTAGCGCTTTATTTGTCTCTGCCTCCCACCAGATAGGACTTGACATAAAGTCAATTGACCCCAAGATCGATTATAGAGGGGATTAGCGGAAGGGAAGGTCAGACCGGAGCCAGGGCTCGAGCCCAGCTGGACTATGCTGGTCATCGGCCCACTTAGTGCAATGTAGGCCTAATGAGCCTAGCTGGACATGGACCCAAATATGGGTCCAGGCACAGATGCCTGATTATAGCTTAACCTAGACTGCAAGTTCCAGTGCAGTTCAAAAGTGACAAAGGCGTCAATGTTGCAGCTCACCCACCCGAAGGTAGCCCAACCGAATTTGGGGGCCTTTCGGCCTGAAGTCAGCCTTTGCAAGATAGTGCCCGCTAACGTCAAAACCAACAGCATATTTATGCCGTCGACCTTGATGCTGGGCGCGGACAAGTATAATGCTGTGCTCACTGTATATATAGTCACTCCAAATGACTGAGATGGGGTGTTGGATATTCCATTACAACAGAAAGAATAGTTCGTGTAAACGAAAAGATTTCTCGAAACAAAACGCTGCAGTAGAAATCTCATCAACGGGCAGTTCTCCTTGTCAGATGCTATTTGCCATTCTTAAAATAGACGAGGGAAGAACTCAGACAAATGGACGAAATGACGAGAAAATTGATGACAACGTACAAAGCCTGACATGTGAGTTATGAGATAAACAGACAATGAGTTAGGAAAATAAGGAGAAGACTCGCGAGTACTGAGCATTGCGTAGATGCCTCAATAAAAGTACAAAAATACTACATTAAAAAAAACAAAGACTAATCACGGCAGTCAATTACAGCAATGGCAATATAAAGCCATACAAAAAATAAACAACAAAAAACAACAAAAATAAACAAAAATAGGAAGAACTACCACTGTATGGATATTTCAAGTGACAAAATAGCAAGATTGTAAATGAAAAGACTTCGCAATGACTGAGTAAATGAAACTACTAGAGAAAAACAGATTCTCTGTAAATAGTAGCCCAAAATAATGACTTAAAAATTAGTTATTTCATTGCAGAAATTTATAATACGCCACAAAATCCCAAGGGCAGGCTATGTGGAGACTACTGCGAATGCAACCACCTAGCCTAAAAGTAGCACACATAGCTACGACTGAGCGGTAAAGGTAAAAGAGATTAAAATTTTACTGTAATAACAAATGGTATGTCTAGAAACCAGAATCCAACCAAGAAAATGTGACCAATAAAATTCTCGGGAAAATCGAAATACAAATGGATCACTGAATTTCGCCATGAAGACCAGACTTAATGTTAATAAGAAAAAAAGAACTTGCCATCAAGTGAATTCTACCGTGCTGGTAGACTACAGAATGAAAATAACAAATAGAGAAACGATGAAAAAATTCCTGGACCTTGCAAGGCAACTAAAAAAATATGGAATATGAGGATGATGGCAATATCATTTGAACTTGGTGCACTTGAAACAGTCTCAAAAAGCTTGGAAAAAAGACTGGGGTAATTGGAAATCAGAGAAAGAATCGAAATCATTCAAACCACAGTAATGCTAAGATCTGCTAGAATACTTCGAATCCTGGAGTCGTGAGGATATTTGTTGCCTCAGACTCCCGTGAAAGACCATTAGCCAACATTGGTAGGAAAAACTTTCATTGAGTGAAATAATTTGCACTTCAATTTTATTCTACACAAAGAGGGTACATAAAAAGAATGATAGAAATCTTGTAAAATATGCTAGATTAATGCAACGATCCAAAGACTTGCTGACCAACATCAGATGATAATATAGAAAGGTTGGCCTTCTGAACTTGACATACTAGAAATATGCCAACAAATCATAAGATCCTTACCGAGACGCTAAATACTAGAAAAACAGAACCCTGTATCCGAATTGAAACGCAAAGCAATAGTAATCGAAATACCACACACCTCAACACCACAGAAAAAATCCAAAGAAAAGAAGATAAAATGAATGTAGAAATAATACAGAGAATCATGTCAAAAAAGAAGACCACGTTACCATCTCTCAGGAACCAAGACTGGAAAGCGATCATGGTAGAAATTGAAAAAATCAAAAAATTGTTAACAGGTATCTCAATGAATTAAATGAGCTGTTCTATGCATAAAATCTGTGTTCTCTTAAAGAATACGAACAGAAATTAAAAATTTAGAGGGAAATTAGAACTCGGGAATATGTTAGTATGAAATGAGAAAAGCAACACAGAAAGCAAAACGAATAATAGAACTCGAGGAGATAACTCAGGAAATACGAAAGAAGAAATATACCAAGACAGACTAAAATAATACAGACAAAAAAGGACATTCCAAAATAATGAAAGAAAATTTTACCGGCAATTAAGTGGAAAAGACACAAAGACATACCAACAACCGGATGCAAAGGAAAGAAAACAATATGGGAACGGAAAAAGCATAACAGAAAAACCGAAAGGATACATGGTAAAAAAATTACAAGGACTCGAAGAAAGCCCTAAGGCGAAATACTCAGAGCAATACTAAAAAATGTACCAAATTGGAAAACGCCAGGCTATGATGGCATACATTGATTCTGGTTTCAAAAATTCACTCTCTTCCACGACACACTGACTATTGAAATAGAAGCATGGCTGTAGTTTACGCGAATGGGGGACCAAAATAAAAAGAAAACTGTTCTCAATAACTATAGACTTATAATATGTCAACTGGTCATGAGAAAAATACTTTCAGTACAAATTAGCGAGATTTACTAGTCGCTAATAAGCTGTGGATTGTGGAACAGAAATAATGCCAAAACGAAACAAGAGGTAGATGTGACCTACTATACACTGATCAACAAATCCTCAAGGTGAGCAAAATGAGACGGAAGCATGTAGAAGCTGGATAATAGACTGTCTCAAAATGTTCAAGATTGCCGACAAAGTCATAAATTTTATTGGACAAACCATGAAAAACTAGAAAGAAGAACTGACAGCATAAGGAAAAAGTTTAGCTAAGGATAAAATCCAGAGAAGTATATTCCAGGGAGAAGCGCTATCACCATTGAGTAATGGTCAGCACAGATGTTTATCCCTTTATCACTGAGTAGCGATAAAGGGATTAACATCTGTGCTGACCATTCATGAAGTAAATGCGGAAAGAACTTCTACAAATGGATCGGATAACTAGAAAACTCATGACGATGCATAAGGCCTTATATCCTGAAGATGACAGATACAGACTATATGAGTCAAAAAAGAAGGGGGTAGAGGACTCACCAGCATCCAAGATAGCTTTGATGCATCCATACGATGACTTCATAAAAAAAGCAAAGAAAGAAATTGGAAGAAAAATAACTGCATGGATATTTCAAGTGACAAACATGAAATCTCACACAAGAAGGCTTGGAAATGGCTGATGTGTAAAACTCAAGGAGTAAATAGTAATAATAATGATAATCAGAATTCCTGGAGACTAGTTGAGACTTGCTATCCCTTAGACTCTTGTGATAAACCACCACCTTACGCTGGTGTGAAAAACTCACGAGAAGCGAAAAAATAATCGTAGCTGACAATGTCTCACCAAAAAGTTTATTTTAAAAAATCTACTTCTATTACTTAATTTAGGTTTTAGATACATTTGATTCTGTCCTATCCAAATATCCCTGAATGCACGTTAGATGCACAAGGTTTCTTGGGAATTTATATTTATGACTTCTGATTTAAAAATCACGAACGAATCCTAAAATAATTAAAAAACTTAAATATTTGGGAAGTAACTCAGCTGTACCCATTTTCTGAATTATCCCCAAACGACTCTTAAAGGAAATTCAGTATTCAAAAGACTTCCTTGAACTATTTAATTGTCTGTAACACTATTCTTATCGGCAATTTTATTACTTTTAGTTCCCTGTTGTGCAAGAGTTTTTCTTACGACCGCTTTTCGTCGTAAAATTTGATTAATTGCCGTGTTCTACCTTAACTTTTGCTGGACTGAATGTAATAAGATTGACCTGTGTATAAGAGAAGGCATTCATATACGTTCACCAAATGGATTAAACTCACCAATATTGCTTTGAAAGCTTTATATGGGATCACGAAAGGATCTAATCTTTAATAGGTGACCACAAAGTCTTGTTTAGCATACATTTCCAGCACCTGAATTTTCCAACTGGGCTTGCTGTATTAAAATTAACCAGTTTACAGGGACCATCGAAAATGTAAAGCTATCCCCAGCTCTGGTTTCAATACTGATCATTTTAGTATGATAATAGTAACTCTTGAAGTAAAAATTTTAAGTGGGGTATAAGCAACAGTATATTCCCAAAAACTATTATAACACGTCTCATGGTTTTGCCAAAAAACTGTAAGTCAAGTATATATAATTCGATTTGATAAGACTAAGTGGTTCTGAAAGAGCAGAAATTATAAGAGTTAAAATTTACTATCATAAACTGCCCATCAATTGATTTCAAAAGCCGTGACGTAACCCTGTTTTTGACGTAAACTGGATGTAATCCCTTGGAAACACCTTCAAATGAAAACAAATACGGTAAAGCTAGCGTAAATGCCTCACGAAAAAATGTCACTGAACAAAAAGAATGATGAATATATTTAGTAAAAGTACAGTCATAGCCCACTCTTCGTCATTAAATGATTCCAAAATTAGTGTAAATAACTAGCGAAATAATGTAACTATCGCTAACCCTTAAAGAACACTAAATTACCTATTTGTCATTTTCTTTAAATAATCATGAAACCAGTAAAATTTCAGTCCAACTCTGCCTTACGTCAATAATTGGTTCCAAAAGCCGTAACATAGCCTGTTTTTTAACGTAAACCGGACGTATTGGCCTAAATGTTATTCAAGTTTTCGATGTGAATATTTTTGTACTGAATTTTAATGTTTTATTATATTCAAAAATTATTTGAGCTTCTTTTGTCTTTTATCGTTACTTTTTACGTATTCTATTTATTTTAAATATTTTTGAGAAAAGATTTACTTACTTCAAGTCCTTTGACCTTAGGTGACGTTGCTGAATGAAGTAACGGCCAATGTAATGACATTCGCAGTTTATTTCCAAAAAGAGAAAAATATAAAATTTAAAAATTGTTGGTGAGCACAAGGCGCAAGGCTTTTTTTGGTGGGGGGAGAAGAAAAGGAGACTTTGTTATTCTGGGAGCCCTAGCTAGCCTCTTTCACGCCCAGTCACTCTATAATTTATTTCACTATGATTTATTCCCATTCATCTCTAACACGCAACAATCACCAATATGGAACCTACTTAAAAACCCGGTGAAATGGAATGATATATGTACAGTGAAAATCATGATGGGGAAGGAAAGAAAATCTTTGGAGGTAATTTGCAAAAAATAAAATAACTGTAGAATTCCGTTGGTTCCCCTTCCATCCCCCCGTTTATGATATGGAGAGACGACTGTTTTCCGGTGTCCGGACGGGAGCCGAAAACAAGCCGATCTGTCCCTAGTGGGGGCGGGTAAAATGTTTGAGGAGGTTGGGGTGAAACAAAAAAACGGGGAAGGTTTAAGGTGAGGAGAAGACAACATGAATTATAGAAAATGAGGTTTCAAAAGCGGGAAATGGGTTTAGGAGAAAACAATATGGGATGGGGAGAATCTGGATTAATACAAAGTGATAGGACCAATGATACACCACATACAACTAGCTAGGGGGTCAAAGTAGGTATCAAAGGATTCTGCTTACCCGGGGTGGGGTCTCGAGGGACCCGGACCATCGTCGCCATGCACAGGAAGAGGGAAGCATGACTCCAACATTGTCCCCTTTCGTGCGACCAGGCTCGCGGCATACACCCACCTTTTGTTGAATGTTATGCGGTCCAAGCGTTTTCTATCGTATCTAATCATCATTAGCTGATGCCTAAAGAACAAGATCAGATCCCGATGAGAAAAGTTTACACCCTCATATAATCCCTTCTTTCGCGTCAGCCAAATCACCATTCTGGCTACAGCTAGGATCGCGAGAAACACCATACGCTTCTCACCCTGATACAGAGGTTCAACATTGTCCACGACGTAGCCAACGTCGAGCAGCACGAGCTGTTTGGGGATGAAGTTAGCCGTCCACTCCCCGACGTGACCCCAGAACGGGCGAACCCGCTCGCAGTAGTAGAAGGCGTGAAAGGCCGTTTCTTCTAAACCACTGCTGCAGCGGGGACAATCAGGTTTGTCTGACATGCACGCTCTGTAAGCCCAGTCGTTGAGGGCCAACGCGTTTCGAGCGAGTCGCCAGGTGAGCGAGAACTCGGAGTTGTTCAGAATGCTCGTGCCTGACGCCCAATTCCACTGGGAGCAAATCTCCTCAAACGACCAGCCGAGCCGTTTCTCCAGAGGATCCACAGCGGAACCCACCATTAATTCCCGATATAGTTCCTTCCGAGACTTGGAAAGGTCGCTGGACCTTGGAAGCTTGTGAAGGGCCCTACGGCACTCGCCGTCAAATGGTGTTTCGTTCCCAGGCCTACGATTGGACTTCCGGCGACGAAATGGGCCTCTCACCTTATGTCTCCAAACCGTGTCCTCTGTCAAGGATCGGCCTTGGTAGGCCAGTCACTCGGCGAGCCAATGGCTCTTCAGATCAGGCATTCCCAGACCCCCGTTACGAGGACGTTGGCAGCAGACCTGTCTACGGACAAACGGGCTTCGTCCTTTCCAAAGGAGTTTGAAAATGGATTGTATTAGCGCCACCTGATGATCCTTAAGCAGGGGGAGTACGGACAAACGGTAAAGGATTAAGGGGAAGATGTACACGGTGCGTACTTCCGCCCTACCCTTTAAGGACAGCCGCCTTCGAAGCCAGGTACCTACCTGCGCGTCTACCTTAGCTCGTACTTCCGACCAATTTCGCTCCAGTTGGAGGCTGGGCCCAAACCACACCCCAAGGATGCGGACGGGTCCGTAGCTCCAGCGGAAAGGTCCAGGTAGGGGAATGGCTCCCCTCCAAGCGCCTAACCGCAAACCTTCGCTTTTGTCAAAGTTGACCTTGGCACCTGCTACCTTTTCGTATCTCAAAACCGCCTCTTTCACTACCAGTATGTCCATGCGGTGGGACACAAGGACTGTAATGTCGTCGGTGTACGCAGATACCTTCGCTTGGACACAGCCGGCTAAAGGGACTCAGCATAGGGCCGGACGAGCCTTCTCATCTCTTTGCCTACGGAGCAACGAGGATGTAGAGAAGAGGGGACAATGGGGCAGCCCTACCGAACCTATTACTCGATCGTGAAAGCCCTCGAATGCCTTTCATTCACCTGCACTACCGCCTGCGGGTTGTGGTACATCATGCTGATCCATTTGCGGAATCCGGCGATCTCTAAAACCGTCGCCAAGAACCGATGGTCCACCCTATCGAAGGCCTTAGACTGATTTAAACTGATCAGTGCGGCTTCGAAGTCGTCTTCTATATTCTCTAGGATCTGGCGTACCAAGCGCAAGTTGTCTTGGGTCGATTTTCCTTTCACGGCGTAGTTCTGTTCCGGTCTGATCAGATCACTGATGACAAGCTGCAAGCGGTTCGCCAAGATCCGGGCCAAAATCTTTAACTCTGTGTTTAGAAGAGTTATGGGCCCGAACTCATCTAAGTCCTCCTAAACATGCTTATCCACTTTCTTCAGCAATGTTATCACTCCCGTGGTAATGCTACCAGAAATGGCTCCCTGGGCAAACCAGTAGTTGAACATATCCCTCAAAATAGGGACAAACATGTGCGACATCCTCAAGTACACTTCTTTGGGTAAACCATCAAGTCCTGGCGATTTGTTAAGGCCGACCTGCTTCAACGCATTTCGGACTTCGCATTCAGTTACCACGCATCTCGCAGTTCGACCGCAGCATACACTCGTCCGGGGATTTGATGAATTCGATGTACCGACAAGGGAACCTTCGCAATTCTTCCTCACGCAAGAATGCGTGGCATTTCACGGTTTCGTTAGAAACACTTTTCATCCTATTTCTGACTACGAAACCCTCGTAACGCGTTCAAGGTCCCCCTTAACTAGGTGTATGGTTAGGGAGTCTCCCCTCCACCGCCCGGGAGAGTCTTTCTTCTAAAGACTTCGCCTTCTTGGCCCTTTCTAGTTTGAGCAGTTTGCTGTATTTGATGGCCCAGTCCCTAATTTGTATTTGATACAGTTTGCTGTATTTGATGGCCCAGTCCCAGTTCCCTAAGGGAACCCCACCACTTATTCCCGGTAACTACCCCCACTAGTGCCCACTGAATTAGGTTTCCCAGCCGCTCCAGGATGTCCCCTATCTACAGTAAGGAGGTATTGAACTTCCAGTAGCCTGCCAGGCTAGGCTAACTGCAGACTGACCCTAACAAGTTTATGGTCAGTCAGCCCTAACCAGTGGAACGTGGGACAAGTAACGAGGTCACTGTCAGCTCTTCTAAGTAAAACTCTGTCCAGATAAGACCGGAGCTGGACAGAAGGCGAATCTTTTAGCCCCGCTACCATCCCGACCGTCCTAATCTATCTTGGGATCAAGGATCGCATTCCAATCACCCACTAGTACTGTCCGCTTCGGGTCGTCTAGGAAAGGCCCCAACCGCCGGAAGAACGAGCGTCTCTCACCAGCCAAATTGGGTGCATACACCGCAACTACTCGAAACTCAAAGGTTTTTACGGCAACATCAGCTACAATCAACTGGCCCCCGTCATCTGCAAAGACAAGATTGACTATCGCATCAAGGCTGCATCCAACTAAAGAGGAGACCCCAGCGCTATAACGGCTGCCGAATGCTGAGAAAACCACAAAGTCGCTTTCCAGCACCCGACAGTCCGCTGCACAAGTGAAGTTAGTCTCCTGCACTGCAGCAACATTTACCTCAAGTTCGAGAGTTCACCAAGCAAATGCCTGCATTTGCTTTGATCCCTCAGTCCCCTCACGTTCAAACTGGCAATGTTAAGAGTCATGATTACTTCCTACGTATTCAGTGTCATCGATGGTCCGGAAATCCTCGGTGGTGAGGATGCCGACGCTCTGTCTCAGAGAGCCAGTGCCAAGCTCGGTAGTTCCTCGGCCGTATCAGGATAGTTCTCCGACATCTAATGGGAACCGCACCTTTAATGCTCTATAAAATGAAGGGTGTACGTATATGGGGGTCCTCCCCGTACAATGCGTCAACATTTTTTTGAGAGAAGGGTGCTCCAGTTCCGCCAACCTCACGCCCGCGTCGGTGTGGCAAGCCGCTTCCAGGAAATTCCAAACGGACAGGGTGTGATCGCCAGACGAGAAGACGAAGGTGGTCGCCATGGGTGCACCCCCAAACGTTCAGTGGGTCGGACAATTTTTTCTTTTGAATTTTTTCTTAGTCCATAAGTGGTTTTAGTGACTTATTCACTAATCGCTTCCGTGTTTATGGAACACAAGGCCATTGCATTTTCTTTTTGTTCTTTGTTTGATTCCAGCGAGACCGATTTGGTTCTTCGCCGGCTTCTGTCTTCCTTTGTGGTAGGAGGAGGTCTTGCCTCTGATTGGGAACTTTGTGAAAAGGTTCAGGGGGGGAGAAGGAAGAGAAGGTGAAAGAGAAGAGAGATGGAGTGTGGGGAGGAGTGGCTTAAGGGTTTGTTTGTTGTGTTTGTGATTTGTGGGTAGATTGAGGCTGCTTTTGGGTTGGTTCCTGTTGAGGAAGAATGTTAGAGCAGACCTTTTTTGAAAATCCCTCTTTGTCGCTTCTTCTCCTCTTGAGGTCCAGTGTTATCTCCATCGGAATTTCTTCCGATGGCTTGTTTTTGGTTTTCTTGGGTGATTTGGAAGCTGGTGTTGAAACTTGGCGTGGTGCTGGTGCTGAAGCTTGGTGTGGTACTGATGGTTTGGTTTTTGTGAGTGAAGCCGGTTTTTTTGGTGATTTCGCCTTTTGGCATAGTGTTGGTTCTTTTGTGGTGGGGACCGGCACCGATGCTATTGGTTCTTGAGTCGTTGGTGTTTTTGGTGGTGTTTTTGGTGTGAAAACTGGTTCCTTTCGGGAGTCCTTTTTCTTTCCGTGAGTCACCTCTGTCCAACCCTCTTCATTTGGTTTTTGGGCTGGAGCTGGCTTTCCTTCTCTCCCTCCTTGCTGGGTTGGCTAGGGGTGACTGTCGTTTAGGTTTATTACTTTGGGGGACAGAATTTGACGATATGGCCTTGCTCTTTACAGTTCCAACAGCGCAGCCTTCTGTCCTCTACAATAACCATCATTTGCTTATCCCGGCTGATGATGGTTTTGGTGGTGATGGTGTTTTGGTTTTTTGGCATATCAACCTCGTCCGTATGCACTTAGGAAGGATTCCAGAACCTCTCCTGTTAGGAACGCCAGAACATTACATATGGTCACCCTAACTCTACGGGTTCCCATGTACTCCGGCTGCAGGCGAAAGTGCTTGGTCGTGATGTTGGTTGCTGCTGTTCTAACAGCCTGCTCCACCGTGGGCAGAAGAATATCCCTAGGTGCATAACTTCTCCTACAGAAGTATTGGCACGGGATGCCGGCTGTTCGGAGGAGCTCCTCGAATGCTTCCTTCTTCAGTCCTGTAATCCTTTTGGTTTTCATGTCTGTCACGACCAATGAAAGAATCCTTGGTTCTACGTCTTTAGCGATTTCCAGGATGGGTAAAATTTCATTGCCTTTAAAATATTCGGCATATTTGCCAACCCTATCACATTCGTAGTCCTCTGGTTCCTTTTGTGCTGCCTTCCATGAGGCTATTCCATGAGGAGATCGGTAGAGAAGGCCAGTTGGAACCGATGAGGTTGTCTGGTGTGGTAGGTTCTTGCGATTGTGGTGTTGGAGCATCACCCTCCATGACTGAAGGAGGCAGTCAGAGGGCGGTGTGGTTGTGTGCTTTGAGTGCTTTGTGACAAAAAGAATGGTGGCGGTCATGTGTGTGTTCTGGTGGAGGAAGGCTGTTTTTTATGTTTTTGTTTTGTTTTGTTTTGTTTTGTTTTTGTGTGTGTGTGTGTGTTTGTCTGAATCCCTTTAGCAAAGCTAGTTTGTACGACTTGAAAATACTTCTATGAGCCTCGAGGCTATTAACCTCCACTACGGCGGTAAATAAACTTTCGTGGCCGTTCAGCAACTGATAAAGGGAGTGGAGAGCAACTAGCGTCTAGTTTCCAGACAAAAAAAAGTGGCAGTAACTTAATACTGAACATGAATACATGTAAAAAGAAAAAACATGCAAAAAAAACAAGGGAGCAACTATCTAGACAGACATTTTAGTGCAGAACTGAAATTTACTCTTGAAAAGTGTCATAAAGGCGAATTTGACGTTTGCCGAAATGACATATTAACGAATTTGTAAAAAAAATGCGTCATATAAGTTGATAAATGAGAAAAACATTTTTACTTTACGACCTACCTCTCCAGTTGTTGGTTCACATTCGAAAGGTTCTGCCGGGTGTGCCTCGGCACTGGAGAGTTCCTCCGGCCTCAGGGGGCTACCCCCAGGCTTTAACCCCCTTCGAGAGTTAAAAGCATCTGAGGCGGCCCTAATAAGGGGAATGCTGACGGGGTCGAAGGTATTTTTGGCAATGCCAGACGGATGTAGGCTTTGCCTTGCGACTGGACCCACCTTAAAAGGTCCTTGAGCCACATTTGTCCGGTGGTGAGACAGATAATAAATATTAGAGAAACATGTCTATAGAGGGAATAGCTTTTTGCTAATACAGCTTAGGACTAGACATGTACTGAAAATTGGGTACCTAGTTCTCTAATCTAAGATAGCTTATCTTATAGACAGGCTTATCTTGCGGATCATTACTCGTGGTTTCACAAGTTAGAGTCTTGTGCTAGCAATGAGCTAAGATTGGTAAATAATGATTGTAAGAGAAGGGTTTGCTCAAATGCTTACTGGCTTACCCTTTTCTCGATCTTTGAGCCTTACAGTTCAAATTTGAATCTCTGTAACTACTGGCCTTCCATTTTGTGTTCTGCTAAATTAATTCTGTTCTTTTTAGGTTATATGATTTCAGTTTAAATGCAAATCTAAAATACTTCAACTTGTTTTATTTTTATTTACTGCTTAATGCCTGTTTTTTGTTGGTGGTGGTGTTTTTTCTGCTTCGGTATTATTGCTGTATATCTGTATTTTGCATACTTCACAATTAGTCAGTAAATCCTGTTATCTAAGGATAATTTGAATGGAGGAAAGTATTTTTTACGGAGAAATTAAATATTTCAATCTATTTTAATCGCAAAACATTTTTTGAAAAGATGGTGCTGAACATAGTTAACTTCAGAAGCAACTGGGCTCAGCAATAATTTAAAATTACATATTTATCAAAAAGCAAAGTAACAACAAAGGTGCAAAATATGTATTAACAAATTTTTATATTAACAATGATAAAAAACGTAAATGATCGCTAATACAACCTAAATAATGCAAAAATTTTATCTTCGAATTTCCAAAAATAGTAAAAAGGCCAGACAAGTTTTGATATTATGGCAAATATACTAATTCGTGAGCTATCATTCTAAAATTGCCGTCGGTTCTCGATTAGCTAAACACAGTGTTAAACATTTAGCATAAGACCTAAATGATGTGGACATTGGTTCGAAAAATCAGTCGAGTGATGATTACGCTCAAGCACAGAATTTTCAGTGATAGTTAAAAAGCAAGAATATGTTTCAGCTGAAATGCTGTATTAAAAACATAATGATGGGGATATTGATCTGAATTAATTTTTCATCTCACAATTTCTTTTTACATATTTTATGATATATTACTTAATACATCAATTTTTCTGCGTTGTACTTCCTCTGATCATACTTTTACTTTTGTGTTTATATCGATATGTAATTAAGTGCAAAAGAACTCTTAAGAAACAACTACACAAAAAATGTAAATATAAACGGACAACATACGCAATTCTAAGCATAAGATAACCTAGATGGGTTGAAATGCCATTAAAATCAACCAATCTAAACTAATTATGTTTTAAACTATTTTCCTCAACCCCTCTTTTTCATACTTTTCACATGGTAAGAATCAATTTGCATTAAATAATAGTTATGATACTTGTTTAGATGATGCTTGCTTTTATAAACAAGACGTTTTTGGTGACCAAATCAAACAAATACAATAGCAAAATATTTTATTTGCTGAATAGTCCGATCATAGTGCTTTTCTTTTTATTTCCATGAATCAAAATAAAACCAGTAATTTTTATCTGGTTCATGGATGAAAAATAACCTAAAAGGTGAAGTTTTCTAATCTTATATTTAACAGTCTGGTAATATTCTATAGATGGTAGTGATATAGAAATAGAGATTCTTTCGCAGAAACTTCTAGGTAAGGGTACAAATAGTAGCCTCTCGAAGTTTAGTTGGTTTAGTTTGGTTTTATCAACGATTGGAGGTTATTTAATAGCTACTTTTGTTTATACATATATAAGTAAAGTAAAGTTGGCGACCTAGTCGAGGGCAACCGGAAGGATCCCTTTCCATTAGCTACTACACCAATGTGTAGGGGAGGGAGCAACTCTTTTTCCTGGATGGCTCCACTTTACTCTTGATCTCTACCTTATAACGCTGAATTGTTAAGCAAGGAGACATCAGGTATCACAATTTGTCTTTGGTATGACTAGACCTGGGATTGAACCCCGGTCTCCCGGGCCATTGTCGAACACTCTACCCACAAAGACTCCTCTTTCTGACATTATTTGTTAACGAGTCTGAGCTCATTTTTTCACACAGTTGAATGGTTCCAAGTATTACTGTATAATACGAATAATTCTATATACTATTAATCATTAGTTTGCACACAGTTAAATGGTTCCAAGTTTACTTCTCCTGCAGTGTCCCGCATATCTGATTAGTCTAATTTGGATAGTTTTCATAATGGGTGGTAGGTGGCCGTAGTTTGTGCTATGTATCTTCTGTTTTTTTTTTTGCCATTGTTTTTGCAACTGTTTTCTTTTAAGAATAAATTATGTATTTTAACCTGTTGTACCAAATCATTCTCTAAATTGTTTTTTCAAGGCAAAAAGGGATGGATTCATAACTTTCCCAGAAAATTAGTCAATGTTAGGCCAAGGCCAATGATTAAAAACCCCTCTTGTTCGTCAAACAGTATTTAGTGACAAATCATATACAGGCATTGCAAGCTTCCATAGAAGAGTTTTGTTTTTGTATATGCAATGATTCTAATAGGAGTTTTTGTTTTAGAAGTAGAATTGTTTTTGTATTTTGTTGTTTTTTGTTGGTTTTATTTCAGTTTGATATTAGATTGATTGTCTTTTAAAGAACTTATGTTCAGTTATTATATTTTAATTGAATTGATAAAATTGAGTTATCTAATTATTCTCACTTGCCTTCAGGCTGAGATTTGTAGAGGAGATATTTTCTATCTACTTGCAATATCTTGCCAGTTTTCATTAAAATGTGATAAAAAGTCGGTTCTTCGGTAACAGAAAAATAATGAAAAGAATTCTTGAAGGTGTTTGCAATCAATATTTTATTAAAAACATGATTACGTATATATATATATATATATATATAATTCAAGTTGTACTGATAGCACGAATTTGCTTGATTCTCTCGACAAATGTCCGTATCGGTGCGTCCATGTATAGGAGTCAAAATGAGAACGTCGCTAATGAGCTCGTCTCTGCTTCTACACCAGTACCCACATTAATTGTTCCTCTTATTTGAATGGTGTATGTAATATGAGGTAAATACCCATTCAGTTGCAGTATGATGC
Source organism: Sepioteuthis lessoniana (assembly GCA_963585895.1). NCBI lineage: Eukaryota > Metazoa > Mollusca > Cephalopoda > Myopsida > Loliginidae > Sepioteuthis > Sepioteuthis lessoniana. The sequence continues at coordinate 54,836,920 of OY757921.1, forward strand.
TGCTTCCAGGATGTGTTCAAAACGATGTAATTTGTAGAAGTAAGAATATGCAAAACCTTCAATCGCTGGCATATCGGACTTCTGGGTTTTTAGACAACTTTGCCGAACACTGAGCGTCTGCGTTGTCTTTTGACTTTGACTCATCGGACGCTTTTTTAACTCCCTCCTGATCACAGTTGTCAGTTGCGCTTTGATCAGATGTTGACAAGTCTGCTTCTGACAATCCTTCACACGCTGCTAGTGGATCATCGTACTAGCGTGGTGAATGGTCTCCTTTAGTTCCTGCCGAGAATGAACATCCTTGATATGGCGCGGTATCCCACGGGATGGGGGCCTTCAACCAAACAGCATCTCCCACCTCATTAATGGTGGAATTTGTACTCTCTAGCGGTGGTTCAGCATCAACAAACTTTACACGGGCATGATAAGTGTATATCAGGTTGGCTGGTGCTATCGAAGCTGTTGTGTCACCTTTTGGAGTTACATCATATCAGTATATCGTCTCCTTGATGGAGCATTATGTTCTGGTGGCAATTAGTTTGATGGTACGATGAGATCGTTCTACTATCCTGTTTCCTAACGGTACATGGGCACATCCAAACCTCAAGCGAATGCCCTAGTTCTCGGCAAATTTTGAAAAAAAAATCTTCACAAAACGCCGCGCCATTGTCGGTAAGTAGTTTGACAAGCAGTCCTGTTTCGTAGAACATTAACACCAAATTCCGAATGATGGTAACGGAGTCCTAGGACAACAACGGCCTCCAAATGAAAAATCGACTTGGTCCACGGTTTATCAACGTTAGATAGTGGCGTCCTTCGAAATGGGTCACGTCCATTCAAACTATGCTCCTATTCTACTGTACACCCAGTCCGCCAGCTTTTCAATGTACAAGAGCCGGATTGAAGGACTGACACTGAACACTGCTAAGACAGCTGCCTAAGAGACCTCTGGGCTAATCAGTCTCGCAAAGTATAGTGTGAGCTTTACGCCGGGATGTCCATAAGATTGGTGAATGGTTCGAATGCGAAAGGGGATCCAGCTCTTTTATAGACACACTAGTTTCATGGGTTCTCTTTCCTTGCGGATTGCATCCTGCCATCGTTAAGGTATTCTGATGAGTTGATCAGCCCGATCTCTATGAGATTTGACAAGCGCCACATTGACCGTCTGTCCATATTCCACAGCAAATTCCAGGAGGTGCTGAGCCGACACTTTATAAATATCTCCGATGCTGCCTTGGTATGCACTCTCGTCTTTCCTGACAACGTGTCAAAAACGCAGCGATATACGCAGCCGAGTTCGTCCCCAAGTCGATCACTATCGCTTCCCACTGTAGCGCCAGGTTAACTCCTTTCAGCATCACATTTAGCTCCACCAAATCAATACGCTTACTTTCACATATAGAACGCAGCCAGCTTGCGTCCTCAAACGAGTTTCCATTACTTTCTACAACACCGGTAGCCAATGAGCTTGTGTCAACCCATACGGTGACGTCGTGCCCACTCACGCGCCTATCGGCACGTGCCGGATCAGTCTGCTCCACTCGTGTGATAATGTCTTTCAGCATTAAGAAAAGGATGCCCTGATAAATTTTCACACACAGAAAAGATGGTCTGAAGACACCGGAGAGTGTTCACCTTCACGTTCGCATCGGATTCTACAGTATTTATCGCAAACGTGCAAGCCCTACACGTAGGTACCATTCCGTAGTTGTTCTGGGTCCTTACTGATCAGTCCAAACCGCGGGACGCAAGGCTCACGCTTTCCGAAGAAATAGCTTGTAATTTTCAGAAGAAAGAATATGCAAAATTTTCAATCGCTGGCGTATCGGGTTTCTAGGTTTTTAGACGACTCTGCCAAACACTAGGCGTCTGCGTTGTCTTTTGACTTTGGGAATGCTCATTTGCATGGGAAACTCGAGCCAGCGAGCCTCATTTGCATATCCTAATATGCTGCCCATGGAAACAACAAAGGTAGATAATTTTCAGCAGTTTGCTGGTTTTTCTTTAAGTACGCCGCAGTGCAACCATACAATAGAGCGGATACGTGTGGTTCTATCACATGCGCTTTCCGACTGGTTGCTTGGTCAATGCTTTCTGCGTTCTTGAACGTCTAGTGATAGGTCGAGAGGATAGTTTGATTGAGTTTACCGAAGATGTTGGCAACTCCAACAATGAGAAAAGTCTCCAATAACAATAACAATGTTTTTATTGAAATATGATTATGTAACAATATACAACAGTATAAGAAAAAGTTTCGCACACTTCTCGCACAGACAGAAGAAAAAAGACTCGATGAGGAATTTGACTGGTGCTTTTGCTTTATGCTAATTTGCCAGCAGTTTTTTGATGGTCTTGATGCTGTGCGAAGAGACTTGGAGACCGGAACTTGATTATTTCTTTCGTCAGAGGTTTCGTCCAGCGACAAAGTCTTCCAACGTATTCTGAGGGTCTCTTCTCTCTTATTCTGTCTATACTGCTATTACTGTGCATATTTTATAGTATAAATTTTTAGACCTAAATACCTTTAATTATTCAGCCAATAACGGATAATGTCATAGTACATTTCATTTGACCAGCCAGTGAGGGCTTAGGTTTTACTTACAGAGATAAAAAAGGAAGGAACAAAAACACCCTTGACACATTTTAAATTGGACATACGGTGAAGGGAAAACAGAAACAACTAAGAGCACTCGTCAACCGGCTTGGTCTCTGGTCTTTTGGTTTCACCAATTGCCAGATTATACAGGTCGAGCCTGAATCTGCGGATATCAGCTGAAACTTTTGTCAGCTTTGATAAATCTAGTAACTCCAGTAACTTTTGCTTGAATTTTTTACTCAATCAGGAGAATTAACCCTTATCTAACATTTTGATTTTAATGCTTTTCATTTCATCGAAATTATTTCTCCTGACTCACAAAAAAGACGACTTTCCTCTTCTCGTTAATATATAACCTAACACCAGTGGAAATCCTCGTTGTGCCGTATTACTTCTCTGCTTATCATGTCATTTACCTGATAGGTAGATGGTAGAGATTTTTTTTAATTGTACAAACATAATCAAATGATTATGGTTCAAACATTATCTCAAGCATTATTGAGAAGGAACATGATATAAGTAAGTTAGAAATAATTTGATATCGACAATTCGTTGTTGTTTTTTTTGGAGGTGGGAGTAGTTTTTTGTTTTGTTTTTTACTTTGAATTATTTGTATGTTTTGGGATTACAGTTCATTAAGCAGTAGATATTTCTACTGGTGGAAAAACGTAATGGTCCTTCCAGTTTGGCTGGTGATTGTCGTGCTGGTCCCTCACCAACCAATATCATTTTCGATTAGTCTTCTAGAGTCATGTCTTGTTGGTCAACATATGCCTCCAAGTCCCCAACCACCAATTTTATCTCCAAGTTTAAGGCATGTGTCGACCAAAATTGTATAAACGCGACCAATTTTAAACAATGATTTTTAGATACTGAGTTTATAAGGCTTATAACTCCTGATATTATGGGATAGATTTGATAGGCAACTTAGTCAAAACCTTCATTCATTCCAATGTTTATTACAGATCTTTTAATAGCTAGAGAGGACCAAATAAGAAAGGTTTCCCATGGTTTCTGTAGGATAAGGACTGGTATCTGGTTATACAGTCAATTTTAAACCTTTGCTTTTTTTACCTATGAGTTTCCATTTTTGTTTCTTTCGGTGTCATCTACAATTTCTGACAAAGAATGTAATTGAAAATTTATTGCATTTCAAGATGTACATTTTTATTTCCATTTGGTCGACCTATTCAACAGTATTATATATTGAAATTCACCCTTCACTAACCACGCTACATCCACCAAAATATCGCATTTACTCTATGAGAAGACCTACTAAAAAAAAACGAGATAAAATGAATGATTTTATTTACAAAACAGGATTTTATTTACAAGATTTTGTATGTTGGGAATGGGAGAAAAACACCCAAAACGAAAAATTCTCCGTTTGGTTGCCCTCCCTTCTACGATATAGAGGCCGACTGTTTTCCGGTGACCCTAAGTTGGAGGAGGATCTGAGAAAAAAGAAAAAGCGGAGTCGGACTTGGTGAGGATAGGTAGGATAAATTTATTCTGATGAGATTCCAATATCTTCAGAAGAGGTGGGCTGGAGTAAAGGTGGGGGTATAAAAAATGGGGATGGGGAAGATCTTAGAGGCTAACAACAAGGTGAAGGGGATGATGACTCTCAAAACACTGCTAACCAGGTAATCAAAGGAAAACAAAGTCTACTTACTTGGGATGAGTCCCCGAAAGACCCGGACCGCAGACGCCATGCGCAGGAACAGGAGGAAAGGATGAATCTAACATTACCCATTTCGTACGACCAGGCTCGCTACATTCACCCACCTTTTGTCGAATGTTATGCGATCCAAGCGTTTTCTCTCGCATCTGATCTTGACCCTAAGCTGATGCCTAAAGAACAATATCAGATCACGATGAGAAAAGTTTGCATCGTCATACAACCCCTTCTTTTGCGTCGTCCAAATCACTATTTTGGAAACACCACACGCTTCTCACTCTGAAACAGAGGAAGAATGTTGTCTACGACGTAACCAACGTTGAGCAGCACGACCTGCTTGGGTTCGATGCGAGCCGTCCACTCCCCGACGTGATCCCAGGACGGACGAACTCGCTCGCAGGAGTAGAAGGCGTGCTCAGCCGATTCTTCCAAACCACCACAGCAGCGGGCACAATCGAACATGTCTGCCAGGCCCGCTCTGAAGCTCAAGCCGAGAAGGGTCAACGCGTTCCGTTCAAGCCCCAGGTGAGCGAGAACTCCGAATTACTCAAGAAGCCCGAACCTGGCGCCCAATTCCAATGGGAGCGGACCTCCTCCGCTGTCCAGCCGCGCCTCTCACTGAGAGGGTCCGAAGCGGAGCCCACTACTAGTTCCAGATATAGTTTTTATTTCCGAGGCCGTGAAAGGTCACTGGATCCAGAAAGGTTATGAAGGGCCATACGGCATTCGTGGACAAACAGTGCTTCGCCCCTCAACTTATGTCAAGCGTCAGCCTTGGGATCTGACTTTAAGGCGGGGAAAAATACTACTCGCCTTGCATGTTCTTTTTTTTTATTATCATACGTTTTGTTTACATTCTTTGAAAAAGTGATTTCCACGTTGCTTTAAAAACAGGCAGAGAAAGTGAACGCGCCTGCTATGAATGGAATAATTCAATTTTGAAAAGTTGAATTCAGCGTTGCTTATAGTTCAACTTGAAATAATGGAGCTCCGCGTTGCTTCCTGACAGTCGAAAAAAGGGAAACGCGCTTGCCGGAATTGTAATAGCGAAAGCGTATATTTTTGATGATATTGTTCAACTTAGTAAAGTGGAATTTGTTTTGATTTCCCAGGATATGCTACATATGACTGGAAGAAATTCTAGTACACACTAGAAAAGTGCATTTCGGTCTCGCAGTCTACAAAAAAAGTTTAAAATTTTGACGAGAAAATCAAGACAAAGGCTTGAAGCCTTTGCACAAACGAATCTACAAGTGGACTGTTTATTTTGCTTTGTACAAACTTTCTCGTAGGCTTATTCTGTTTACAAAAACCCAGTTAGAGTAAGACTTTTCTTGCCTTCTTTCCCTCTTTCGTGGGTTAATTTTGTTTGTGGAAACCCATCCTGGAGCAACTGTTTTATATTGTTTTATTTTGTTATTGAGCGCCGAGGTTTTTTTTAATTTTTTGACGCTTGGATATGAGAAAATATATATAACTTTATGAATAACTTCTTTCATGTTGTAACCAAACGAGACCATTTATGTTTTAATCCTTTTTCCGCTCCTCATTTTCTTTCAGACGCAGGCTAAAAGTCGATTTTATCTGAAAGTGGATAAAATTCCGACAACTTCAACAAACTGCTCACCAGTATACTGTTGAAAATGGAAAGTTTTAGTGAATATATTAGACCATATATTGTTTGCGATGTTCATATTTTCACGTCATTTGGCTAATGCTTAATATCGTGTCTACCTCTTCAATTTGCCGTCTCTTCTCGGTATCGTTTTATGTTAAATCCAAATCTGCTTTAATTACTTTCAATCAATCAGAATGTCGATTTCCAACCATTTCCAACAAATCATTTCAGTCTTTCCTCCTTCCTTGGCAGAGTCATCTTTCGATAATATTGCATCATTCTCTAAATTAAAGTTTCTCAAAGTCCGTTATGGAAGCAGATCTTTAAAAAGAAAAATTCTCGTTTTAAATTCTACATCAGTCACACGCACACAAATATTTTCCATCACTAATTTTAATTTTAATGATGTGTACTTGTACTAAAAAGAAATATCCTGCCATACTGTTTCTTATACAGAATTTTTCACACTGATATCATCTTAATTATGTTGGTTACAACCAAAATATCTCCCTATTGTTTGAACTTGTGAAAAAATACACTTGTCATTTTTTGTATTATTTATAAAACATCCCCATCTTTTTCTCTTTGATCTTTTTTCAGATGAGGAAGCATTACTATGAATTGATCTAATCAAAGTATTTTCTTATATATCTTACTAGTAAAAGTCCACAATTACTTTTTATTAATTTCATCTTTGCAACCTTATAGGAATTCTAATTTACACTAACTTAGGTTTTCAATTTCTAATAAAGTCCAACACTATTAGCTTCTCTTGACAAGGTTCAACTGTTTCTTGGAATAACAGTATTTGTTCGTTTTTTTTTTTTTTACATTTAAAGCACAGATAATATACAGCAGTGGTTTCACAAATAAAAAATAGAAGCATTCATGCATTTTAAAATCACAATATAGTAAAAGACAATATATCTAACCGTTACTTGAAATCTGCCTAAGTTGGGGGAGATTTGCCTAGTATTTTGGTACTATGTTTAACACAGTCTGTGTCGCCTGTTTTTTGGAAAGCCATGAGAAGCATCATGGTGGAAATAAAGGCGAGTGGACAAATCCTCTGATGGTTCAACGCCATGCCTAACCAGGGGCATTTGAATCCTATGGTTCAACAACCATGATCAAATAGTTTGATCGGTAAACTACTACTGCTCATCTATAAGGGTGGCTTCTATAGATTACCATCGAAAGATTACCATGACCCACACTCAAACCACCTGTCCAAACCGCATCGTTCTTCGCGCAGGTAAAAAAGAGGTCGGAGCTCTGGCCTCAGTGTTCGAAAAATCAGCCACAAAAATTACTAAAATGCAAACGCACAATACAAATAGTGACATTCAACGTTAGAACTTTAAATAGAATAGGACAACTGTCGAAGGTGACTGCATCAGCGATAGATCATAACTTAGACATGATATGCATTAAAAATACAGGTACACTCACAGCGAGGATATTAAATATCACGATGCGGGCTATGGATGAACGTTGGCCACTGCATCTGCATGGAAAAACTCAGTTAATGCCACGATAGGATTTGGAGGAATGCTTATAGGATCATGGGCCCTAAAATCACTAAATACCACCGAGAAAATTCAACCTAGGATGATGATAGCTACTTTTTATGGCAACCCCAGCGCAACAATCATCTCCTGCTACAGTCCTACCAATGTTAGTGAAGAAAGTGACCTGAACGCCTTCTATAATTAGCTATCCTTCCTTGTTCGCAGCATCCCGAAACACAACCTTCTCGTCATTGGTGGAAACATGAATACCCAAATTGGTAAAAATGTAAACCACAACTCGTCAAACAGAAATGGGGAGCCTCTAACAGATTTCACCCTAGAAAATAGATTAACATGCCTCAATACAAAATTTTAGAAAAGGAAGGGGAAACTATGGACTTACACCTACACAAATAATACTAGAGCACTGATAGACTACGTATTTATAAATAAGAAATGGAATTATAGCAGATTGAATTGTGAGGCATATTCCTCTTTCGAGGGTGTATCCTCCGATCACTGAATTGTCACGGCAAAAATACGACTGAGAAATGAAGGAATGCGGCCCGAACAACAACCACTGTACACTATGACTGCTCCCTGCTTAATAACAGGGATGTTAGAGATAGATATACGTTAACACTAAGAAACAAATACGATGCACTACAGGAGAAGTCAGAAAGACATACTCCGAATGACAAATATGAGAATTTCGTAATGCCCACTTAGAAGCGACAGTAGAATGCATACCAACTAAACAAAGAGCTAAAACCATGAGGGATATTAACGGTTAGCTAAACCCATGAGAGATATTAACGGTTAGAAAAAAATTTGCAGACGTGAAAACTGCTTCCAAATGCAATAGGAACAACCCAAACAATATCAATGCCCTGAACCTTAAAAAGGCAAAAAAATGAATAAGCTAAAAAATACCTAAAAGAACAAACAGAATACATACAAAACCAGATCAATAAGATTAGAGACTCGATCAAAGATATACAATCTAGGATAGCATGGCAAACGGTAAATGAAGTGATAAGAAAGAAGAGCACTGCGAAAGCTAAACTGAAAGCTACCAACCAAGAAGAACGAATACAACGATGGAAACAACATTTCGAGAATTACTCGGAAACCCACCGAAAGTTACACATGAACCAATTACAAGAATTTTTAGTAAACAATTAGACATCAAACTAGGACAATATGCGCAAGAAGAACTCGGCTCAGTACTTAGAAAAATCAAAAATAGAGAAGCAGCAGGGCTTAATGAAATACCCCCAGAATTATAGAAGACCAGGAAATTCGACTACATACTGCTCCGACACTGTAACACTGTATATAATCACACACAATAGACAGATAGACAGAGAAATGCATCCCCAAGAACTATCGAGGTGTAACCCTTACAACCATAGCGGCCAAGATATACAATGTTCTACTACGAAACCGCATAGAACCCAAAATTGAGAAGATACTAAGGAAGAACTAAAATTGCTTTTGGAGAAATCGGTCCAAGACATCACAAATTTTGACTGTCCGTCGAATTCTAGAAGGTGTACGTGCAAAAAACCTAGAGGCAACAATATCATCTGTCGACTCCTCCAATGCCTTTGAAACCATACACAGAGGGATGATGGAGCAAATACGACTCGCCTACGGCCGACCCAATGAAACCGTCGCAGCCATAATGATGCTATATAGAAACACGAAAGTAAAAGTCGCTCCCCAGATGGAGACACAGACTACTTCGACATCGTTGCAGGTGTGCGGCAAGGAGACACATTAGCCCTATACCTCTTTATCATCTGTCTAGACCACGGGCTTAGAACGTTTATTGATAAGATGAAAAACAACGCTTTCAAGCTGACAAAGGAAAGAAACAGAAGATATCCCGTACTAAAAATTACGGAAGGGGACTATGCCAATAACACAGCGCTTCTGGCAAAACCCTGCTACATAGTCTGGAACGAGCAGCTATTGGCATAAGCCTCCCTGTCAACGCAGACAAGATAGAATAATTGTGGTTTAATCAAAGAGGCGACATCTCCGCACTAAATGGTAGTTCTCTGAAACTAATGGACAAGTTCACCTACCGAGGAAACAGTGTTTCATTAACTGAGAATGACATCATCACGTGATTAGCAAAGGCATGGAGAGAGGCTATCGGTCATATAGATGTCAAAACTGACCGATAAAATAAAGCAGTTTTTTTTCCAAGCAGTGGTCATGTTGATACTGCTATATGGATGCAGTACATGGGTGCTAACAAAACGTATGGATAAAAAGCTTAACGACAATTACACAAGAATGCTGCAAGCAATATTGAACAAATCCTAGATGCAGCATCCCACAAAGCAATAGCTGTACGGCCACCTACCACCCATCACGAAAACTACCCAAGTTAGACGAACCAGACATGCGGAACACTGCTGGAGAAGTAGGGACAAACTCATAAGTGACATAACCCTGTATATCCCTTCACGTGGACGATCAAAGGCTGGAAGACCAGCTAGAACCTATATACAACAGGTCTTGGCCGATAGAGAATGTAGCCTTGAAGACCTACCAGGAGCAATAGACGATAGAGATGGGTGGCGGGAGAGGGTCAGGGAGATCCGTGCTGGCGGTACGACATGATGATGATGATGATATATCTTACACATATATCATCGTCATATACATATGTAATTATATATATATATATATATATATATATACGCAGATATGTATAAATAAAAGCTTATACATAGATGAACATATGTCGGTTTGTCTCTGGATTTGTTTCATGGTTGTATTATATATTTTTATGTATCTAGCTGATTGTTTTGCAATGTTTCAATATCCGAATAGTGGGCTTTGCCGTCCCGGCAGACCACAGAGAAAAAATAAAAGAAAAAGAATAGAGAGATAAGTACCTAGACCTTGCTCGAAAACTAAAAAAAAAAACTATGGAACATGAAAGTAATACCAATAGTAATTGTTACACTCGGAACAATCGCCAAAGGCTTAGTAAAGGGACTTGAGGACTTAGAAATCAGAGGACAAGTAGAGACTATCCAGACTACAACTTCGTTGTGATCGGCCAGATTACTGAGAAGAGTCCAGGATACTTGAGGAGACTTGCTGTCGTTCAAACTCCTGTGAAAGATCATCACATTACGCTGGTAAAAAAGTTCTCTAGGAGTAAAATAATAATAGTAATACTTTGTAATTAATCACAGCTTCAAATAATTATTTTTATGGGTATATTGATTCAGATGTTCTTATCAAAAATCAGTTATTTTATAATAGATCTATTTAATCAATAGATTGGACCCGAACATGTACTACCACTCCAGGTCAGAATTAACCAAAAATATATCGTGGCTTTCATGACAAACAACCTTAACTTCACAACAACAGTCACCGACATGGTTACAGCTATAAAAAAAGACAGGTGCCACAAAACAGGGAAGTATGTGTGCCCGTGGGTGGAGAGAGATCAAAGAAAGAAATAAGAAACAATGATATCGTGGAACAATGTAAGTTTATACAGAGAGAAATATATATATATATACGTGGTGAATTCCATAAGTTTCCAGACTTTTTTGTACAGCTATTTAAACTTGTCGTAGACTCCTGAAAATTCACTATGTTATTGCTATACATCTTATGAGATGACTGATCAATTTTTATGATTTCAGCTTCAAATGAACAGCTACAGCAGCAATTGGAATACACCCAACTAAAACCTGATTGTAACAACTGGTGAATTTTAAAAATGCAATCTGAACGTAAGGACACTTTAGAAGAACGATATGCAATAAATTCTGTTTTAAACTTGGGTAAAATGATGCCACAGAAACGTATGGAATGCTTTTGACTGCTTTTGGAGCATCTTACATTAATCGAGCATCAGTTTTTGAGTGGCATAAGAGATTCAAGGAAGGCACAGAAGTCTGTGAGGGAAGACGAGAGGTGTGGGAGAATTAAGGGAGTCAATACACCAGAGTTGATTGGCCATAGGGTTAGGGTTAGGGTTACTATGTTGAGGTTTTAAGGGAGTTGAAAGAGATTCCGTCAGAAGAGGCCAGCACTCTTCAAATCGGGTCAGTGGCATTTCCACCAGGACAATGCACCAGTCCACAACTCCATCTTTGTCACAGACTATTTGACCAAGATGGCCATCAAGACAGCTCCTCACTCTCCCTATAGTCCAGACCTTGCTCCCTGTGACTTTTGCTTATTCCCTAAGCTCAAAGGCTGTCATTATGAGACAATTGAGGAGATGAAAGAGGCTGTGACAACACGATCACATAAGATAACACACTTACATAAGATGACTTCCATGGGGCCTTCCAGAAGTTGTTAGAACGGTACAAGTGCATTGCAGCCGGGAGAGATTACTTGGAAGGGGGCTAGAGTTTCATGCGTGTACTATCAATAAAAGTGCCCATACGAAAAAAGTCTGGAAACTTATTTAATGATCCTCGTATATATATATATATATATATATATAACAAGGAACTGTTACATATTCATATTTTGGCTACGAAGTTTGATCGTCGCAGACTTTTGTAATGCATTATACTCAATAAATTCTGTTTTTATTGTATTCCGCAAAAAATTATATCTTGATTTCGAAGAAAAACATTGACAGGCTGTGTACATTTATATGCAATACTGTGTGTATGCAAATGTAGTGTTTCTTTTCACATTTCTTTTCACTTCGAGGGTTCAAACAAGTTCTAAGCAATGCATCAATATTTAAAGAAAATGATGTCACAGTCGAAAGAATAAATACAGCAAAAAGCCCAGTAAAGCGGGAAAGTTTAATCATATGCATTTAAGCATAAGTTTTATAAGTTTCATTTCAGTGAGATAGTGACGATAAAGAAAAGCCTGGAAAGGCATTATTTATAGTTTTGAAAGTGTAAGTTACATAAATAATGACTTTCTTGATTTTTCTATCTTTTCTCTTTTATCCTGGAGAAAGTACCATTTCCACTTCATAAATACTCATTTACCCTACAACTTCTACTCACAACAACTGCGACTAAGAACATTGTTAATTGCAGCAAGCTGATAAAGATCACAGATTAAGATGTCGACAAAGAGTTGAAGTCCAGCCTAAGGAAATTTCTTATTTTTCTCACTTCAGAAAATATTCAGAGATATTTTTAGAAACCTTATGAATTTTATTGAGAAGTTTCTAGCTGAAAAGGAAAACGTCCACAAAGATTTTTAAAATTTCTATACATTATCTTTGAATTTATACGGATGTAATGGCCCAGGTGTTTTGATTTGTTTTAGTTTTGTTTAATTTTATGGCATATCAACCATTGTTGGTTATTTAATGACAAATACTGTTTTTACATATATGTTAAATGTATGATTTTTAAACACATTTTTACACACATAGTTAAATGATTAAACTGTTCTGTTTCAAACAATTTAATTTAACCTGAGTCAACAAAGTTAAATGGTTGCAAGTATTGCTATGTATCACTAACAATGCATTTAAATATTAGTCATTTGTGAACACAAAGTTAAATGATCAAACAGTTCTTATTTCAATCAATTCAACTTAGCATGTCATCTGTTTGCACATGGTTTGAATGTCAAACAGTTCTATTTGACCCGTAGATAGGACTCTATCAGGTGTTACCACTGAGTCAGACTGGACCTGGGAGTCATGGCAATGAAGAGGTACTCCGTATTCTCCAAAGCTCCAGCATTAGTGGAGCCTCACCATCAGATTGCTTAATATCATATCCAGGACTCTTATTGCGTAGGGGGGGGTAGCCCTCAGCAAAAATGCAGTCGGTGTATTCTACAACCCAAGTAAACTTGACTAAAGACATTTCGAGTTACTACAAAATGATAAGGAGCACAATAAATAAGACGGATCTACGTGCAGACTGAAATTAGTCCCTGAGCAGATCATTAGAAACGAGGTTTTCTTTGATAAAAATATGAAATAGAAAGTTAAAACTCCGTATAACTTATATTAAAATAAATTATATTAAATTTGTTTTCATATCAATCATTTGCAGTATTTCTTTCATATGTCTCTTGAAGAGAATCAAAATTTGTTTCTGACGGTTGCTGTATATTGATTTTTAATATCCCTATTGATGAGAGAGGACCAACCATATCGCGAAGCTTTAACTTTTTGTACATTAAGAGACTAAGGCGAATTTGTGATCAGAAGATAATCCTTCAAAAGAGGAGTGTGTCTCACTATTCAGAGCACTATTTATCCACTTATTGTTTATGAATATTATTTGGTTAAGTAAAGATCCAAAATTTTCCCTTCATTTCTTTTTTTTTTAATCAAGTGGTTAGGCTTATAAGCCTGTTCAAAAGAGAAAACTCAACAAGATATTCACCATTCCTGTTTGGTGAGTTGTGTAACAGATTTTGTAATTCCAGTCTTTGCCTTTATAAATATTAATGTCTCCACTGATGATTAGAATGTTATGTTTGGGAATGTGTAGAATATAGGAAGATAATTTACTGTAGGAGGTGATGATGTCTGTTTAATCACTGGCATTGGTGAGACTGTTGCAATATACAATTACTGTGCAGAATTATCATTGAATGAAGAACATATCATTTCGGCTGGATTCTCTCAATGCTATTTCTTGATTTTAAGGATTGAAAAGCATTCATACGCCTCCTATGATGGCATTTACAAAGTTTTTTCTAGCAGGCGCTGAGGTAGATGACAAACAACTACCACTGTCGTGGTATCTTATTTCTTGTTTGCTATGGTAATATCTATGTTATTATGATATCAATGATATCTGTAATATCTATGTTATTATGATATCTATGATACCTGTATTATGCTCAGCAGCAGACGCTGTCTGCTCAGGTAACTGTTTTACAGTGTTTGAATTCCTGACGTTAAATGTCGCTTTCTTGTCAATGCTTTTGCATCTAAGTAATTTTGTTTTTGATGTGGGTTGGGGCTCTCTAGCTGAATTTTCGAACGCTGAGACCTAAACTCCGACCTTAGCGGAATGCGTCCTTTATTTACCCGTTGGTAATCTTTCGTTGGCTGTTTTCTTTTCATTTCTTTTCTTTTTTTCATCAATAGACGCCACCCTTAAAAAGGTTAATAGCGGTAGTTTTCTGACTGAACTATTTGATCCTGGCCATTGACCAATGATGTTCTTACGCCCACCATCAGGTGAAGTTTGCTGTTGACCCAACTTTGGATTCATCCACCATGCTGCTTCCCATGGCTTCCGGTGGCTCGAATCATTTTCTTTGTCTTCGGAGATTATTATCCGGATTATATTTGTCTGGTGTTAAGCTTACAAGATAGTTATAATGTGAGTCTTCTTTCTCAGGCATTTTGACTCGGACTTGTGGATTGGTATAATTACAGTTGGTGATTAATTGCCCTTCTTTTTTCTCATTGTAAGTGTTTGAATATTATGTGCCAAGGAAATTTAGCATATTAATCCTTGTTACTTTCAGGGACCCTTTTTTTTCAGTAGTATTTGCTGTATTAAGATTAAATGGGAGCAAATTTAAAAGATTTGTGTTTTTCTTTGGGAGCTGTTCTGTTGAAGAGCTTCTTCTTGGACTTGAAGATTTGATTTTTTCAACGTTTGTACTTTCATGTCATTATTTAAATGTGTTTGCAGATTTTGTTTTTATTTGGCTTTTTCTTCTTTTCTCGTTACTTTTACTCCTACGAATTTAAGATTTCCAGCACATTTATTTGATGTTTAGCGTAATACATTTTGGGGGTGGGGCAAGTTAATTATTTATGCTTTTAGGCGTACAGCGAATTAAGTTACACCTGAAAGTATTAAGTTTTAAATTAGTGTCAGTTCAACGATCCTTTTTTATTTTATTTGTGTTTTGTTGATTGACTGTATTCATCATTACTTGTCCATCTTCCGTAGCTGTTTTATTTCTCAGTCAAAATCCAAGTATTTGTCTATATTTTTACCTTCTTTCATTTTCACTCTATGCCCCTCTGAAACGGCAAAATGCTCTAGGTGCTTTATGTTTTCCTGTGATTTTGTAACTTTGCAGTATCCTATCCATTTCCTAAATATAAAATCGAATGACATCTTGGTAATTACAAAGTGAGTTTCCATGGAATAAGCCTCATTGAATTTTTATCATTGCTAATGTTTATTTTCCTGTTGGTAATTTTACTTTACAGTTTTTCATGACTTTTGTAATGACTGATATTTTGTACATGTTAGCAGAATTATATCATAAACCCTTTTTGAAGTTAATCTATGTCATGCCGAAATTTTTTCGTCTTGTTTTGATCTCTTTGACGGTATACTGGTCTATAAATCAGTTCCTCTTGTTCCCCTCTGAACATCTCTTTTGTGGCTTCTAAAATAGTCCGCGGCATTCAAGTGAGTCATATATGTCTTATCGTGCGATTGGGATTTTCCACGTTATAGGTAAACACATTTTCGGTCTATATTTGCTGGAAATGGTTCTTTTTTTAGGGGTCTTTCTGAATCAGAGTAGTTTTCCCTACTTCTAAGCATTAACTCAGTTGTTGACCAAATCTATCGAGAATGGACGAAAACCATGTATGCTATCTGGTGTTTTCCGACTTGGTACATGCTTGAGAGTCGTTTAAGTGAGCCCAGGTGAATCATATTTACCAACCCCTCCGCTCGGGCAGGATATGACACAAGGTCAATTTTTAAGTGGAGTTTAACAGGTTGGAATTCAGAGTTTTCCTTCTCCCAGACTAGTTGCCTTATCAAGGCTAAAGAACTCAGTCTGTCCTACTATTTACCCATAGCTGGAGGGAGAATAATTAGAGTATTAGTGCGATGTGAAATGCAATCAGTCTCGTCCAGAATTTGAACTCGTGTTGCCGTGTCCATTTCCTACGACGATAACCATTACACCACGGACACCAGGTGAATATTCATTTCTGGTCCTTCTTCCAGTTCTTGCAATTCTTATTTAATGTTATATATCCATTCAACCTTTCTGTTATATTCTTTCTGTTCCCATATTTAACTCCAGAATTGTTCTGTTTCCTTGCACATTTTCAATCGACTTATTAGTAGAATTTTCTTTCAATATTTCGAAGGGTCCTGTTTTTTTGTATTGTTTGACTCTGCCCCGGTATCTTTTGAGTTCCTCTTCTTTCACTTATGCCTTTTAATTTTTTTTTTTTTTTTCTAGCATTGTCAGTCTTGGCCGTAGCTGTTAATCGTTTTTTTTTTCATTCCACTGGGCTCTTGTGCATTTTCCTTCCTTAATACTTTTGTTTGTTTTTACCATCGACGTTTTGTCTTTTTGCTTCCATTCCTAAGGGGAATGATAATTTCATCACTGAATAGATTTGCTTCTGCATAAATCAGACCGTTTAGTTCGATGATATTGTCCATTGGGATATTTTTTAAATAATTTGCTTACCTTCTCAGTTTCTACCGTCATTTTTCCAATCCTGATCCCTAAGGAATCATAATGTAGTTTTCTTTTCAGTCATGATATTTTATTAACTTTACTTTAATCGAACGCCTATATTTCATATGATAAAGTCATATTTTGACGAAACTTATTGATGATAAAGGTTCCATGAGACACCAGTTAATATACAAGAGGAACCCTAACGTTTTCACAACCTCTCTTTAAAGATTTCAAGGATTTTCGAGTAAATTCTTTAAAAAATTACTTTTCGTCGCTTGTAGTGAATGACATTTTTTTAAAGTGAAGCATTTACGATATTCAGAAAAATACGAATTAATAATATTTCTTTCATTCTTTGAGAGTTTTTCACATCAGTGTTAGCTGATGGATTTTCACTAGAGTTTGAGTAACAGCAAGTCTCCTCAAATCTCCAGGACTCTTCTCAGTATTCTGGCCGTTCTCAATAATGTAGTAGTTTGGATGGTCTTCACACGTCCTACTATTTCCAAGTCCTCCAGTCCTTTTAATAATCCTTTGGTGACTGTACCAAAAGCACCAATTATAATTGTCACCTTCATCTTCCATATTTTTTTCAATTCCCTAGCAAGGTCGAGGTACTTATTCTTCTTTTCACTTTCTTTCAGTTTTATTCGGTGGTTAGCCGGCACAGCAAAGTTCACAATTTAGCCAGTTCTTTTTTTTTTTTTTTTTTTTTTTCATTATCATAAGGTCTGGTCTTCTAGTCAAGATTAGGTTATCCGTTTGAATGTCCAAGTCCCATAGGAGTTCATTCTCCCAGACTGATGCTGGGTTGTGCATATACCGTTTGTTCGTATGGTCAAATTTAAATTTCTTGCACATCACCTTGCCCACCCAGTCGTGTCTAGTCTTATACTCCTTCAGTGTTAATTTGCAGCATTCAGTTATCAGTATCGTTTCTGGTGGCCGTAATCAATCTCCTTCCTGCTTTTCGATGTAGTCTTCGGAGTCATTATATCGAGGCGTCAACGCTGTCTTCAAAGCTGGCAAGTCCTCTTCCTCCCTCTTTTCTTGATACATAAAGTCTGTCAAAGTCATCTCTGGGATGTAATGCCTTACGCGTGTTCGTTAGTTTTCTTGTTCTTTGGTCCATTTACTTCTTCTCTGATCCACTTCAAAAATGGTCCCGAATATCTAACGAGGAGGACAGCCCAGGTATTTATTCATTTGATAAGGTTTCTGCTATATAGTTTTGTTTCGAGTAGCTCTCTACTTCTCCTGGGATATTCTTTCTTAATGTTTTCTTTCATCTCCACTTGTTTGATGGTGTTAGCTTCCAAGATGCCCATGTATTTGTACGTTTCCTTTTCTCCGACCTTTCTAATCTTGTCTCGATTTGGCAGTTCCATTCCGTCTGTCAGGTGTCGTCTGCCGCTTTTCATTACTGGCATGGCACATTTTTCTATGCCAAATTCCATCCCTATGTCCTGACTGCATATTCTCACTGCGTGTATTAGAGTTTCCAGTTCTTTATCATTTTTTGCAAACAGTTTGATGTCGTCCATGTACATTAGGTGATTGATGTTTCCCTGCGATTTACTAAGTTTGTATCCGGCAGTGCATTTTCTAAGAATGTAGTCAATTATGAATAGCAACGGTGATAATGCATCTCCTTGAAAAATGCCTTTTTAGACCTTCGCTTCAGCTAAGCTTCTCCCTCCTGCTGTCAATTCCACTTTCCAGGTTTTCATGGTTTTCTCGATAAAGTTTATGACTGCATCTGATATTTTGTATATTTTGAGACAGTTTATTATCCAGCTTTACGGTTCCATGTCATATGCTTTTTGTAGTCATTCCTGGCCATAGCTAGATTTTTTCGTCTCGTCTTGCTCTTGTTGAAGACGTGCAGATTTATGTATAGTAGCTCTCCTGTGCCTCTGGACCCTTTGCGGCATCGTTTCTGTTCCTCGGGGATCAATCCACGGTTTGTTATCAAGTCGTAAATCTTTTCCTTTATTTGTGCTGTTAACATTTTCCACATTATCGGTAGGCAGGTTATGGTTCTAAAAGTATTATGAGAAAGAAGCAAAAGAATGAAAACTGATTGGTTGGTTTGTTGGGTTTTATGGCACATCAACCTTTGTAGGTTATTTAACGCCAAATCCATTTTTATGTAAATAATCAGTTCTATTTAAAACAATTTAGTTGTCAAAAACATTTCTATTTCAAACAATTCAAGCAGTTATATATAACAATTCAGTTTAGTGTAAGTACAGATTCAATGTCAAAAACAGTTCGATTTTAAATAAGTCAGTTTAGCATAAGCACGCAGTTTAAATGTAAATACAATTTAATTGTGAAAAACATATCTATTTCGAGCTATTCAGTTTAGTCAAGCAGTTCTAATTCAGCTAATTCAGTTTAGTATAAGTACAGATTTTGTTTACACACAGTTACATGTCAAAACAGTTCTATGTTAAACAATTCAGTTTAGTATAAATACAGTTTCAATGTCAAAAACAGTTCTATTTCAAATAATTCAGTTTATCATCAGTACGCAGTTTAAATGTAAGTACGGTTTAATTGTCAAAAATATTTCTATTTCAAGCTATTCAGTTTACTCTAACAATTCAGTTTAGCATAAGTATGTCGTTACTTCTATTTAACCAATAGATAGGGCCCTATCAGGTGCTACCACGCCGGGCCAGAGTGGACCTGGGAGCAATGGCAATGAAGGAGTACTCCGTATTCCCCAATGTCCCAGCATTACTGGGACCTCACCATCTGACTGTTTAGTGTCATATCCAGGACACTCGTTATTGGGGTCTTACTTCTCTGCAGAGGTGCAGTCAGTGTATTTTACAGCCCCAGCCGACTGGGCAAAAGCCATAACTGAGGAATATTCAAAGATGATGAAAATCTCAAGTTATAAAGACAAACTATCATGCGTTTACATTTTCTGAATAATTTCCTCATTCCAAGTCTTTAATAATTTTGTTATGCAAAATAAACATTTGCATTTGTGGTGCAGTGTATGCGCTTATCTGGCTATCATAATTTCTTAACTTTTAGGGGTCGAAGATGGAGATTTTTTAGGCAAAAAGGTGTAATGGTTGTGTTTATTGTCCGAGACATTTACATAGAAAATTTTCTCAACGCCGACCCAGGTGGGTCATTTCCTGTAAGTATCCCCAAATTAAACCGACATTGTACCATATTCACTCACAGTAATGGAGGTAGGTAAATAATATCGGGATGGCTATCTTTGTTAGATTTATACTTCATGAATATGACGTTTTCGATCGGTAGCTTTCTTCAAAAATTCTTTCTTGATAATTTCTCTCTCTCTCTCTCTCTCTCTCTCTCTCTTTCTCTCTCTCTCTCTCTCTCTCTGTATATATATATATATATATATAAAGTATGTATGTGAGAGAGAGTTAAAATTTTCAATTTTAAAAACTAAATAAATGTTCATTGTGTATGTGGTTTGAGTGTGGGTCATGGTTATCTTTCGATGGCTGTTTTATTCTCTTCTATAGAAGCCACTCTTATAGAGGAGCAGCAGTAGTTCCCCGATCAAACTAACGATCCTGAGCGTAGAGTCGTCAAACTCGCGTCCAGGACCCGTTTAGGTATTGAGTTTGGTCGTCCATGGGTTTATTCAAATACCTTTACGTACATCATGCTGCTTCCCTCGTGGAAAAAAAAAGGTGGGGGGTAATTTGGGTTTAAGTTTTAAGTTTTAACTTAGTTAAAGTCCAACATTAAGGTACTTTCGTATGACTTTCACTGGTACTGACTTTTGCTTTTTTTTTGCTGTATTGGGACTTTTCCTAGGCTTTTTATTTATTTATTTTTTTTTTTTACTACAGTTGGGAACCTAGCAGTCTTCAGGATTTATAGAGCTTAAAAATTTTTTTTTTCTTTCCTTTCTCTTGGGGTGGGGGGGGCATGTGGTAGCATTAGGTGTTTTAGGCTTTTTCTTTTTCTTCTAAACTACTGTTAGGGCTTTCTTTACGAATTTTTAAATTATATTATAGAAGAGATTCAAAAACATTCTGCCTTGTTCGCTGACATTTGGAAAGACTAACATCAATTTGGCTTTATAGTAGAGTAAGCGTGTCTTTACATTTAAAACGCATAGTTTAAGCATTATTTCACAAACAAAATACAGCAGAACATTTTGTAAAATTCAGCATTTTAAATTGATAGGACTTAAAGACATACTGACCAATATTGATATATTTCTTCCAGTTGGCTCCTGAGTTCAAATGCTTCTTCTTCGTTTTGACTTTTTTTTACTACTGAAATTTTAGGTAGCTTTGGAGGCGGTCTACTGGGGGGGGATTCATTTTTTTTTCTTTTTTTTTCTTTTTTTTCCCTTTCTCTTTGGGGGGCATGTGGTAGCATTAGGTGTTTTAGGCTTTTTCTTTTTCTTCTAAACTACTGTTAGAACCTTAAATAGAATAGGACAACTCCCAGAGCTAGAACCTTAAATAGAATAAGACAACTCCCAGAGCTAATCGCATCGGCCGAAGAACATAAGATAGACAGGATTTATAGAGCTTAAAAAATTTTTTTTTTCTTTCCTTTCTCTTGGGTGGGGGGGGGGCATGTGGTAGCATTAGGTGTTTTAGGCTTTTTCTTTTTCTTCTAAACTACTGTTAGGGCTTTCTTTACGAATTTTTAAATTATATTATAGAAGAGATTCAAAAACATTCTGCCTTATTCGCTGACATTTGGAAAGACTAACATCAATTTGGCTTTATAGTAGAGTAAGCGTGTCTTTACATTTAAAACGCATAGTTTAAGCATTATTTCACAAACAAAATACAGCAGAACATTTTGTAAAATTCAGCATTTTAAATTGATAGGACTTAAAGACATACTGACCAATATTGATATATTTCTTCCAGTTGGCTCCTGAGTTCAAATGCTTCTTCTTCGTTTTGACTTTTATTTACAACTGAAATTTTAGGTAGCTTTGGAGGCGGTCTACTGGGGGGGGGATTCATTTTTTTTTTTTTTTTTTTTTTTTTTTTTTTCCCTTTCTCTTGGGGGGGGGCATGTGGTAGCATTAGGTGTTTTAGGCTTATATTTCCTTTATCTTATGCATATGCATACAAGAACACAGATACACGCACACCGAAGATATCAAATATCACGAAACTGGCAATGGCTGGTCGCTCGCCACTGTATCCGCATGGAAAAACTCTGTCAACGCCGCAGTAGGAGGGGTAGGATTACTTATAGGACCTAGAGCATTAAAAACGCTAAATAGCATTGAGAAAATACAACCTAGAATGATGGCAGCTAAATTTAACGGAAACCCCAGAGCAACAATCATCTCATGCTACAGCCCCACCAATGTTAGTGAAGAAACTGAACTAGTCACCTTCTACGATGAGTTATCCTCATTAGTGCGTAGCATCCCGAAACACAACATGTTAGTCATTGGCGGAGACATGAATGCCCAAATCGGGAAAAACGGAAACAACAAATACAGCCTCCACAACACGTCAAATAGGAATGGGCAACATCTAACAGATTTCATAATAGAAAATAGATTAGCATGCCTCAATACAAACTACCAAAAAAGAGAGGGCAAACTATGGACATACACGTACGCAAACTAAAGCTCAGGTAGACTACGTCCTTATAAACAAGAAATGGAAAAATAGTGCATTGAATTGCGAGGCATATTCCTCTTTTGAGGGTGTGTCCACCGATCACCGAATAGTCACGGCGAAAATACGGTTAAGCCTACGAAAAAACGCCAAACGAACAGCGACCACCAAACACTATGACTGGGCCCTATTGAACAACAAAGATATAAGAGATAAATACGTATTAGAATTAAGAAACAGATTCGAAACACTACAAGAAAAGACGGAAAAAAGTACACCAAACGACGAATATGAGAATTTCGTCAATGCACACCTCGAGGCAGCAGCAAAATACATTCCAACAAAAATTAAAACTAAATATAGAGTCCCATGGGAAACTTTAGCGGTGAGAGAAAAACGTGAATTGTGAAAACAGCCTCCAAAAACTATCGAAAAAACCCAACAAACACAAATGCCTTAAAACTAAAAACGGCACAATATCAATTAGCAGGCATATATATAAAGGAACAGACAGAATACATTCAAAATCAGATAGATAAGATTAGAGACTCGGTGGAATCTAGAATAGCCTGGCAAACAATAAACGAAGTGAGCAGAAGAAAGAACACAGCCAAAGCAAAACTTAAAGTAGCAAACCAACAAGAAAGAATAAAACTGTGGAAACAGCACTTCGAAAACTTACTTGGAAACCCACCAAAAATAACACATGAACCAATCACCAGAATAATTAGCAAACAATTAGACATTAAACTAGGACCGTTCACACAAGAAGAACTCGACTCGGTTCTCAGAAAAATTAAAAATAGGAAAGCTGCTGGGCTGGACGAAATTCCCCCGGAAATATGGAAGACCAGACAATTCGACGACATACTGCTCCGCCACTGCAACGCAGTATACAATCAAAATCCGATAGATAGATGGATGAAGGGATGCATACTCCCCTTCCCTAAAAAGGGAGACCTCGGATTAGCCAAAAACTACCGAGGCATAACACTTACATCCATAGCTGCCAAAATCTACGATGCCCTACTACGAAACCGAATAGAACCCAAAATCGACAACATACTTAGAAAAAACCAAAATGGCTTCCGAAGAAATAGATCCACGACCTCACAAATATTAACCATCCGCAGAATCCTTGAAGATGTACGGGCAAAGAACCTACAAGCGACATTAATATTTGTCGACTTTACCAAGGCTTTCGATTCCATTCACAGAGGAAAGATGGAACAAATCCTACTAGCGTACGGCATACCTAAAGAAACCGTAGCGGCAATAACGATTCTCTATAGAAACACCAAAGTAAAAGTACGATCACCAGATGGAGACACAGAATGCTTCGACATTGTAGCAGGAGTACTACAAGGGGACACGCTGGCCCCGTACCTCTTTATCATTTGTCTAGACTACGTACTTAGAACATCGATTGACAAAATCAGAGAGAATGGCTTCGAACTGACGAAGAAAAGAAGCAGAAGGTACCCCGTAATAACAATTACCGACGCCGACTACGCCGATGACATAGCGATACTGGCAAATACACCTGACCAAGCCGAAACACTTCTGCATAGTTTGGAACGAGCAGCAACAAGCATAGGCCTCTATGTTAATGCACACAAAACGGAATATATGTGCTATAACCAAACGGGGGACATCTCCACTCTAGAAGGAACCCCTCTTAAACTAGTAGACAAATTCACGTACCTAGGAAGCAGCGTCGAATCAACCGAAAAGGACATCGAAACGAGGTTAACGAAAGCATGGACAGCTATCAATAGGCTATCGATTATATGGAAATCAGACCTAACCGATAAAATGAAACGCAGTTTCTTCCAGGCAGCGGTCACATCGATACTGCTATATGGGTGCACTACATGGACGCTAACAAAACGGCTGGAGAAGAAGCTAGATGGCAATTACACAAGAATGCTGCGTGCAATCCTGAACAAGTCCTGGCAGCAACACCCCACAAGACACCAACTGTACGGCCACCTGCCCCCTATCACGAAAACTATTCAAGTTAGACGAACCAGACATGCAGGACACTGCTGGAGAAGCAGAGATGAACTCATAAGAGATGTGCTCTTGTGGATCCCCACACACGGCCGCGCAAAAGCAGGACGACCGGCACAAACGTACATTCAGAAGCTATGTGAGGATACGGGATGCTGTCCTGAAGACCTACCTAGGGCGATGAACGATAGGGTGGAGTGGCGAGAGAGGGTCAGGGATATCTGTGCTACCAGCGCGATATGATGATGATGAAATGTTCATTCATTTAAGTATGAGGTGTTGAAACTAGAAACAAACATGAAAATAGTAAATATATATATATATGTGTGTGTGTGTGTGTGTGTGTGTGTGTGTGTGTGTGTGTGTGTGTGTGTGTGTGTGTGTGTGTGTGTGTGTGTGTTACAGTCGATTTTGTGAATTGAGAATTCTGATCCAATAGAAATTGAAATAATACAATTGTTTACATAACTACATCCTCTAACCATCGTTCAAATGTTTTTAAACAAGCCTCAATAAATTTTCTGTTAACTCAAGTAATAACAGTCTTTGAATAAATAAAAGTACCATATTAAACGATCTTAAAAGAAAGTGGATATAAAAATAAAAACTTTATTTTCAATGAAAGCATAAGTAAATAATCTAAAAGACAAATAGGGGTAGACATATAAAACGGTTTAATCCCAGTTTAATTAAAATTGAAAAAATGAGAAAAAAGTTATTGAATTAAATAAAGAAATATCTTCTTAAATCAAGCAAGCTGCACAATTTGTTCAATAAAACAAAATAAATTGCAATTACAGCTGATAATGTATGAAACATAACCCAAAAATACTGAAGTATCCTTCGATAATTGAAGCCACAAGAAATTCTGATCGATTAAAAAATCTAGCAAGAAAATTGCCTCAACAAAAAACCATGAAAAATGGGCAACGATTTAACAGTATATTGAAGCAAAACAAAAATTTATAATCATCGTCCTTCAAAATAAATGCTGTGCTGTCTAAATATATATGACAATTAAATGGTAAGGGATGAATATAACCTTTAATCAAACAGAAAATCATTTTTTAAATTGCACATATGCTATTAGGAGATAGTATTTAGAGGAGAAATTGTGCATAATCAAATAAAATTGTGCTGAATAAAATAGGTTGCTGAATAAACTAAGTCTTGGTATACAAATACAGATATGAAACAAAATCTCCCATCTTAAATTTGCCGCCTAACAGGTGTTAATGAGATTACAAATATTTCTGTGCATGATATATTTAAGTTAGTGACAAAGATTTTATAATACTCTAGTGTCATGATTGTTTAAAGTCAAGCGATAATAAGTAAAATATCTAAACTAGAAAATAATTTCTTCCTAAGGTTGACATTCGTGAAACTCGTGTAACAGTAAAACTGTGGGATTTTATAAAACATGATATATATATATATATCATTGAGTTGCACTGTTTGCACGGATTTCCCTGACTCTCTCCATCTGTCCCTATCATCCATCGCTCCCAGCAGGTCTTCCAAACTACATCCTGTCCGTGTAGAGCTGTTTTAGGTAAGTTCTTGTTGGTCATACAACACTAGTATCACTAGTATGATTCGATGGATAGATATATTTACCTCTTGGGGCCCCATCTATCGTTCCAATAGATTTGTTTAAACCTTATCAGACAGAAATACATGCAGCAGCTTATAACAGATAAAACAAGATAGATAAAGAACACTGATTGAATCAATATACTTTGATGACACAATTACACAATTCATAGTACCACAGACAGTGAAAAGTGTGTTTTCTTAGAAGATCTGGTGTATTTTGCCTCCGGGATGTCACGCAAGAGCATCTAGCAGAAGTCTCCCATCATGCCGGGGTTCCATTTGCCTTGATAGTTGCTCTCCATCTTCGTAATGTCTTGGTGGAATCTTTCTCCATGCTCATCACTCACTGCTCCAAGGTTTGGCGGGAAGAAGTTGAGGTGGGAATGGAGAAAATGAATCTTGAGTGACATTCGGCACCCCATATCCTAGTAAGACTTTAGCAACTTCTAAATACAGGCTTGGTAATCTGGTAGGCGTGTGTTACCAAGCAAGCCACTACAGACTGACTTGAATGCTTCCCATGCTCTCAGTTCCTTTAAGTAAAGAAGCTCCTCAAAATCAGTATCCTTCAGCACTTCTCGGATCTGAGGTCTGACAAAGATGCCTTATTCGAGCTTAGCAGCACTAAGACCCGGGAACACAGTAGACAAGTGTTGGAAGGCAGCACCATTTTTGTGCAACGCCTTCACGAAATTCTTCATCAAACCAAGCTTGATATGAAGAGGGGGAAGAAGCTCCTTATTCAGGTCTACCAGAGGATTCTCCTTGAGGCTGTGTTCGCCAGGAACAAAAGAGCTTCTAGACCCCCAGTTTTTCTGCTTGTAATTCTGAGATACAGCTCGACTATCCCAGAGACAGAGAAAACAACAGTACTTTCTGAAGCCCGCTTGCATACCCATAAGAAGACCAATGACCTTATTTGTTCCGATTCCTGAAACTGGTGATCCTTACATCTTCCTGGACTAGGTTCCACTGTTTAAGCCGAGAAGCCAAGAGCTCTGACTGCTGTTTTCACAGATACAAATCACGAGCAAGATCATTCAAGTCTTCTTGCGCGATCCAGTGTGGCTCATTGCCACTTGTTCCTGAATATGTAGACTCAATATCTTCCAAAGATATTGACTCGGCAGAATCCTCCCTTGAAGGCATTTCTTCATCTGATGAGGAAAGAAGATCCTTATTTACTGGAGGTGTGGGTACAGGAAGATCATCTGAATGGGGATCGGGTCTCATAGCAGATCGAAGGTTGGGATATTTGATCTTTTTCCTAGATGCATTGAAACCAGTTATATTGGTTAAACAAAAATAACAATCATCTGCGTGGTTTCGCGGCTCTCTCCAAATCATCGAGACTGCAAAAATGAAAGCCGCTTTCTTGCCATTAAACCATGCAGTTAGTCCATTGTAGCAGGGTTTACAAAAGATTTGTGGAGCCCAAGACTTGTCCTGATCACCAATTGTACAGTTAGAATAGTAAAAGTAGGCGATTCTGAGGAGGGAAGTGATGGTTCGACGCTGTGCAACTGTTGTGAAGTCCCCAAACACATAGCAGAAAGAATTGGCCTTGTTGGAGAATTTGAAAATATAACAAAGTAAAACTAAATGTGCATTTGAAAATGTAATACTAATATTCAGAAACCCAAAAGATGTGTAACACGATAGTTAAGGGACACCAACCTCCTGCGCCGCCTGCGAGACAACCTCTTCCAATGACTGCCAGAGTGTGGATTGAGACCTGCTGCCTTAACTGTCAAAATCCGTCTTGATATGTAACTATATATATATATATATATATATATATATATAATGTAATACTATCACTTACATTTAGTGCATAATAACTAAAAATAAGGCATAAGTCTCACAATATGAGAATTAACCCTGAATTCATATACGCCTTTATGTACCGTATATCCACAAAATGCACACTATGCATATCTAAAAAACTAGAGGTGATGAGTAAAAATTGATTCCAAATCTGAATTCAGCACCCGCAAATTAGGTAAAAACGGGTATTTTTATGCTTGCCTCAATTTCTTTGTAAACCAGTGTTGTTATTATTATTATTATCATTATTATTCCTTGCAAGTTTTTCGTATAAGCATTAGCTGATGGCCTTTAAATGTAATCTGAGCGACAACAAGTCTCTTTAGGTCTCCAGATTATTTTTATCATTATTCCTTGGATAGTTTTTCACACCAGCGTTAGCTAACGGTTTCCTACTGGAGTTTGAAAAAGAGCAAGTCTCCTCAAGTCTCAAGGACGCTTCTCAGTATTATGGCCGATTTTAACAACGATGTAATTTGGATGGTCTCTGCTTGTCCTTCTATTTCCTAGTTTTTCAGTCTCTTTACCAATCATTTGGGGATTGTTCCGGGCGTACCAAATAAAATTGGTATCTCTGTCACCTTTATGTTCCATTGTTTTCTAGTTCTCTAGCTAGTTCAAGGTACTTGCATCTCAAAATCCCAGAGAACTTTGAGCGTTTCATTCTCGAGGACATTATATCTTGGTTGTGCATGTACTTCAAGTTCGTATGGTCAAATTAATTTTTCTGCACAACTCCTAGTGGATTACCATCCCCACCCTGTCGTGTTTAGTCTTATACCCTTTTTGCGCTAATTTACTGTATTCGCTTATCATATGATTGATCGTTTCGTCTCTATTGCCACATAACCTGTAGCTGCTATATTGTTACGTCTTATCATTCTCTAATTAAGTTTGTCCTTATGGCGTTGTTTTGTGTAACTATTAGAAGAGATTCAGTTTCTCTCTCTTAAAGTCTCCTTTTCTTAGCCATGTCCAGGTCTTCTCGTGAGAGATTTTACTTGTTTGACACTCGAAATGTCAATGTAGTTGTTTTTCTTCCCAATTTTGTTTTCTAGTTATTGTTATTCGGTTGATCCTTGTATTGTCAAAGTCGTTTCTGGTCGCTGTAATAAGTCTTTCTTTGCCCCTTTTCATGTAATCTTCGGGTCATCTTAACGATTTATCGACGCTATCTTCAATACGGGCGACTTCTTATTTTCCTTTTCTTGACAAAAATAGTCTGTACCATATCTGGGATCTAAAGCCTTATGCATTGTCATGAGTTTTCTTGTTCTCTGGTCCATTTGTTGAAGTTCCTCTCATGTCCATTTTAAGAATGGTCCCGAGTATCTTACGAGAGGGACAGCCAAGGCGTTTATTTTTTTATGAGATTTCTGCTATATAGTTTGGTTTCGAGTTGTTTTCTCTTTCGCCTGAGGTATTCTTTTTAATTTTTTCTTTCAACTGCGCTTGTTTAATGGTGTCCGCACCCAATATTTGTAATTTTCCTTTTCTCCGAACGTACTGATTTTTCCTTGATTTGATAATTCTATTCCTTCCGCTATTTGCCTTTTTTTGCTTTTATTATTAGCATGGCACATTTTTCAATGCTAAATTCCATACCTATATTGACACTTTATATCCTCACTGTCATTATCAGGGTTTCCAATTCTTTTTCATTTTTCCAAACATTTTGCTGTCGTCCATGAAGATTTGGTGTTTGATAATATTTGTTGCGATTTATATATTTACAAATATCATTTTACTTCTTGGGAGTTTTTCACATCAGCGTTAGCTGGTGGTCCTTTACTGGAGTTTGAGTGACAACAAGTCTCCTCAAGTCGCTAGGACACTTCTTAGTAATCTGGCTGATCTCAAAAATGCAGTAGTTCGGATGGTCTCCACTCGTCCCGTTATTTCCAAGTCCTCCAGTTCTTATACCAATCCTTTAGTGACTACCAAGAACACAATTACAATTGGTATAACTGTCACTTTCATGTTTCACAGTTTATCCCTTCCCTATCAAGTTCTTTTCGTTTTCTTTTAATTTTACTCAGTGGTCCGCTAAGACAGCAAAGTCTACAATTCTGCAAGTTCTCTTTGTTGTTGTTGTTGATTATTACAAGGTCTGGTCGTCTGGCGGAGATTACGTGATCTTATAGTATCACAATATCCCAGAGAAGATTCTGGGTTGTGCATATACCATTTGTTCGTATGGGAAAATTTAAATCTCTTGTATAATTCCAAGTGGATCCCCTTGCCCACCCCGACGTGTCTTTCACTGCTAATTTGCTGCATTCACTTATGATGTGATCGATCGTTTCGTCTCTATCACCACATAACCTACATCTGCTGTTTTGTTGCGTCTTATCTATTCTCGCTTTGATATGATTAGTCCTTATAGTGTTGTTTTGTGCTGCTATTAGTAGAGATTCAATTTCTTTCTTAAGGTTTCTCTTTCTTAGCCACATACACCTTTTCTTGGGTGAAATGTTGCTTGTTAGTCGTTTTAAAACGTCCATAGTTTTTGTTTTTCTTCCTATTTTTGTTTTCTGGCAATTTTTGTTCTATTGATCCTCATTTTGTCAAAATTGTTTCTGGTGACTGTAATCAGTCTTCCTCCGCGATTTTCTTTGGATTCGTTGTATCGAGATCTCAACAGTGATTTCAATGCTGGTAAGTCCTCTTCCTCCTTCTTTTCTTGACACATATCGCCTGTTAACATCATCTCTGGGATGTAATGCCTTATGTATGTTCATTAGTTTTCTTGTTCTCTGGTCCATTTCAAGAATGATTCCGAGTATCTTACGAGGGGGACAGCACTAGTATTCTATTTCTTTGATAAGGTTCCTGCAATAAAGTTTTGTTTCTAGTAGCTTTCTCGTTCTCCTAAGATACCCTTTCTTGATTTTTTCTTTCATATTCACTTGTTTGATGGTGTCTGCTCCCAATATTACCAAGTATTTGTAAATTTACTTTTCCCCGAGCGTTCTTATTTTTTTCCTGATTTGTTAGTTCCATTCCTTCTGTCATGTGTCGTTTCTCGCTTTTCATTATTTGCAAGGAGCATTTTTCCTTTCCATATTCTATCCCTATGTCCTGACAGTATATTCTCACCACGAATATTAGAGTTTCCAATCCTTTTTCATTTTTGGCAAACAGTGTGATGTCATCCATGTATATTAGTTGATTGATGTTTTCTTAAGGTTTACAGAGTTTGTATCCAGCTGTGCGTTTTCTGTATATCTAGTTGAATGGTATCATCGCTATAAATAGCCCATTTCCCTGGAATATACATCTCTGGCTCTTCGCTTCAGCTAAACTTCTCCCTCCTGCAATCAATTCAACTCTGCAGGTTTTCATGGTTTTCCCGATAAAGTTTATGACTTCGTCTTGTACATTATGAGACAGTTTATTATCCAGCTTTGCGGGACCATGTCATATGCCTTTTTGTAGTCAATTTTTTTCGTCTCGTCTTGTTCTCGTTGAGGATATGTTGATCAATGTAGAGTAGCTCTCTTGTGCTTCTGGGTCCTTTGTAGCATTGTTTCTGTTCCTTGAGGAACAATCTGCGGCTTGTTTGCTAGTCGTAAATCTTTTCTCTTTGTGCAGTTAGTATTTTCCACATCATTGCACGTCATTGGTCTATAGTTGTTAGGAGCAGTTCCTTTGAGGTTGTCTTTTTGGATCAGTGTAGTTATTATTATTATTATTATTATTATTATTATTATTATTATTATTATTATTAACCCATTTAATTATATATAAATTATTGTATAAGTATATTTTAACCGTATGCCCCAAAAATTATTATAGTTAAACAAGAATATTTACTTGAAACTTCATAATTGCTCACTAGTTATGAAAATTAAAGACGAATACTTAAAACCATGTAACTGAGTCCAAATTATTCATATTAAAAATAGTTACTTGATGTTGGATTGTTTGGGTGGGGGGCCAATACGTGTTCCAGCCTTGTTACTTTTTGTATCACACAACTAAAAACAACACTTGAAACTAAAATTGTTTAGTGATTATCATGATTTTACTTTTTCCAAGTTTTTCATACCCGAATTAGTTTATGATCTTTTTCTGGAGTCTGAGTGACAGAAAGTCTCCTCAAGTCTTCAGAACTCTTCTCAGTATTCTGACTGACCTGATAAACGCTATAGTTTAGATAGTCTTTATTTGTCGTCCGATTTTCAACTCTTTCAGCTTTTGGAATTGTTCCAAGCACGTCACTTACAATTGGTATCACCATCACCCTCATGATCCACAGATTTCTGTTTATTATTATTTTAATCATTTGAGAGTTTTTTTCACCAGCATAAAGTTTTCTGCGGGAGTATGTGTGATAGCCAGTCTCTCAAGACTCCAGGACTTTTCTCAGTGTTCTGGCCGATGATGGTCTCCACTCGTCCTCTTATTTCCAAGTTTTCCAATCCCTGTACCTATCCTTTGGTGACTATGTCGAGCGCAACAATTACAATTTGTACCCCTATCACATTCATATTCCATAGTTTTTTAGTTCTCTTGCAAGATCTGGGTACTTATCTCTGTTTTTACTTTCTTTCAGTTTCACCTTGAGTCAGCCGGAACGACAAAGTCCACCATTTATAAGGTTCTCTTTTTTATTTTTTTGCTGATTAATACTAGGTCTGGTCGTCTGGCCGAGATTACAAAATCTATTCGTATAGTAAAATCCCAGGAAATTTTGAGCGTCTCGTTTTCTAAGACGGATTCTGGGTTGTGTAACGCTACGATTTTCAAATAGACGTTTGTAATACTACGATACCAAACAGACGCTTGCACCTCCACAGTTCTAACAGGTCTATGACTATAGCACTACGCCTTAAGTTCCAGCCGGAACCCGTTGTAGCCTCGCCGAGAGAAAAAGTAACAAACACCCAAAACTCCGTCTTGGCTCGCTGATATAAAATTTTATTTGTTGTATACCCAGAATGAAGAAGCAATACTACTTGTTTATAAAAATATAAACTTATTTATTTGATACCTCGTGGTGGTTGCGGGTGCATTTTAATATTCTAATTTTACATGTGCTTGAACTCTGAACGTATGCAGGGGTAGCAAAGAAGCTCCAATATCCACTACCAGAGACACCATGTTACTCAAGTCGAAGGAGAGGTCTTATGTAAATACCTTAAGACGGAGGAAATGTGGTTGTAACATGTCTGAAATTGAGGAAGAAGACTGACCAGAGAAGCAATCATTAATCAATTTGAATGGTCATCATTCGACCCCAGAAAGTAATGATAAATGATCTGCTTCTTTTACTTCTGGGTATTTTTACTCCTGAACACGCTGTTACATGAAGAATCAATTCAGACATATTACAATAGATTTTGAAATTACTTGAATTTAACAACAGTCTTTGTAATGAGACGTAGGATCTATACGAATATAGTGAAATAGCTTAATATAGAGCTACCAAATGCTGAAAGATTGAAGGAAATGGATTCCGGTGTTCGCTTTCCCTACTGTCATAACAAACGACTGGGTCTTTCCTCTTCATCTTCCTCTTCGCACGCCACGTAAATTCATCGTCCGTTATGCTCGACTTTCAAACAAGCTATCTGCAAAAACAGCAACGTTATTTGTCGAGCGCGCCACCAAAAAGGTGAGCACGACATAAGGCATTTTTATGTGGGTCGGGGCGCAAGGCCGTAGCCCAGACGCGGCCAGCAATCCCCAAAATTCCTCGAGCCCTGTCGGCATTCCTCTAAAAAGAGGCGCCTCAGGCACCAGACGATAAACTTAACCCCTCCGAGGAGGGTTGAAGCCTGGGGGGACTGCCCCCTGAAGCTCGATGAATGTCCAGAAGACGGGACACACCCGACCAGATTCGTGCCGTTGACACCACGGCCGGCTGAAGTGTGTCCCATCAACTGGATCGGTACAATTCCACAAAACCGCAACAAAACTCTGCTTCTGACATACCTCCTTTTATTCCAGTTCTGGCTGGCCGAAATTTGCTTATGTTACAAATCTCGTCTTGCCAGACTTTTAAATCCCACCTCCAAGGACGGATATGTTTCTTAAGGTCGGTACCGTGCACGCAAGACACGTTCGTGCTCGCTTCGAACTCAGAGTTAGGTCATTTCTTTCGCAACAAAACCATACCTATTGGATCCAGATAAAGGTTCAAGCGAAAAAGTCTTTTGGCTATCATGACAATAATCAAATTATAATCAACAGAAAACTATGTTTCAGCAAAATCTAGTTAATCAAGCAATATTTAAATTTTGAAACTTCAAAAAGAAAATTAGCGAATTTCTTCTCCAAAACAATTTTCACGTTTAATTAAAGATTGTAACTTAGGTTTAAAGATAATTCTTCAATTGGCGTATAATAATTATATAGTTTATTCACTTTGAAAGGACTAACATTCCTAACAAAATCCCAAAATGCTTAAATCAATAAATAATTATGTCACCTCCTGAAATTTAAGAATATTTTTCTCGACAAACTTCAGAATTTTCTACAAAATAATGTTAACTTCATGATATAAATGGTGAATCTATTGTGGGTGGGTGGTGTTACTTTGTTTTATGGCAAATCAATCTTTGTTGGTTATCTTTATCATAACTCATCTTTCTAAAAGAACAGTGGTGGTACTATCTATGGGAGGATAAGGGTGTTCATACCTTTCCCAAGGGTATTTGTCCGAAAGTGAAAGTAAAAGCGCAACTGGGGTTCGAACTTGCTTACTACGATTCCGCAGTCCAACGATTTAACCATTACACGACGACGACATCCCCCATCGAATCTCTTGTGAATATGGAAGTGTCTTGTAGTCACAAAATATCGTTTGTAATTGTTGACGTTGGTTGATTGGTTGGTTGGTTGGTTGGTTTTTATGGCATATCAACTTTTGTAGGTTATTTAACGCCAAATAATTAGTTCTATTCCAAACAATTCAGATTAGCATGAATACACAGTTTAATTGACAAAAGCATTTCTATTTCAAGCTATTCAGTTTAGTCAAACGGTTCTAATTCAGCTTATTCAGTTTAATATAAGTACAAAAATTTGTTTACACACAGTTAAATGTCAAAACAGTTCAATATCAAATAAATCAGTTTAATATAAGTAGAGTTTCAATGTCAAAAATAGTTCAATTTCAAACAATTCAGTTTAAATGTAAGTACACAGTTTATTTGTCAAAAACATTTCTGTTTCAACCAATTCAGTTTTGTCAAACAGTTCTAATTCAAACAATTCAGTTTAGCATAAGTACGCAGTTAGTTCTATTTAAGCCATAGATTGGGCCCTATCAGGTGCTACCATTCCGGGCCAGAGTGGACCTGGGAGCAATGGCAATGAAGGGGTACTCCGCATTCCCCAAAGCTTCAGCATCACTGGAGTCACGCCATCAGATCGATTAGTGTCATATCTCATGGGGGGGGGTCTTACCTCTGTGCAGAGGTGCAGTCGGTGTATTCTACAGCCCCAGCCGACCGGCCAAAATCGTTGACGTACATTTAAATTAAGAACAAAGATCATAAAGTAGGGAGACATTAAATACTTATCTCCCCCAAAAGAATAGACGTTTCCACTGGATAATTCATAGCAAATCACATTAAAGTTTCACAAACCCATTCTCGTCCTCATTTGCCCCTGTTTTTTAACAGTACTGATATTGTTTCTTTACCGTCATAAAACAGTAAGAACACACTTTGCTTTCCATTGAAAGCAAACTGTGTTATACACCTTCCACATCTGATATCCTGTCTTTAGCAC
Organism: Sepioteuthis lessoniana; assembly: GCA_963585895.1. Lineage (NCBI taxonomy): Eukaryota > Metazoa > Mollusca > Cephalopoda > Myopsida > Loliginidae > Sepioteuthis > Sepioteuthis lessoniana. Next base: position 54,872,513 of record OY757921.1, read on the forward strand.
CACCATTTAAAACGCGTGTTAAATTTTATTTTCTTTCAAATCTTGTTTTATTTACCTTTGAATACTTGCAGCAGAATTGATATATCTACTAGATGATTTGAATGCGTACTTAAGTGTTGGGTATAGAATAGAATATTCTCGCATATCATTTTTAAGGAAAAAAAAACATCCTAGACGGAAATTCCCCAACCTGCAGAACTCAGAGGCAGACAGAAGTAGAAAGAAAGAATAAAAATATTTGCTGGTTACAATCAGTGATTTAAATGAAAAAACATATCGGCTCATATTAAATGTCTTTTGCTTTACGAGTTAAATGCATCTGTTAGATTTTATTCTGTTTTTTACTGTTTTTTTTATTTTAGTTTGTTTTTGTTTTATTTTCTTTGTTTCTTTTTTTTTATCAAGCTTAAAATGAAACTCAAACTGCTTGGTCCAAGATTTGAACACAAATGAGCGATGATAGCCATTATGCTACCTTACCTCCATATTTTCGTAAATTTTATAAGTTACCGTAACATTTTACATTTATCGTAACATGGTACATCTTAGCATTATTAATTCACTTACATGTTTGAAATGTCGACCGGGTCTAAAAGTAAAATTTTTAAACCCAAAAAATTATTAATCACCTTATCTCCGTGTATGATAAAAGCTCTATGCAAAAAAAAATGAAAATGAACTGGAGATCTTCATACAAATAATAAGAATATACAGCCAGGATATAAGAATTGAATATGCCAATGAAAAATGTGCCACGCTCATAATGAAAAATAGGGAAAGATAAACAATAGAAGGAAAAGAACTGCCAAATCATAAAAGTGTTATAAGTGTCAAGAAAAGAGAGAGGAAGAGAATTCGTCAACATTGAAGATTGCGTAAATACATCAAAAATTTTATGACAGACCCCTGTTCAAGCCCGGACAACTCTGATTAATTTGTCATCATTTTGAATAGCCTCAAAGAAATATTTTTGCAAAATAAAAATAAGTTTTGTTATAAGTCAATTCCATACAGAGTAGAATATACATTCATGGAAAAATATGAAATCCATTTGATGATCAATGATAGTTTGTTTATATTCTAAATACTAGCTCTACAAAACATGTCTCCGTAGTCTGCATCTTAGTCTATAATACGACGATTGTATCCACAGCAGAATGGTAAGACACCTCTGTAAATACGCAAAACTTCATCTAGTTATTAGGTTACAGGTCGGGACCTGATCCGGAGTGCTAGTAATTATTGGAGTTGCATTTATGTATCAATTTTATCTACTTAAAATTATTTGTATAAAATAGGAATACTTGAAACATTATAACTGTGCAAATAAGCGATTATCAATTAATAGTAATAGATATTTGAAAGCAGATGATTTTTAAAAGACGTAAGTCTTTTAAAAATAACCCATTAAAATAACCCATTAAAATAACCCACCTTGGTTTGAAGTGCCATAAAACCAACCAATTAACTAAGCATCAACATAGTCTTGTCTCCATTATACTTTTCTTTATCTATATGGTTGGATTTCGTTTTCTCATTGAATATACATACAAGCTTTTCTATCTTTAAGCAATACTATCTTCCTCACTACCACTTATTTTAGCCTTATACCAGGCTTGCCAAAGCAATGAAAGTATCTACATTAGCTTGTAGCGTTTTTTCTTCTAATGATTAATGTTGATAATTAAGAAGATGCATTCTCCTAACGGGAGCTGATGTATGGATCTGTGAAAATGTTTTAAAGGCGAAAATGAAAATAGGAAGAGAAAATGCTTGTTTTTAAAGACTGTCGTCGTGAAATAAAGACTTTTGCTATATTTTGCTAAAATTTGATTTGAAATATCTTTAAAATTGACAAGTTTCATCAAAATAGTAATACAATAGACTATAAAATATTTCAGTAGCCTTTCTGGTCTTTTGTCATTATATTTTTAGCTACAGTGTCTTCTTAAAGTTTAGTGCCGTGATGTCTTCCTGTGTCATACTTCTGAGACATTATCCTTTGTGTCTAACGTGGCCAAGACAGAGAAAACCCGAAAATATATTTATCAATTAATATAATTCAGTATCCCAAGAGGAAGTATTTATGGATCGGGTGAGCGAACTTTTGAAATAACCGCTGCGTTGCAATAATGAATCACCAGGTTAAATCATAAATGCACAATGTTTTGCATTCTAATTGTATCTGTTCGAGTACCCTCTATGGGTCAAATAGATTTGTTTGAAAATTATTTTTGAACCTGTATAACTGGGTTTAAATGATTTTTATAATGAATTCTAGCAACGGGTTATTAGTCACTTGAAATCATATAATTACCTGTAAAAAAGATAACTTTGACATTAAATACGCCAACCCAACATACCATAAAACCAACCAACCAATCAACTAAAGACTTCAGGTTAACTCGTCTAAATGAGCAACAATGACATCTGTCAACTGCTAACCAGCTGAATGGACATGGCAAGATTTGACATCACACCAACAGAGTGCACTTTATCCAACTATCCAACATCTTAACTTTTGATTATTGTCTGTATTAAACAAAATTCATTTTTATTTGTAAATATTATTTTTCTAATGTGATTTTTTGACGAAAAATACGGATGGTCAATTCTGAAAAAGTCAACATACATTTTTATAATCGGACTGTCACCACTAACACTACGGGTGTGTAAATAATAAACATCCTTTACAGCCCGACCATTCTTTAAGCGAGATTAAGTTATTATTGCAAGTAGTAATTTCGATGTCACACAATTCTTGAATGATTAATTGACCTATCACTCCCAATTAATGTTAATGAACAGCAACTATGACAAGCACAAACAATAAGCTCATGCCTGCAATCAGTCCGTTAGTGAATGTATTTTAATTCTCTACATTTGCAAATATAGTCACATTTACCATGGAAATGAAGAGTCAAGTTTCTAAGAGGATCTCTTAATATCAAATCACAAACCTAATCTTGGCCAAAATCATGACTCATCAATGCGATAATTTGTACTGATAATGTTTCTGTTTGGTCTGATGATTTAGGATACGGATTCTGCACGAGATGGGTAGTATCTTGCCTGTATGAAGGCTCTAAGTTACTCATAAATAAAACCATCCAATAACAACTACATTGCTGCTAATTAAGACACGTCTACATGCGACATTGAAAATATCCCACATTTTTTACACTGAGAGGACAAAAAGTAAATTCTAATGCTTTAAGTCTGATTCATAATGATTGCTGATTTGGTGCAGTTGAGTGCGTCGGTGCGTTTTATGTTTGAAATTCGTTACTTTTTTATATCTCACTTTGTAATTTGGTTATTCTGTAATTAGTGTTATAATACACTCTGCTTAAAAATGTTTAATGGAATTTTAAAATGTTTTAATGGATTTTTGAAGTGAGTCCAATACATGACAATACATTTTTATTTCTATTCTTCATTTTAGGACAATTTGTTTATTTATAAACACGAAAAAAGTGATATCTAGTAATTACTTTTAAAAAAACAGTACATGTGGATAGTTTTTATCAATAAAACATTATTATAAAAAAGTTAATATATTCATGACGGCACCTTTTACCTTCAAAACCTAAATGGCATAACCTGAATACATTTGTATTGGTATACATAAATATAGAAATAGATACATTTAAAACGTCCAGTTTCGTTTCAGAATTGATTTGCCTCGTGAAATCGTACTCAGTTGTAACATATGTTTTTTCTATTAGATCATTATCAGTTTCCGTTTATTGGCAATGTGAATATTCTACATTTACTCCGAAATATATATATATATATATATATATATATATATATATATATATATATATATATACACACACACACATATATATATATATATATATATATATATATATATATATATACGTGTGGGGTGAGAGAGAGAGAGAGAGAGAGTTAAGTTACAGTAGCTTCGGTTCAAGGTGACAAATATGGAGAAACTCATTAGAATTAAGTCACTAGCCAGTTACTAATGAAACTAATTTGACTATGACGAGTGACTCGTTCGTATAATTTAGTTTTCAACGACTCCGTCGAATGATATATATATATATATATATATATATATAAATATATATATATATATATATATATATATATATATATATATATATATATATATATATAGTGAATTCAATAAGTTTCCAGATTTTATTTTTTGTACAGGTATTTAGAATTGCTGTAGACTCTTGAAAATTCAGTATGTTATTGCTATACATCTTATGAGATGTATAGCAATCAATAAAAATTGGTAAGTAATTTTTATGATTTCTGCTTCAAATGAACAGCTGCAGCAGCACTTGGAATACACCCTACTAAAGCCTGATTGTTACAGCTGGTGAATTTCAAAAATGCAATCTGGACGTGAGGACACTTTAGAAGAACGATATGCAATAAAATTCTGTTTTAAACTTGGAAAAAATGCCACAAATACGTATGGAATGCTTCAGATAGCTTTTCGACCATCTTGCATTAATCGAGCATCAGTTTTTGAGTGGCATAAGAGATTCAAGGAAGCCAGGGAGTCTGTGAGGGACGACGAGAGGTATGGGAGGAGTAAGGAAGTCAGAACAGCAGAGTTGATTGGCCAAAGGATTAGGGTTAGAGTTAGGGTTAATATGTTGAGGTTTTAAGGGAGTTCAGGAAGAGATTCAATCGGAAGAGGCCAGCACTCTTCAAATCGGGTCAGCGGCATTTCCACCAGGACAATGCACCGGTCCACAACTCCATCTTTGTCACAGACTATTTGACCAAGATGGGCATCAAAACAGTTCCTCAGCTCCCTATAGTCCAGACCTTACTCCCTGTGACTTTTGCTTATTCTCTAAGCTCAGAGACTGTCGTTATGAGACAATTGAGGAGATGAAAGAGGCTATGACGAAGGTCATTGACACGCTCACACAAGAGGACTTCCATGGAGTGTTCCAGAAGTTGTTGGAACGGTACAAGAAGCGCATTGCAGCCGGAGGAGATTACTTCGAAGGGGACTAGAGTTTCATGTGTGTACTATCAATAAAAGTGTCCATACGAAAAAAGTCTGGAAACTTATTTAATGATCCTCGTATATATATATATATATATATATATATATATATATATATATATAATATATATATATATTGTGAAATTGAGTTGATTAGGAAATTTATTACTCTCTTTTCAAATTGAATATTCATAGAAAATAAACTGATTTCTATACTGAAAATAGTGTTAATTTTTTTTAGAAAATTAGTCTCGAGGAGCTCTAATTTTTGTATCAGTATATTTGCATTTATTGATCAATCGGTGCTTACACGCACTTCTTAAAATTTCTTTGAGATTCGCTGATGACAATATTTGACTTACCTCATAAAATTTCAAGGATCAAAGCCCAAATTAGTTTAAATCTTTCCTTGATAGATTATCAAAATATGTTTTTTACCAACTGAGGAGATGAAAGAGGCTGTGACGAAGATCATTGACACGCTCACACAAGAGGACTTCCATGGGGCCTTCCAGAAGTTGTTGGAACGGCACAACAAGTGCATTGCAGCCGGAGATTACTTCGAAGGGGACTAGAGTTCCATGTGTTTACTATCAATAAAAGTGTCCATACGAAAAAAGTCTGGAAACTTATTTAATGATCCTCGTGTATATATATATATATATGCGTGCGGGCGTGTGTGTGTGTGTGTGTGTTATCAACTTTTTATGTCTCTGACGTTGAGATTTATGTGGAGCACACAATCATCAAACGGAAACAAGATTTCATTATTCGAATATTTTTGGTAGTATATCTACTCTGCCATAATAGTATCGATTACTTTTTATACAAAAAGCTTATCTTATTACAATTTATTTTGTCCATTTTTTTTTTGTCCATCAATCAATCAATCAAGATAGATAGATAGATAGATAGATTGTCATTGAATGCTTATGTCCCAAGAAATTAAATAGAACAATTTCTTTAAATTTGCATACAAATTTTAGACGCTCATAGAATTCCCTTTTAATTCACCTTATCTGTTTCCATTTAAAAATATAGCCGCAAAATGCTTAATGATTTAAAATTGATGTAAAAGATTAAGTACTGAAACATCCTAATAAGTAGAGTGGATTACATTTTTAAAATAACTGAATTTTTAACTATTCGTCTGTATTTTTTAGATGAGGCTTGACGTGTATTATTTTAGTTGTGATTTATCGAACTGTTGTCCTCATTTTTATAGTGGTGAGTTGAAACATAACGTTTTGGACGCTGTATCCTTCTTCAGGTGTCCCTTGTTTATCATGGAATAGAATTTTTAATAAATTTTGAATTATAGTTATTAAACTTTTTGAATTATAGTTTTTAAACAAGAATGATGACAAAATAAAGACAGAAAGCCCATTAGAAATATGAAAAAACGACAAAATACAAAGTAGCCAACCTAAGACATAAAAACGTCGAGAAATACAGGCAGCATAGATGCAGATTTGTAGATTAAAAATAATTTATAATTAGAAGTGCACTAGCTAGATTTAGATGTGAGTGGTGTTTATAATCATGCAGATGGCTGCAGTGAAAAGATTTTTGTCCTGGCAGTAAAATAGGGGATATCTATGTCTCTTCTATCAAATGCATATCTTGTTTTTGTTATATCCCAAATAAAACAAATTCCGACTCCTTATCTCTCTCTCTCTCTCTCTCTCTCTCTCTCTCTCTCTCTCTCTCTCTCTCTGTTATTATTATTATTATTATTATTAATTTTATTAATTAGAATATGAACATAAAATTGCTTGTACATCATTGTATTATATTTAAAGGAAATTTGTAGTGATTTTCTAAACCATTTGTAAAGGCTTGGACGGCAACCAGAATATATCAGGGATAGTGCTGCGGTTTAGCGGCAACCTACTATAATATCTTATAGGCGTAGTTACGAGCTTACGCTTCCTGGTTTTGAATACAAAGCTACAGAGCCCAAACTTCCCCACTATTTACCCACCACTGGTAAAAGATCAGTGTAATGGCTTTTTCCAGTGCATTAGTTTTTGTTTTTTGTTTTTTGGCGAGGGGGTTGAGGGTGGAAACAAATTTCAGCTAAAACAGCTTTTACTAAAAGAGTCAGCAATCATATGTGTAGACATACGTGTGTGAGTAAGTGTATGTGTGTGTGCGTGTCATTGTGACCGTCAAGATACTTATGGGCTGCTGATATTTCATCTCAGTTAAAAATCTTCCAAATTCATTTTGGTGTAATAATATATATATATATATATATATATATATATATATATATATATATATATATTCATTGAAACGTTTGTTGTTGTTTTTTCAAGATAGTGTCTTAATTGATTTTGATTTAAGACTTTTTTACACACATAGCTGACTAAGTGATACTCTATAGAAATGAAGACAGTTAATTCGTGTGAATCATCTATGAATCAGTATATGTTTCAACGAGACAGTGAAGACCCGAATTATCTGAGAACCAAGTATACACATTTTCCCAGTGGAAAAGCCGGGTTTTTTTTAATATAATCTTGTTTATTAGGAGCTGTTTAAATATCATTTACAAGAAAAAGGCATCAACACTGTAAAAATCTGTATATCTAGGGTCCCTTGCCAAAGCATAATAAATTACGGATATTTAAGTGCGTGACGCATTACTTGCAAAATATCTCGTGAACCATTTCAGAGTAGATAAATGAATCATCTTTTTTTTTCATCGTACAACGTGTGAAAGCACGTGCGATACCCTGCCCTCATCAGCCGCCAACCAGTGTGATAACAGTTTCGGTAGCTCAAGGCGGTACTGCCACTCCTGGCGCTACCAAGCAGCTTTTGCCACCGAACAGGATATCTAAAAGAAATATATATATATATATACGCCAGATCAACTAAAAGCAGAGATTACATTGGACGTTCGTTAATCTTCATTTTAGTGCAGTTTGTGATTTTATAATGCGTTTACTTCCGGCCGTTGATGTCATAGCAACCGTTTCTTGATATTGCGTAATCACACGGGAATAGTGGTTCCGCTTGCATTTCATTCATGTTGAAATCCCTTCTATATCCGTCATCTATTCGATTCGTTTTCCTTCAGTTTTATCTTTTTTATGCGTTACTGCACCAAAGCACTCGAGACACACGTCATTTATAATTCTGCTGAAAGATGTTATTTGTTGATCAATGGGGCCCTTAAGATGGGTGGTGAGTAAAAAGAAAGCTCCTGGTCTAAGTTTGTCCAAGTAGCTGTCTGATTACCCTTGGGCCACTAAATTCTTGGCTTGCTAGGGATGTCTCCAGGACGCTAATGCTCACCAATGAGCTCATGAATACTGTGGGGTATTCCTGATTCATAAGCCCATCATTCGATTTACATTCTTCGGTGGGAAAATTACGTTGTTTTACCAGCGTCCCTTATGGATTCGCAAGCTGTTGAATTTTCTGCCGCAATCACACGTTGTAGTTGGGTACATATCCAGATCGTTACCGTATGAGCAAGTGTGATGGGTGATATATTTTCCCTCCCTGCTACAAACACCCTGAGGGCATTTTTCTTTCATTGTATTGTCCATGTTTGTTAAATTTCTGTCTTTCCAGGATGTCTCTCCAGCTTTCTGAAGAGTCACTTCATCTTTCCAAAGAGTCATCTTGCTTTTCAGAGGGTCTTGGTGTTCAAATTTTCATCATACAATGTGTGAAAGCACGTGCGATACCCTGCCCTAAATGTAAAGTTACCATGTATGTATCATTGACATCCTTTTATAATTTATCTTTTAAAATAGTGTAAACACAATTCTGCTAAATCTTTAATATATTTATTGGCATGAGCACGATGCACATCCAATTGGCATGCTTATACTACACTCTGATCCTGGCAGAATGGTCATATTTTCTAATATATCATTCAATCTGATTCTCGGATTTTGTGAATAGATCGCATTATTGCCTAAATCGCTTTGTTATTCTGGCCTTGAGTCGTCACAATGGACGAAGATTTAACAAGCTTCTTTCCCACAAAAATACAGATCAAGGAAACGCATTAACGATGCAAGCGATTGATCCGATTGTCAGACCTCTTCTTTTAGTGATATTATTTAAAATATACAAATTTTGTTAAACAAATGTCAGATCCCAAAATATATAAAAGACATCAGGATTTAGGTTTAATGTAATTCTGTAAGTAAATGATTCTTTCGTTTTATACAGATAAAATTTTACAACACGCGTACTGGGTCAGTATCTTTTCAGCTATTGTTGGATTTCATTTTCCAGTTTTCTTAGTTCCTGATCGATAGCTTCAGTTTTTTCCTTTCTTCTTTCTTTTTAAATCATATCATTTATTTTCATTTTTTTTTTTTTTTTCATCATCTTCGCCAAGCGGTCTCTTCGAATGGTTGCAAATACGATATGGCTGATCAACTTTATACTTCATTATTCTGGATTGTTCCGATGGTTCCAACAATGACTGGAATTACTCTCACTTGCATATTCTGTAGGTATCTTTGCTGTATGGAAGATACCTCTCTGGATTTTCACCTCAGCAAAGATTTTTCCTCCTGCTGTCAATTCCACCCTCCAACTTTCCATGGTTTTCTTGATAAACTCTATGATTTCGTCAGATATCCTGTAAAGTTTGAGACTGCCTATTATCCAAGTTTGCCGGGCGATATCGGATGCCTCTTTGTTGTCAATACATGCCATAGCTACATTTTTCCGTTTCGTTTTGCTGTTATTATCATTTACTCCTCTAGAGTTTTTCACATCAGTATTAGCTGATAGTTTTTCACTGGAATTTGAGTGACAGCAAGTCTCCTCAAGTCTCCAGTATTCTGGCCGTCCTCAGCAATGCTGTCGTTTGGATAGTCTTCACCCGTCCGCTAACTTCCAAGTCCTACAGCCCTTTCATAATCCTTTAGTTACTGTGCCTAACGCACCAATCACAATTGGCACAATCGTTACTTTCATGTTCCACAATTTCTTCAATTCTCAAACAAGGTCGAGGTACTTATCCTTCTTTTCACTTTCCTTCAGATTTATTCTATGGTCCGCCGGGATAGCAAAGTCAACAATTTTGCAGATTCTCTTTCTTTTGTTGATTATTATGAGGTTATTATTATTATTATTATTATTATTATTATTTCTTGCGAGTTTTTCACACCAAGGTGGTCATTCACTTAAGTCTGTGTGACAACAAGTCTCTTCATGTGTTGGGATTCTTCTGAGTATTTTAACCGATATTAAGAATACCGTGGTTTGGATAGTCTCGATTCTTTCTCTGATTTCAAATTCTTACAGTTTTATCCAAGCTTTTGATGATCATTTCTATCATCGTCACTCTCATGTTCGAGTTTTGTCGTTCTCTGTCAAAGCTAAAGTACTTGTTCATCTTTTCGCTTTCTTTGATTTTCGCTGTATGGCCCACCAGAACGGCAAAATGTAATTGATGGCGAGTCCTTTTTTCTTGTTAAGGTCTTGTCTTCTGGCTGGGATAATGTATCTCAAAATCTCTGAGAATTTTATACGTCTCATTCTCAAGGACGGATTTTACATATACCAATTTGGAAGCATGGTCAGATTTTAATCTCTTGCACAATTCCCAGTGGATCACCTTTCCCACCCAACCATGAATCGTATTATACTCCTTTTGTGTCAGTTTGTTGCATTCACTTATGTGATTAACCATTTTATCTATGTCTCCATATAACCTATACTTGTTCTACAGTTGTGTATTATCCATTTTCGCTTTAATATAATTGGTCCTTATGGCATTGTTTTATACAAACAATGCCATAAGGACCAATTATATCAAAGTGAAAATGGCTAATGCTGTTAGAAGAGATTCAGATTCACTCTTGAAGTAACCTGTTCTTAATCATGTTAAAGTCCCTTCGTGTGGAATCTTGCCAGTTTGTCACTTTTTCCCATTTTTGCTTTGTTGTTTTTTTAGCCTACTATTATTATTTATTTTTGTTCTTTTTAATTTATTCTTTGAATCCTTGAATTGATGCATCTTCGTAATCTTCATTATGGTGAGTCCTCTTCCAGTCAATTTTCTTGACCTAATCTCTCTATATTACTCCTCGGATGTAAGACCTAGTCATCAATTTCCTTCTTATTTGGTCCATTTGTTTGAGTTATTTCCTGGTCCATTTTAAGAATATTCCAAAGTATCTTAGATGGGGAACTACCCAGGTGTTTATTCCTTTGCTAAGATTTCTACTACAGAGCTTTTTTTGATAAGTTTTCTTCTAAGGTATTCTTTTCTTACTTTTTATGTCATCTCTGTTTGATGGTGTCTGCTTTCAATATTGCCAAGAATTGGTAAGTTTACTTTCTCACTAAGCGTTCTAATGCTTTCCTAATTTAGAAGTTCTATTCCTTCTGTTATTTCTCTTTTTCCACTTTTCATTATGAGCAAGGTACATTTTTAATGTCAAAATTCCATTCCTATATCCTACCTGTATATTCTTATTATTTGTGACAAGGTCTCAATTATTTTCAAAAACTTTATATCATCTATGTGCATAAAGTTGTTTATTTTTTCTTGTAATTTTGCAAATTGGTACCTCAATGTGCATTTTTCAAGTGTATCATTGAGTAGCATCATTGCTATTACAAATAGTAGGGGTGAAACTGGGTCTCTCTGGAAGATTCCTCTTTGAATTTTCTCCTCTGCTAGGGTTTGTTTGCTAATTCCACTTTACAGTTTTCCATGATGACGTTTATGATTTTGTTGGATATTTTGCACATTTTCAGATATTTTCTTATCCAAGTTTGTGGGACCATATTATTGACCTTTTAGTAGTCAATCAATGTCATGGCTGCATTTTTCTGCCTCATTTCTGCCTCCTTGAATATGTGTAGGACATCGGTTCCTCTTGTTCTCGTGTAGTATCATTTTGTTCTTCTGTAGAGTGTCTGCAGCATACAAGCGAGTAATATATATTTCTACTTTTATCTGGGTGGTTAGAATTTTCCACATCATAGATATACACCTTATCGGTCTATAGTTACTGAGTATAATTCTTTTAGGGGATCCTTCTGGGTCATTATAGTTTTCCTCTTCGTCATCCTTTTGAGTATTCTTGCTTCACCTTCATCCACGACTGAATGAAGGTGAATTATTTTAACCAGAATCCATGTATGCTATCAAAGCCTGATGTTTTCTGATTTGATTCTTTTTTGAGAGTATGTTCGCTTTGGAATCTTATTTCAGTCCATGTAATTTTTTTTTGGTTATTTATCCATTCGGCCTTTCTGTTATGTTCTTTCTGTTCCCATATCTTACTTCAAATTATTTTGCTTCCTTTGTCTCTTTTTATTGTCCTTGTACATTCTCCACCGACTCGTTTGTATAATTTTCTTTCATTGTTTTGGAAAGTCCTGTTTTTTTTGGGGGGGGGGGTTGGCCATTTCGAATCGTCCAAAATATCTTATAAGACTGCCCAGTTGTTTATTCCTTTGAAGAGTCAAAGGGATTCTGTTCCGTTAAATTTTTAGAGGTAGTTGTAGTTTGTTGACAAATTTATCATTAAGACATGGAAATTGACCATAATCATTTACTAAAATGGAGAATATGCATCCTATTGGGAAAGCTCTCTGGGACGAGCCATTGGTTCAATTTGCACTTCCCAGTCCAAAAAGCTGAAAAAGAAATTTGAATTTAGGAGCAATGTAAGTATTTAATCAAATCTAACAATATCAGGTACATTTGTCAACTTATAAAATATTTACTTTGTTCTTTACAAGAATCTACAGCAGTGAAATGAATCCAGCACGGTATCGGAAAACATTCTACATTATTTAGAAAGGTAAAGTTATTGTTATTACATGACATTGACTCTGGAAGAGTTTTGGATAATGAGGCAATTTTACTAGAGAAACTTAAAGGTCTAAGCATGCTGAAGTCATTAACTATTTTTATAGAAACAAATTTTGTAATGAAATAATTGATGAAAATCTCAAATAAATTTTTTATTCAAAACATGCTTATGAGCTGGATAGGGTTTTTGTGGTTATTTTGTTTGTTGCATTTGTTGGTTTTTTTTTTTTTTTGTTTTTTTTTGTATTATGCTTTTTGTTTTTATTTTTTTGTTGGTTTTTGAGAAAACAGTCTTGGATAAGATTTAAAGAGGGTTAATACAATTTGAATTTGGCATCTACGTATTAGGAACAATTCCATTTTGGGAAGATTATTTATTTATAAATATATTTATTTTACCTTTTGTATAATATAATTTGATGTCACTTTCTCTGGGTTGGTTAAACAACATATTAGACCTTGTGGTATTTCATGCCGAAGTCAATTTAATAATTATGATCTCTAATTATTACGGTAGAAAAGTATATACACAATCATTTTAAACAGAAAAAACTTCATTATCTCAAAAGAATTTATTAAATCGTAGGTGGGATCCTAACATGTACTCTTAAAGCACCTGTTTTTGTCAGCTAAGTTAAGTAGTAGGGAGCCTGTTCAGCTGTAAGGGTAACTCCTTAATGAAAGCAGGTACAAACCTAAGGCCTAAGGTTACTGTTACCAACCTAAGGCCTAAGGTTATCAACCTAAGGTCAGACAAAGAAAATCTTTGTAAATAATGAGGTTGTCATTTTTAATTAGAGATTGGCAAAATGTTTTATCAATTTTTTACGAACTATTTTAAAACTAAGAAAAATATCAAAGTATCATTTATTTCAATTTAGGGAGGCAAGTTTTATAGGTTTGTAGTATCAAAGTGGACAATTTTTCCCGGGAAATTTAATTTATTGGGAAAATGGTTTACGTATTTTTAATACCACAGATTTAGTCATCGTATTAGGCCCAAAAAAAGTCATTTCAAAAAAACTTTCAATAACTGAGGAATATCGTAAAACATATCTTTATAAAATTTAGTATAGAGCTTCTTAATGCAAAAATGAGTCGACGTTGTTTGGTGGAAAAGTCAACATTCGAAATCCTCAATTTCTAATAATATTCTATTCTTAATATGTAGAAGGACATAGTTTCACAATACCAATACATTGGACAGACCAAGAAAAAAGCGAGCTTGAGTTATGAATCACATGTAGTTTTTCCTATATATATATATATATATATATATATATATATACGAGGATCATTAAATAAGTTTCCAGACTTTTTTCATTTGGGCACTTTTATTGATAGTACACACATGAAACCCTAGTCCCCTTCGAAATAATCTCCTCCGGCTGCAATGCACTTCTGGAAGGCCCCATGGGAGTCCCCTTGTGTGAGCGTGTCAATTACCTTCATCACAGCCTCTTTCATCTCCTCAATTGTCTCATAACAGCCTCTGAGCTAAGGGAATAACCAAAAGTCACAGGCAGCAAGGTCTGAGAGGGTGAGGAGCTATCTTGATGCCCATCTTGGTCAAATAGTCTGTGACAAAGATGGAATTGTGGACTGGTGTATTGTCCTGCTGGAAATGCCACAGACCCGATTTGAAGAGTGCTGGCTTCTTCTGACGGAATCTCTTCCTGAACTCCCTTAAAACCTCAACATAGTAACCCTAACCCTAACCGTTTGGCCAATCAACTCTAGTGTAGTGACTTCCTTGCTCCTCTCACACGTCTCATCATCCCTCACAGACCCCCTGCCTTCCTTGAATCTCTTATGCCACTCAAAAAATTATGCTTGATGCAAGATGGTCGAAAAGCAGTCTGAAGCATTCCTTACGTTCCTGTGGCATTTTTTCCAAGTTTAAAACAGAATTTTATTGCATATCGTTCTTCTAAAGTGTCATCACGTCCAGATTGCATTTTTGAAATTCACCAGCTGTGAGAATCAGGTTTTAGTAGGGTGTATTCCTATTGCTGTTGTAGCTGTTCATTTGAACATAAAAATTGGTCAGTCATCTCATCAGATGTATAGCAACAACATAGTGAATTTTTAAGAGTCTACGACAATTTTAAAGGCCTATACAAAAATGTCTGGAAAATTATTGAATGCACCGTGAATATATATATATATATATATATATATATATATATATATATATATATATATATATTATTCAATCAGATAAATCCAGAATAAGGAATCATTCCAAACAGGACCAATAAAATATTCAAAATAGCACATGTGCTACCAGCGCGATATGATGATGATGATGATGATGATGATGATGATGATGATGATGATGAAAGAGCTCAATGTAAATAAAATCCACCAACCAAATAATTTTCTCTTAAAAAAACAACAGTCACTTTAAAATAATAAATTTATTTCCATCCTGTTAAGAGAATTGATATAAATCAATGCTCTAAAAAATTAACAGGACTTCTTCAGATTAAACAAGAAATGGATTAAAATATTTTTTCACATTCATAACCAGACTAAGACAAACAAAAACAAAAAAGTCATTTCTCCTATGTTTTAAAGCAAGCATAAACCTTCAAGCAACAATGAGTATCAAAATATTAAGGCATGTAAAACTAGATCCAGTTTCATCATACTTCAAATTTAACCGAGGCAAAAATAAGTTACAATAATACATGTAAAAAATTCAAACATTTATAACATTTTTATCATTAAAATAAACTAAAATATCTAAAACTAATGTTAATTATGCTAACCCCACCTCCAAATTACAATAAGAATCACTAATAAGAATTCAAATTCTTATTCATTTATCATTTTGATAGACCATAGTCATTCATTTTCTGTTTATTTGTCTATTTATTCATTCACTTATTTTTGAAAACAGTCTAAATTTATTTTTATGTCTACATCTAGCTATTAAATCGCATCTCTGATTTAATAGGTTACCAGGATCAAAGTATAACAATTTGTATCTTTTCTTCCAGACGCAAATTACATCTACCATCAAAGCAGCACGGAGTCGTAGATCTTTTCAATATTCTCTATTGAATTTCTGGGGTTAAGCCCATATTTTTCAACTTCCAAAAATATTTGGATAAAGCTGTTTGATTTCTCAAGGGCTCATGAGAGATCGAATGAATATGAATATTTTATCTTAATTTCCACCTAACCAACGAAATTCCAATACAATTTTTTTTTTTTTACATTTTTCTTTGGGAAAATAATAGCTTGATATACTACGTTTTTCAAATTACAGAAACCATTAATAGGACTATTGATTTTAGTTTTACTATCATCATCATCATCATCATCATCATCAAGTTGGTCATAATATTTTCTTATTACTTCCGTATTATGAGTGTTAATTATTTTTTTTAAGATATTCGTGCAAGAATAACTAATTTTTAAAGTTTTCCTATTAAATATTTTATATAATATATTATACTGATTAAACTGTTTATCTATCAATTTTTTAAAATATTTTCTTATGTTTATAAACAAGTTTACAAAAACGCACCACTTGTTGAACCATATAATTTTCCTTTTTCTATTTTTATGACAATTTACATCAATACTACAATTAGAAATAGTTTCTTTATCTTTATACAAATTATTACTATTATCATCTTTTTCAGCTCTAGATAAGTAAACTCTTCTTTAAAACCCCTATTCTTGAGGGCTTCAATATATATTTTACTACTTTCATGGAAAATTTTCTTATTTGATGATAATCTCCTTATTCCCATATTAACAGCTTTCGGAACTTGTTTAATTATAGAACTTGAGTGATTAGAATTTACATTAATATAGAAGGGATATTGGTTTGTTTTAAGAAATGACCTATGCTAATATTATTTGGTATTGTTCATCTGTTATTTCTACCTATTATCGATTATAACTTTTTTTAGAAATAGAAAGATAAAATCAATTATGTCAAATTGAATAAAAGTGGCCTTGATCTTATTTTTGATATTTCTAAACCATTCAATTTTATCAGTTGAATTCTTCCAAAGATGTTTTTAGGTTTGAGCTCTGTAGTTGATTTTTAAAACACTTGGACCAGAGCTCCAACTTCAGCAGAACGTACTCTTTGTTTATTTGCGCGTAGATATAATATGCGCAGAGTCATTGTTAATCTACCAAAAAATTAAATTAAATTAAGATGAAGTTAGGGAATAAATACTCTGCAAATTTAAAAGATCAAAAGAAAAGGCTGATAGCAATGTATAAAATGTAAGTACCTCTCTTTACATAATATTAAAATATGGATACATAAATAAACAAATAGATAAATAAAACTCAGTAACTAGCATTAAATTTATACTTACGTTAAATATAATATAGTTAATTTTCTTAAGATGAGATTATTTTTCAAGTTACATTTTTCAAATATAGCAATTTAGGTATCAATTTAAAATCGTAAACAAATACTAATCATAAATTTGTACATAATTAAATATATATAATTCATATATACTTTTTGATGAATAATGAATATGATAGAATGAATAAATAAATTGTAAATAAATAAAAATCGTTACTTCCTTTATTCACTTTAAAATATACCATTTTCTTGGAACGACGAAAAAAATGTCAGTTTATTTCGATGTTAGCGTTCATTCGTCAATTTAATTATGTTTTATGTCATCACTGACTTTGAAATCTCTAGGTTTGATTATTTGTTTAACAGTATATCAACCTTTATTAACCTGTATTTATTTAATGCCAAAGTCATCCTTCTAGAACAGTAGCGGTACTATTTAACCCATAGCTAGGAGAATTAGGGGGTTCGTACCTTCTCCAAGGAAATTTTGTCAGAAAGTGTTGCGTTCTGATTAGTGAACGCTTGTAAATTAAATATATATAATTCATATATACTTTTTGATGAATAATGAATATGATAGAATGAATAAATAAATTGTAAATAAATAAAAATCGTTACTTCCTTTATTCACTTTAAAATATACCATTTTCTTGGAACGACGAAAAAAATGTCAGTTTATTTCGATGTTAGCGTTCATTCGTCAATTTAATTATGTTTTATGTCATCACTGACTTTGAAATCTCTAGGTTTGATTATTTGTTTAACAGTATATCAACCTTTATTAACCTGTATTTATTTAATGTCAAAGTCATCCTTCTAGAACAGTAGCGGTACTATTTAACCCATAGCTAGGAGAATTAGGGGGTTCGTACCTTCTCCAAGGAAATTTTGTCAGAAAGTGTTGCGTTCTGATTAGTGAACGCTTGTAAAATCAAATAAAGGACAAACCACGATATGAGAGGAAATAGAGATATATTCTCAGGAAAAAGTATATACAATAGAGAGACTATAAGAAGACAAGAACATAGGATTAGTGAATACAGAATAAAGATATAGTCCAACGATAGTATTGGCTTCCGTTATTACGGTAGCAAGTAAGGTGATCTAGTGCGATCTCCATGCTCCAACGCTCTAATACTATTCCTATAAGAAGCTACTTTTCACCTTCTAGTCTGCTTTATTTCATTGCAGAAAATACAATGAAGGCACAAGGCCTTGAAGTTTGGGGGGAGGGGAAGGGAATTGTCTTGCATTGTCTATATATTCTAAGGGAACCTAGCTAGCCACATTCGCCGACCCATTCAACAGTACGATATATAACCATTCATCCATCGCCATGTGAGCAGCAACCACAAAATACCACATTTGCTCTATGAAAAAGACCTACTTAAAACCCCGGAAGTGATGAATGATTTTATTTACAATTTATGGTTTATTTACAATGAAAGTATAAGATGGGGATGGGAGGAAAAAAAACGACAAAGACGAGACCAAAGAAAAAGATTTTCCCCGTTTGGTTGCCCTCCCATCCCCTCGTCTACGAAAATGGAGGCTGATTGTTTTCCGGTGTCCGAAAACACCGAAAACAAGCCGAACCTACCCTAGCGAGAAGAGGGATCCTAGTCTAATGGGGCAAAAGCAATACAGGGTTGGGCGTGGTGTGGGCAGTTAAACTGCAGGGGATATGTGTTATATACATGTGAACTTTCAAGATCTTCGACAAAAAACGGGCTAGGATAAGGCTTACGTTGACTTTGGGTCTGACTTGAGGAAGGAAAAGTCCATTTCACCTTTTATGTCTACACTGCGTCGGCCCAAGTATGCAAGTCTTTCAGCAAGCCAGTGGCTCTCCAGATCAGGCATACCCAGAACCTTGTTGCGTGTACGTTGGATACAGACCTTTCTACGGACCATAGGCCTTGCACCTCCCCATAGCAATCTGGAGAGGGATCGTTGCAGTGCCAGCCGACGTAACTTAGGCAGAGGAAGTACAGCCAATCGGTAAAGGATCAAGGGGAAGACGTACACGGAGCACGCTTCCGTCCTTACCCTTTAAGGACAACCTCCTTGAAAGCCAGATTCCCACCTGAGCATTCACCTTAGCTTATACTTCCGACCAATTTCGCTCCAGTTGGAGGTCAGGCCCGAACAACACCCCGATGATGCGGACGGGTCCGTCACTCCAGCGGAAGGGCCCTGGAAGGGTATCGTTACCCTTCCATGCCCCGAGCCGCAAACCTTCGCTTTTGTCAAAATTGACCTTGGCTCCTGCAATCCGTTCGTACTCACCAACCCCCTTCTTCACAGTCTTTATATCCAGTCGGCGGGATACAAACACTATGGTATCGGCAAACGCGGAAAACCTTGCTGTTAGAGGGCCAGAAAAAAAGACACCGCGCAAAGCCGGATTTGTCCTCTCATCCCTAAGCCTACGGAGCAGGGGCTTCAAAGCTAGGACATAGAGAAGAGGAGACAAGGGGCATCCCTGCCAGACCGAACGCTCGATCGCAAACACCCTCGAACGCCTTCCGTTCACCTGCACCACTGCCTGAGGGTTGTGGTACATCATGCTAATCCATCTGCGGAACTCCGGTTTGAATCTGGCAGTCTCCAAAACAGTCACCAAAAACCGATGGTCAACCCTATCGGAGGCCTTAGACTGATCTAAACTGATCAGCGCAGCCTCGGTGCCGTCTTCTATCTCCTCTAGGACCTCGCGAATCAAGTGCAGATTGTCCTGGATTGATCTTCCCTTCACAGCAAAGGTCTGCTCGGGGCCGATCAGATCGCTAATGACAAGCTGTAAACGATTCGCAACGACCCGGGACAAAATCTTTAACTCTGTATTAAGCAGAGTTATGGGGTTGTAATCGTCTAAACCCTCCCAAACATGCATGCTACCTTTCTTCAGCAATGGGATCACGCCCTTGGTAACGCTACCAGGGATGGCTCCCTGGGCGAACCAATGGTTGAACATATTCGTCAGAATAGGTACAAACATGTGCGACATCCTCAAGTACACTTCATCTAGTCCCGGCAACTTGTTGAGGCCGACCTGCTTCAACGCATCACGGACTTAGCTTTCAGTGACCCAACCCTCGCAACTAGCCGCTTAAGTCGCCCCAAGGCGGGGGAAGTCAGTGAGATAGCTACGAAACTCCTGAAGCTGGAGATCAGGAGAGCGGGCAAAGCGATCACGAAAGTGCGCCTGAAAGGGGTGACGCATCTTGCGACTCGATTTCAGCAGTTGCCCATCCGGGGTCTTGACAGAATCGACATACCGATCGGGAAACTTTTTTCTCACGCGTAGTTGCGTTCGATTTCACAGCTTCGTTGAGAACTCTCTTTAACCTAGATCTAACTACGAATCCCTTGTAGTGCTCGCTACTCTTACGCTCAAGGTCCCCCCTAGCTAGCTCTACGGTTAGGGAGTACCCCCAGCCACCGCCTGGGAAAGTCTATTGTCTATAGCTTTCGACTCCTTGGTCCTATCTAAGTTGAGCTGTCGACCGTACTTGGTGGCGAAATCTCTAATCCTACGCTTAAGAGAAACCCACCACCTATTCCCGGTAACCGCCCCCATTAACACCCGCTTGATTAGGGATTCTAGCCGATCCCGGAAGTCCCGTATCTCCAGTTAGGAGGTATTGAACTTCCAGTAATCGGCTAGACTAGGCCTATTAGCTAACCGCAGACTGACCCTAACAAGTTTATGGTCAGTCCACGCTATCAAGTGGAACGTGAGACAACTAACGAAATCGAGGTCAGCTCGGCTAACTAATACTCTGTCCAAGTAGGAACCTACTTTGGCAGAGGGCGAACTATCTAGCCACGTCCACATCTCCCGCCCTAGGTGATCCAGACGAAACCTGTCGACCAAGTCATGACGAGTCATAAGGCCGACAAGGCTGCATTCACACCTTCCCGCACTACTAGCTCCCCGCCCGACCTTATCTATCTTGGGATCAAGGATAGCATTCCAATCACCCATTAAAACTAGCCGCTTCCTATCGTCCAGGAACGGCGCCAACCGACGAAAAAGGAAACCCTCTCCGCAACGATATTGGGTGCATAAACCGCAACCAGACGAAACTTGAAACTTTTAACGGCAATATTGGCCACAACCAGTCGGCCCTCGTCACCTGCAAAAACAACGTCAACATCAGCATCAAGGCTGCGTCCAACTAGCAGAAAAACCCCAACCCTGGCACGGCTGTCGTATGCTAAGAAAACGTTAAAATCGCCCTCCAGCACACGACAGTCGGCACCGCAAGTGAAGTGGGTTTCTTGCTCTGCAGCAACATTTATTCCAAGAAGCAGGTGCATACAGTCCCCTCACTTTCAATGTTGCAAGGTATAGAGCTATCCGTCCCATTTACCTTACTCACTGTCGACTACGGGCCGGAAATCCTTCGGGGTGAGGATGCCGACGGCCTGACGCAGGGAACCGGTGCCGAGCTCAGTGCTCACTCGGTCATCCCTGGTAATTCCCTCGAAATCCATGGGATACCGCAGCTTTAGGGACCTATAGAAGGACGGGTGAACCAAAATCGGGACCCTGCTCGAACAAAAAGGAAGCATTTTTTTCAAGGTGTAATGCCTCAAATCCGCCAACATTACGTCCGCCCGACTGGCTTCGTCAAGAAAGTGCCAAAGTTGCCAGCCGAACGGATGAATGTCGTCACCATTGCTGCATTCTTGAATAAGTAGGGGTCGGTTATGTCATTATTGTCTATGGTCTTTAATGATGATAAAGGTTTTAATGTCTTTTTTAAAATGTGGTCCATATTTTGGGGTTCAAGTATGTCCTGACAGAAATGAAAGGCGTTAAAGGCACGTCGTACTTCGTTAGAAGCCGACCGTGGCCGTTGTTTTGGTGCTATTGGCGATGATGATGCTAGTGGTGTCGTGTCTCTGGTCACCGAATGGGACCGTGAAAGTAGTTTGAGGGTTGTGATGGGTGAGAGTGTAGATGATTTGGAGAAAAGTGGGAAGTCAGTATGGTCGGTTGGGGTATTTTTTGTTTGTTGTGGAGGAGGAACAATTTGGGATTGTCGTTCTGGCGGAGCTGGAGATTTAATCATTTCTTCTGCCCGTTAGGTTGAGGCAGGGAGGGTGTTTGGGAATGGGTTTTTGTTTCTTCTGCTGGTTTTTGGGGTGGTTTCTTAATGTGTTTTTCTCCCCTTCCTCCATTAATGAGTCCCCACTATCCCTTCTTCGTTTTAAATTTATGGAAACATCCATTGCTTCTGTTTCTGCTTTTTCTTTATTTTTCTTTGCTGTTGACAATGATAATTTGGCTGTACTGGCAGTAGTGGTAGTTGTTGGATTTGTTATTATTTGCTTTTCTGTTGGTGCTATTGTTGTTGTTGAGGATGATGATATTTTTATGGGAGTTTTTTCTTTTGTCCTCTCCTTATTTCCTGGGTCCAGCCCTCTTCTTTGTCGGGGTGGTCCCCAGTTTCAGGTTTAGGGCTTTCGCTTGTTACTTCTACGGTTTTTGTAGTCACTGCTGCTGCTATTATAGTCGTCGTGGTCGTTGTTGTCGTTGATGATACTGTTTTGGTGGTCTTTTGAGGGCAGGATTTTGAGAAATACCCTAGCTGCTTACAGTTCCAGCATTGGAGCTTTCTCCCCTCAACGACCACCGTCATAACTTGGCTCTCATAATCATATGAGGTATGGACGTAACTCCCCCCCTCTGTCTAGGCACATGGTGAAGATGTAGTCCCTGTGCGCTGTCCCATTTGCCGATTTTGATTTTACAACATCTTCTATATCGCCATAATTGCTTAGGTAGGCGGCCAACACCTCTTCATTCAATTGAATAGGGACATTGCACACAGTAATTTTTATTTTTCTTCTTCCCATGTACTCAGGCTGTAACCGAAAGTACTTGAATGTAATGATGTCTCCGGCCAGCTTGGCTGCTAATTCTTCTGATGGCACCAGTACATCCCCGGTAGCAAAGGTGCGTCTGCAGTGATATTTTGCTGGGATGCCTGCTGCCTTTAGCAAGTCTTCGAAGGTCTCTTTTTTAATACTCGCTAACCTCCTGGCTTTTAGGTCGGTCACAACGAAGGAGATTATCTTTGGTTGCACTTCCTTTACTAGTTCGGGAATAGGAAGGATCCTATTCCCTTGAAAATACTTTGCGTATTTCTCCCTACTTTTTGTAAATTCAATAGGGGATTTCTTTTTTATTTGTCAGGAGGCTGACATTGATGGTGCTTTCTGTGCCGTGTAATTGTGCTGGCCGGAGTTGATGTAGACGAAAGTGCTGGCCATTTTTCTTCCGGCTCTGGGGGGGTAGGCCTTCAAAGATGTCAATTTGTGACGATGTAGATGGTGATGGTGAAGGTTCCCCCATAGTTTCTTATGCGGCAACTAGGGGGGAATGTGAATGTTCTTGTTAAACGAATGTAGAATATGTTCGATGAAAAATGAATTGTTCAACAAAAAATTTTTTCCAACAAAAATGTTCAATAAATAACAAGTCTTAACCCCCCTCAATAAACAAATAACAATTGTTTGGGAGGGGGGCACTCAAGGAAAAAACGTCCAACAATAACAAGTTTTTCAACAATCAACAAAGAACAATATTTTTCCACAAGAACAAGAATTTTTTTAATAATAATAAACAAGAACATTTACTAGTCAATCGCAAAAAATAAACGCCAGAAAAACCTTCACGGGTAGTCTGCCCTGGTATTAGTAGCTACTGCTATATATGGCAGATGGACTAGTTCATTGTGTGGAAAAAGGGATGGTGATACCCAACACCCCCGCTTAAAATTGTTTTTCAATATTCTTGACCAGCTTTTTCTTTTTTGTGAGTTTTAGTATTTTTTTCTTTTTGGGTCAATTATGAATTGTGAAGGAGCTTTCCGCTTTCTTTTCAATCTAGGTCCTTCTTCGGCTTGAGGCATTTGGAGGCCGAAGGTATCATAGTGTGAAGGTAACGTACCTGGGCATTCGAAGCGCGCACGAACGTGTCTGGCTTGTAGAACGAAAACCGATATGACTGCCTCGAGCAGGGGAGATCTCGAACCAGCGAGAGGTAATTTGCACGTATGCAAATTCTTACGAGATCTCACGATAATACAAATACGCACGGTAACGGCTGGATGGGCCTGATTTGTTCTGAGTGCATTTGCCCGACGAACGTGCTATATCTCAAGGAAGGAAGGAAGGAAGGAGAACCAGAAGGAGAGAGAGAAAGAAGGAAGGAAGGAAGGAAGGAAGGAAGGAGAACGAGGAAGAAAGCGAGAGAGAAGGAACAGCTACTGAGAGAGAGGGAGAAATCGCTAGACTCAATACGCCCTGAAACTAACAGTGTCCTCTCTTGAATAAATACAAAAATCAGTTTCCTGTTGCCTCTTTACGCCCGCTCTTGACAACACATAGAGATCTTGTAAATCGTCCTCCTCGATTTGTGGGGCTTCTGTTGGTTCATCGGTGATACGTTTTTGTGATTGATTTATATGTCTTCTATAGATGAACTTCTTTCCCTGTACGGTATAAATCATGTTTCCGATACGCTCCTTAATAGTTCCTGGTTCCCAGGTAGTCGTGTTATTTTTATAGTTTTTGTAGAATACTTTTTCATTCGTATTGAATTTCCTTCTAGGAACAATGATGGCTGGAGTGTGACTTTTCTTGCTAGGAATAAGCTTATGAATTACTGATCTGATTCTTCTAGCAAACATGATTTCTGCAAGTGATAGAGTCGATGGTGCCGACTTGTTCGGAGTTATACGATATACTTGTAGAAAAAGTTGTAGAGCTTTTTTAGTCGGAGTTCCTATTGCTTTCTTTAACGCTCTTTTTAGTGTATCAACAAATCTCTCGGCCAGGCCGTTTGATCGTGGGTGGTAAGGAGGGATTCTTATATGATCAACTTGGAATGTTGAACAGAAATGTTCAAACTCCTTAGATGTGAATTGCGTTCCGTTATCGCTAACTATCGTATCTACGACACCGAAACAGTTCATGTAACCTATTTGTTGATGTTAGCCTTTTCATTTGGAAGACTTCTGGCCATTTAGAGTAGTAACTACTACTTAGTAGATTAATACATTATCACATAGTGAATAAGTCTCCTCAATTTTTGCGTCTTTCTCTAATAGTTTCGTTTTTATTTCTTTAATGAAATTATTCCTTACTGCTTCACTTTTTATTTCCTTAAGAGATACCAGTTTCTCTAATTATGCTGTTTAATGTATTCTCTACCTCATTTTGAGATCTGAGAGTTGCTATAACTGTCTTCAAAGGTTTCTGATGTCCTAGGAATGAGTCTCGATAATCCATCCGCGTGCCCTATCTTATTCGTGGATAGATATTGAATCTGAAAATCATAGTTTAAAAGGATGGTTCCCCATCGAAGCAGTCTGTTAGCTGTATATGATGGGAGTCCTTTTTTAGAGCCAAAAATGGTTACGAGTGGTTTGTGGTCTGTTTGTAATGTAAACCGTCGTCCATGAATATATCTATTGAATTTTGTAACTGCGAATATTATTGCTTGAGCTTCTTTTTCGATTTGTGAATAATTGCGCTCTGCTGGAAGTAACGATCTGCTTGCATGTGCTATAGGTCTGACTTTCCCATCTTTCCACTAGTGTAATATACATGCTTCTACGCCGTGTGTACTGGCGTCGCTAGCTACGATTATGTCAAGATTAGGGTCGAAGTGTGTTAAGAATAAGTCAAATGTTAATTTTTCTTTAATCTCATAAAATACTTGCTCGCATTCTTTCGTCCAAATCCATTTCTTTTCTTTATATAGAAGTTCGTTAAGCGGTGCTCTTAAGTTGTGTAAGTTAGGTATAAATTCCTGATAGTAGCTTACTAAACCTAAGAAGCTTTGTAGTGATTTTACGTCTTTTGTATTAGGCATGTCTTTGATTGCTGAAGCATGACTTTTGCCTGGTTTCTTGCACTCCTTATTGATTACATGTCCTAAGTATTTAATTTCTGCCAGTAGGAAGTCACATTTATTTTCTTTGATCTTCAGCCCATAATTCCTAATTCGTTCAAAAATTTTTTCAGAAAACTTTTGTTCTTCGATAGAATGTCTTCTAGGTATGCCATTTCGAAATCTAGCCCAGCTATCATGGTGTCCATTATTTGCTGGACACCGCCGGTGCAGTCTTAACGCCAAAGGGTAAGCGTTCGTACTTGAACAAACCCCTATGAGTGCTAATACAGAGTAATTTCGAGCTTTCGTCGTGTGTTGGTATTTGGAGATAGGCCTCACTGAGATCAATTTTCGAGAAGTCTCGACCGCCATTTAGTTTCGTGAATATTTCTTCTGAACTAGGTAGCGGATAATGATGATCTTCTATTGCGCTGTTTAAGCCTGTGGAAAAATCTGCACAGACACGTATTTCTCCTGATTTTTTCTTTACATATACGACCGGAGCCGCCCAGTCGCTTTTGAGAGTACTCTGCATTGCGCTAACATTTTCTAGTTCTTTATCAATTTTATCTATAGCAGTGAAAGGAATGCTTCTTTTTTTTCTGAAGACTGGTTGTACATTCTTTTTTAGTTTAATTTTGGCTGTCATTTTCGTGCATCTACCCAAACCTTCCGAGAAGACCTCGGGAAAGATTTTCTTCATTTCTTCCTTTATTAGTTGTCTAAATTTCAGAGACGAAGCTAGTTGATTTTTATCAGTAAGGTTTTTCGGACTGTTGTCTTCATCTGTATTGTTATTTCCACAACGTTTCGGCCGATATGTCATTATTTTCCTTTAATTCCAAAATTTGTTGTTGAAATTTCTCTTCATTCTTGATCTGTCTCTCGTGTAGTTACTTTTGAGATTGTATTTGAAATTTAATAAGTTCGAGGATTGACGATTGGAATTGTTCCATATCTGTTACAAGTAGAGCGAGAAAAAAATATGTGTGTGTTTTCTCTGTGAGGAGGGCCAAAAAAAGAAAAATCTTTCCTTAGCCACGTAAATTTAGCACGGAGAATGAGTTGGGGGGGTTGGGGGGGGTAAAAAAATCCAAGAAAAATTTTACAAATTAATAAGTTATAAATTAACTTACAGTTTCCGGCAAATATGTTTACGTTTGTATTTTTAATCCTCTGTTGTTTTTTGTTTTTTGTTTGTTTTTTTACTGTTATGTGAAAAATATCTTTTTCGTCACTGTTATGTTCTACGACTTCAAAGTTCATCGTCATCACTGTTAGCATATGACGGTGGTTTTATTTGTCCAAGTGATTTCTTGTTTGAAAAATCTCAGTCGTCAACTGTTAGGTCCTAAGTGGGTTTTTCTTTTTTCGCCGTGTTTGAATTCGAAATTCGTCGCCAAACTTGTTGAGTGGGACGATAGAATTTTTGTGCTGAGTTCGGTTCCTTGTGGCCAAACTCTTGCAGGGTGAATGAATTTTTGTTGCTGTGTTCGGTTCTTCGTCACCAACTGTTGCAAGGCGAACGAATTTTGTTGCTGCGTGTGTTCGATTCCTCGTCGCCAACTGTTTCGTTCTGGTTAGTGAACGCTTGTAATATTAAATAAAGGACAAACCACGATATGAGAGGAAATAGAGATATATTCTCAGGAAAAAGTATATACAATAGAGAGACTATTAGTAGACAGGAACATAGGATTAGTGAATACAGAAAAAAGATATAGGCCAACGATAGTATTGGCTTCCGTTATTACGGTAGCAAGTAAGGTGATCTCGTGCGATCTCCAATCTCCAACGCTCTAATACTATTTCTATAAGAAACTGCTCTTTACCTTCTGGTCTGCTTTATTTCCATTTTAATATAAAATGGTAGGCACAAGGCCTTGAAATTTTGGGGTGGGGAAGGGAGCGGTCATGCTGTTCTATATATTCTAAGGGGACCCAGCCAGCCAAATTCGCCGACCCATTCAATAGTACAATATATAACCATTCATCGACCGCCATGCGCGCAGCAGTCACCAAAATAACATAGTGCCTCATATCTGCCGACATTACGTCCGCTCGACTGGCTTCCTCGATAAATTGCCAAAGCTCTTTAGTTCGGTTGCCAGCCGAACGGACGAATGTGGTCACCATTGGTGCACTCTTAAAAATGTTTGGATTTGTTATGTCTTGGTTGTCAATTTTTTTTTTTAATGATAACAATGGTTTTAATGTCTTTTTTAAAATATGATCAAGATGTTGTGGTTCCAGAATATCCTTTCAGAAATAAAAGGCATTGAGTGCACGTCTGACTTCAGTAGCAGCCGACTGTGACCGCTGTTTTGTTGATGATGCTGGTGATTTTGTAGTTCTGGTCACCGAATGGGACCGTGAAAGTAGCTTGGGGGTTGTGATGGGTGAGAGTGGGGTGATTTGGGGGAAAGTGGGAAGTCAGTTAGATCAGTCGGGGTATTTTTTGGTTGTTGTGGGGGAGGGTTTATTTGAGCTGGTCGTTCTGTTGGAATTTTTTCTCCCCCTTATGTTGTGGCAGGGAGGGTGTTTGGGGATGTGTTTTTGTTTCTTGGGGTGGTTTTTTTATATGCTTTTTCTCTCTTTCCTCAGTTAATGAGCCCCCACTATCCCTTCGTCGTTTCAAGTTTACGGAGAAATCCATAGATTCATTTTCTTTATTTTTTTCTTTATTTTTTCTTTATTTTTCTTTGTTGTATTTGATGATAAGGATGTTTTTTTTGCTGTTGTAATAGTAACAGTAGTGACAGTAGGAACATTAGTGGCAGTTATTGTTTTGTGATTTGGTTTTCTGTTGTTTTAGGGACATTACACACGGTGATTCTTATTCTGCGCCTTCCCATGTACTCAGGCTGTAGCCGGAACTACTTAGCAGTAATTCTGTCTCCGGCCAGCTTCGCTGCTAGATCTTCTGATGGCAGCAGTACATTCCAGGTAGCAAAGCTGCGTCTGCAGTAATATTTTGCTGGGATGCCTGCCGCCTTTAATAATTCTTCAAAGGTATCCTTTTTGATACCAGCAAGCCTCCTGGTTTTTAAGTCCGTCACTGCGAACGATATTGTTTTAGGCTGGACTTCCTTTATAAGTTCTGGAATAGGAAGAATCCTATTTCCTTCAAAGTATTTTTCATATTTTTCCCGGCACATTGTATAGTCTATCTGGGATTTTTGTGTAATGTTTTCTGTCCAGGAGGCCGGCAATGATGGCACTTTCTGGACAGGTTGAATGGTACTGGCCGGAGAAAGTGTTGGCCATTTGTTTTCCGGCTTTGAGGGGGCGCTTAGGCCGTCGAAAATGTCAGTCGGTGATTGAGGTGGTGATGCTGACGACTCTGCCATAGTTGCTTATGAGGCAACTAGGCGAGGAAAGACGAATGTTCTTGTTCGAGTGAAAAGCGTGTTTTTGAAAAAAATGAAACAATGTTGAAATGAAAAGATGTATCGCTTTTTTTTTACCCACCTCAACAAACAAAATAACAATTGTTTGGGGGAGGGGCACTCAACAATGTAAAGTCCAACAGTAACAATAGTTGTCAACAATTCAACAAATAACAATATTTTTTAACAAGAACAGAATATCAACAAATCAAAAAATACTTACTAGTCAGAGGAAAAAATGGATAGACACGAAGAAAAGCCTTTTAGTCTGCTTTATTTCGCTGTAATGTTACAACGAAGGCACAAGGCCTTGAAGTTTTGGGGGAGGGAAGGGAGCGGTCATGCTTTTCTATAAATTCTAAGGGGACCTAGCTAGCCACATTTGCCGACCCATTCAACAGTACAATATATAACCATTCATCCATCACCACGCGCGCAGCAACCACCAAATTATCACATTTGCTCTATGAAGAAGACCTACTTAATACCCGAAAGTAATAGATGATTTTATTTACAATATATGATTTATTCAAAGTGGATATGATGGGAATGGGAGTAAAACCCTGAAACATGCAATGACGAAAACAAAGGAAACAATTCCCGGTTTGGTTGCCCTCCCATCCCCCCGTACATAAAATTGGAGGCCGACTGTTTTCCGAACCGAAAACAAGCCGGGTCCAACCCTAGGTGGGACGGGAATCCTAATCTACGGGGTAAAAGAAATAAAGGGTCGGGTACAGTATGGGTCGATACAAGCAGGTAGTATGATTTTTATACATATGAATTTTTCAAGATCTTCAACAAAAGCGGACTGGGATACGGGTTGAGGTACAAAAATAATAGGGATGGGGAAGATCTTGAGAACTAACGACTAGATGACGGGGACATTGACTCACAACATACTGCTAACTAGGTTTCAAGTGGAGAAAAACAATCCTACTTACTTACCCATGAAAATTACGAAGGGCTGTTCGGTACTCGCGGACAAACAGTGCTTCGCCCAAAGGCTTACGTCGACCTTCAGCCTTTGGGTTCTGACTTGAGGCAAGGAAAAATCCGACTCGCCTTTAGTCTCCACATTGCATCCCCCGTCAAGGATCGGCCCAAGTATTCAAGTCTTTCAGCAAGCCAGTGGCTCTCCAGATCAAGCATACCTTGACCCCTGTTGCGTGTACGTTGGATACAGACCTGCCTACGGACCATCGGCCTTGCACCTTCCCAGAGCAATCTGGAAAGGTATCGTTGCTGTGCCAGCTGACATAACTTAGGCAGAGGAAGTACAGCCAATCGGTAAAGGATCAAGGGGAAGACGTACACGGAGCACGCCTCCGCCCTTACCCTTTAAGAACAACCTCCGTGAAAGCCAGATTCCCACCTGACCATTCACCTTGGCTTGAACTTCCGACCAATTTCGCTCCAGTTGGAGGTCGGGCCCGAACCACACCCCGAGGATGTGGATGGGTCCGTCACTCCAGCGGAAGGGCCCTGGAAGAGTATTGCTACCCCTTCAAGCACCGAGCCGCAAACCTTCGCTTTTGTCAAAATTGACCTTGGCTCCTGCAATCCGTTCGAACTCGCTAACCGCCTTCTTCACAGCCTTTATATCCAGGCGGCGGGATACAAACACTGTGATATCGGCAAACGCGGAAACCCTTGTCGTAAGAGGGCCAGCAAAAGGGACACCGCGCAGGGCCGTATTTGTCGTTCTATCCCTAATCCTACGGAGCAGGGGCTCCAAAGCTAGGACATAGAGAAGAGGAAACAAGGGGCATCTTTGCCGGACCGAACGCTCGATCGCAAACACCCTCGAACGCCTTCCGTTCACCTGCACCACTGCCTGAGGGTTGTGGTACATCATGCTAACCCATTTGCGGAACTCCGGTTTGAATCTGGCAGTCTCCAAAACAGTCACCAAAAACCGATGGTCAACCCTATCGAAGGCCTTGGACTGATCTAAACTGATCAGCGCGGCTTCGGTGCCGTCTTCTATCCCCTCTAGGACCTGGCGAATCAAGTGCAGGTTGTCCTGGATCGATCTTCCCTTCACAGCAAAGGTCTTCTCAGAGCCGATCAGATCGCTAATGACAAGCTGTAAACGATTTGCTAAGACCCGGGCCGAAATCTTTAACTCTGTAATCATCTAAGCCCTCCCAAACATGCCTGCCACCTTTCTTCAGCAATGTGATCACGTCTTTGGTACCAGGGATGGCTCCCTGGGCGAACCAATGGTTGAACACATCCGTCAGAATAGGCACAAACATGTGCGACATCCTCAAGTACACTTCGTAGGGTAAACCATCAAGTCCCGCCGATTTGATGAAGCCGACCTGCTTCAACGCATCACGGACTTCGCATTCAGTAACCACACCCTCGCAGCTAGCCGCTTC
Organism: Sepioteuthis lessoniana; assembly: GCA_963585895.1. Taxonomy (NCBI): domain Eukaryota; kingdom Metazoa; phylum Mollusca; class Cephalopoda; order Myopsida; family Loliginidae; genus Sepioteuthis; species Sepioteuthis lessoniana. Next base: position 54,904,369 of record OY757921.1, read on the forward strand.
AGCCACCCCAAGGCGGGGGAAGTCGGCAAGATAGCTACGAAACTCCCGGAGCGGGAGATCAGTACAGCGGGCAAAGCGATCACGAAAGTGCGTCACGCATCTCCCGACGCGATCGCTGCAGTCGCCCATCTGGGGCCTTGACCGAATCGATATACCGATCGGGGAACCTTCGCACTTCTTCTTCACGCGCAGTCGCGTTCGTTTTCACAGCTTCGTTGAGAACTCTCTTTAACCTAGATCTAACTACGTATCCCTTGTAGCGCTCGCTACACTCGCGCTCAAGGTCCCCTCTAGCTAGCTCTACGTTTAGGGAGTCCCCCACCACCACCACCGCCCGGGAAAGTCTATCGGCTATAGATTTCGCTTCCTTGGTCCTATCTAAGTTGAGCTGTCGACCGTAGTTGGTAGCGAAATCTCTAATCCTATGTTAAGGAGATCCGCACCACCTATTCCCGGTAACCGCCCCCACTAACACCCGCTGAATTATGGATTCCAGCCGATCCCGAAAGTCCCGTATCTCCAGTAAGGAGGTATTGAACTTCCAGTAGCCGGCCAGACTCTAACAAGTTTATGGTCAGTCCACGCTATCAAGTGGAACGTGGGACAACTAACAAAGTCAATGTCAGCTCGTCTAACACTCTGTCCAAGTAGGCACCTACTTTGGCAGAGGGCGAACTATCAAGCCACGTCCACATCTCCCGCCCTGGGTGATCAAGACGAAACCTGCCGACTATGTCATGACGAGTCATGAGGCCGGCAAGGCTGCTTTCACACCTTCCCGCACGCCTAGCTCCCCGCCCGACCTTATCTATCTTGGGATCAAGGATTGCATTCCAATCACCCATTAAAACTAGCCGCTTCCTATCGTCCAGGAACGGCACCAACCGACGAAAAAAGGAAACACTCTCCACAACGATATTGGGCGCATAAACCGCAAGCAGACGAAACTTGAAACTTTTAACGGCAATATTGGCCACAACCAGTCGGCCTCCGTCACCTGCAAAAACAACGTCAACATCAGCATCAAGGCTGCGTCCAACTAGCCAAGAAACCCCAACGCTGGTACGGCTGCCGTATGCTGAGAAAACGTTAAAATCGCTTTCCAGCACACGACAGTCAGCACTGCAAGTGAAGTGGGTTTCCTGCACTGCAGCAACATACTCAGAGGGTTTTAAGTTCACCAAGCAAGCGCGTACACTTGCCCGGATCCCTCAATCCCCTCACATTCAAAGTAGCAAGGTTTAGAGCCATCAGTCCCACTTACCTTACTCAGTGTCGACTACGGGCCGGAAATCCTTCGGGGTGAGGATGCCGACGGCCTGACGCAGGGATCCGGTGCCGAGCTCAGTGCTCACTCGGTCATCCCTGGTAATTCCCCCAACATCCACGGGATACCGCAATTTTAGGGACCTATAGAATGATGAGTGAACCCAAATCGGGACCCTGCCCGCACAAAAGGGAAGCATTTTTCTCAGCATGGAGTTTTTTGTGTCTGCCAACATTACGTCCGTCCGACTGGCATCGTCGATGAATTGCCATAGCTCTTTAGTCCGATTGCCAGCCGTACGGACGAATGTGGTTAACATTGGTGCGTCTTTAAATAAGTAAGGATTCGTAATATCCGTACTGTCCACAGTCCTTAATGACAGCAGTGGTTTCAAAGATTTTTTGACCACGTGGTCTAAATTCTGGGGCTGAAGTATGTCCTCACAAGAATTATACGCAGTCAGTGCACGACGAACTTCGTTTGAAGCCGACCGTGACCGCTGCTTTTGTACACTGGATGATGTTGATGATGTGCTGGTGGCGTTGATTCTCTTGTCGCCGACTGGGAATGAATAAGTAAGTTGGGGGTTGTGATAGGTGAGAGTGATGGAGTCTTAGGGGAAAGTGGGAAGTCTGAGAGGTGTGCTGGGGTACTTTGTGTCAAATATGTCCGATGTCGAATCTGATGATTCTGCCATAGTTGCTTTTTAAGGCAACTTGGAGAGAAAAATAACGAATGTCCTTGAAAAAATGAGACGATGTTGGAGATGAAAAGGATGAGTCGTGTTTTGGGGTTTTTTTTCCCACAAAAGTTAACAGGAGTTGACCCCCCTCAACAAACAAAATAACAATTGTTTGGGGGAGGGGCAGTCAACAATAACAGTTCAAACAGTAACAAATGTGTTTCAAAAATTCCAACAAATAACAGTATTTTTTAAAAACAAGAACAATTTTAACAATTATCAATAACACTTACTCGTCAATAGTAATTAGAAACAGAAGAAAAATTAGACTTGTAGTCTGTTTATTTCATTATTATTATAATAATGCACAATGCCTTGGAGTTTTGGGGGAGGGGAATGGAGCGGTCTTTGCTTTAACTAAAATATTCTAAGGGAAACCTAGCTAGCCACATTTGCCGACCCCATTCAACAATACAATATATAACCATTCATCCATCACCATGCACGCTGCTACCACCAAAATACCACATTTTCTCTATGAAGAAAGACCTACTTAAAACCCCGGAAGTGATGCATGATTTTATTTACAAATTGTGATTTTTTACAAATCAATTCATATGATGGGGATGGGAGAAAAACCCCGAAATATATACAAAAACAAAAAACAAAGGAAAAATCCCCCGTTTGGTTGCACTCCCATCCCCCATCTATAAAATTGGAAGCTGACTGTTTTCTGGGGCAAAAGAAAACCGGAAACTAGTCGGACATACTCTAGGTGGGACTGGGATCCTAATCTATAGGGGGGGAAGAAATAAAGGGGTGGGCGCGGTATGGGTCGATACAAGCCGGTAATATGATTTTTATACATATGAATGTTCAAGATCTTCAGGAAAAGCGGACTGGGATACGGGTTGATGTACAAAAATAATGGGGATGGGGAAAACCTTGAATATTAATGACTAGATGACGGGGACAATGACTCACAAACATACTGCTAACTAGGTTACAAGGGGAAAACATTGCCTACTTACCGGGGGTGGGGTCCCGAAGGACCCGTACCGTAGACGCCATGTGCCGGCAGAGGAGGGAGGGATTACTCCAACGTTGCCCCCTTTCGCACGACCAGGCTCGCTGCATTCACCCACTTTCTGCTGAATGTTATGCGATCCAAGCGTTTTCTATCGCATCTGATTTTGACCCTCAGCTGATGCCGAAAATACAAAACCAGATCACGATGAGAAAAGTTTGCATCGTCATACAATCCCTTGTTTGGCGTAATCCAAATCACCATTCGAGCTACAGCTAGGATCGCGAGAAACACCACACGCTTCTCACCCTGAAACGGAGGAAGAACGTTGTCCACGACGTAACCAACGTCGAGCAGCACGAGCTGCTTGGGTTCGATGCGAGCCATCCGCTCGCCGACGTGATCCCAAAACGGGCGAACTCGCTCGCAATAGTAGAAAGCGTGCTCAGCCGTTTCTTCTAATCCACTGCCGGAGCGAGGACAATCAGGCATATCTGCCAGGCCCGCTTTGTAGTTCAAGCCGACAAGGGTAACTGTGGACATGAAAGTGGGACTAACGGCAGCTCTCGACAAAAGAGGGTTCGTTTGTGTCTGGCGTGCAGGTCAGTGATTTGATACAATGAAAAGAAAAGAAAAGAAAAATACTCACCGCTGTTTCAATAATCCACCTTCAGCCCATTAAAGGAAAAGATATTTATTGTAAAAAAATACAAATTTGGCACGAGGCCTAAAAATGGAGGGGGAAGGCTGGTCTACACTATCCTAATCTCTAACTTAACTAGACTCATTCACTGACCAATACATATCTCCAAATTAAAAAACACCAAAATACCTCAATTAAACATATCACTGTCAAACTGCATTCACCAAAAACAACAATCACCAAAACAACATTAATACTCCATGAAGATCTAAACTTAATCCCATATTTACAGAGTGAGGGGGAGGGGAACATTTTCAAAAAAAAACTAACGAACGCTATATACATCTTTATTTACAAAACTATTTACAAAACAATTCCCCTAAAAACGAAAGTGAACAAAACATATATACATTATGATGGTTAGTATGGGGTCCCCCCCCCACGTACTAAAACATGGCAGAAAGAGGTGTTAACCAGTCGAAAATAGTGTCGAAGGAGGAAAATAAACAAATAGGATAAATAAATGGTAAAAAAAATATAAGTAAACAATAAATATGAATAAACATAAGCCCTCCATCGCACTCCTGGAGAACTCCAATTCCTGTCACCTAACAGAGGGGAAGGGAAGGGAGAGCAAAACAAAAGAAGGGGACAAAAAAAATGGGGGCCCAATGACCTTGCATACTCTAGCTAAGTTAACTAAATTAGGAACCAACTAAATCAAAATGGCCTAAAAAATGTCTAACTTACCTGGGCTGGGTGGTCACGTCCTTCCGGTAACGCAAAATTCTTAGGTCCCTGTGATGTCCAAGGTGAAAATAAGGTTGGCTCCTACCACGCGACACAAGCGCGCAACAGTCACCCACCTTTCGCCAAACTCCAGTGAAGAGAGTCTCTTTCTCTCAGACCGGATTTTGACTTTGATTTGGTGTTTAAAAAATGCCACCAGGGTCTGAGAAGAAAAAGACTCATCCTCACAGAGTTCCTTCTTTCTCGTCGTCCAAATCACGACACGCATAACGCCGAGTAAGCAGAGAAACACATAATGTTCCTGTCTGTTCAACCTCGGCACCACATTGCTGCACACAGAACTGGCTTCCAGGACAAAAAACTTTCCATTGAGGATGCGGACCATGTAGCCTTCAAGAAGCTTGCACAGCGGCCGTACGACCGGGCAATGAAAGAAGGTGTGACTAATAGTCTCCTCCAAATCACCGCACCGGCCGCACTCAGGCGAAATGACCTGTTGCGCTGCAAACAATTTCTTGCCGACCCAGAGGGCATTCCGAATGACCAGCCAGGTGAGGGAAGCCTCGTCATTATTGAGGCACCTCATCCTGGGGGCCCAAAGCCACAGTAAGTGACCCTCCGCCTCCGTCACACCGAGCTCGCCAATCAGACCATCGCTAGCGGCCCCCCTCACTAAACATCGATATAATGCCCTACTCGACAACGGCCGGCTGTCAGAGAGACCTGTCTGCAGCCGAGAGAGAACTTTCAAAGCATGCCGGCACTCGCGATAGAAGGGGCATTCGCATCTGGGCAACCGATGGGCCTCCCCATCTGCAAAATGCACACTTCTTAGCGACGGGAAAGATTGTCTAGCGTCTTCTTTCCAGACGCTTCCCGTCACTGTGTCCCGTGAACACATCCGGTCTAGGAAAGTAAGACGCAAAGTATGGCGCCGTACCTCGACGTTAGGTACTCCTAGACCGCCTTCAGAAGGGTGAAGGTAACAGATCTCCCGTCGCACCAAAGGATGTCTCTTAGCCCAGAGAAACTGGAAGAGAATCCTTTCCAGCTTGAATAGGATGGTGGCCGGGATAGGAAGCACTGAAAGTCGGTATACGGCTAGGGAGTAGATGTGCGAACTGCACACCTCTGCCCGACCCTTAAGGGAAAGCCTTCTACGCAGCCACAACTCAGTTGCGGCTACGACCTTATCCAGTACTTCCGACCAATTTTTCTCCAATTGAAGATCAGGCCCAAACCAGACGCCGAGTATCTTGCACGGACCGTCTTTCCAAATGAAGGGGCCGGGAAGAGCACTGCCTTCCCACGAGCCCAACCGCAAGCCGACAGACTTTTCGCGGTTAATCTTGGCCCCTGTTACAGCTTCGTACCTTCCGATTTCTTTGCTCACCTCCTCCACCTCGGCACTGCTCGTTACAAGCACGCTGACGTCGTCAGCGTATGCAGTGTACCTGGCCACCTCACTGGCGCCAGGTAACGTGAGGCCGCGTAGGACCGGGTTCGCCTTTATCCTGCGTAGAAAAGGCTCTAACGCCAGGATATACAACATGGGCGATAAAGGGCAACCCTGACGAATCGATCGAGTCAGAGTGAGAGGCTCCGACCTTACCCCATTCACCTCCACCATGACTCCGGGGGACGCATAAAGGAGACGTATCCAGGTGCGAAAGTCAACCCCGAAGCCAGCCGAAGACAAGACAGCCTCCAGAAAAGCATGGTCAACCCTATCAAAGGCCTTGGACTGATCTAAATTGATCAGCGCGGCATTTCCGTCGACTTTTTCTACGATCGTGCGGACCAGATGAAGACTGTCCTGGATAGTCCTACCCTTCACAGCACAAGTCTGCTCGGGGCAAATCAGACTAGGCAGGACAGTCTGCAAGCGGTTTGCCAAGATCTTCGCCAAAATCTTTAAGTCCGTGTTTAACATCGTTAAAGGGCGAAAGTTACTAATCCCATCCCCACCATGTTTGTTCTTACGAAGCAACTTCACTATACCCCTGGTGAAGCGTCTGGGTATAGTACCCTGCCTCATCCAGTTGTTATAGGTAGTTGCCAGCAAGGGGACAAACATGTGCGACAACCTCAAGTACACTTCATAGGGCAGACCATCAATTCCGGGGGACTTATCCAGCCCGACCGACTTCAGTGCATCCCGAATCTCCTCCTCCTTTATGCGCCCCTCACACCCAGCCGCTTCAGTCGCCGAAAGGCGAGGGAAGTCGGCAAGATAGGTGTCGAACTGAGCAGAACTCAGTCCGGGCTCCCTAGTGAAAAGCTTCAAGAAGTACTGCCGGAACTCCCCACAGATGGCTTCGTTTGTAGTTCGACGGAGCCCCTCCGGCGATGTGACACTGGCGATGTGCCGATCTGTAGCATGCCTGAGTTCCTCGGCCCGTAGTTCCTGGGCCATATTCGTCGCCTCGGAGGACATTCTCTTTAACCTAGCCCTAACTACCAGAGCTTGGTACTCCTTAATTTGCAAGGAGGCCAGCTCGGCCTTAGCTACGTTAACTTGCCCACTATCTCCCGCCAACACGGCCCTATCTAGCTTATCCTTAATCGACCTTTGCTCCGTTGCCCTAGCTGACTTGAGTCTCCTACTATAGTCGGCAGCAAAGGATCTAATTCTATCCTTAAGGTTAGCCCACCACCTATTACCCATAATAGCCCCCGTCAATTCCCGCCTTATCGTTAGTTCTAGCTGGTTCCGGAAGTCAGCCTCCGCCAAAAGGGAAAGGTTGAACTTCCAGTAACCAGACATCCTACGTCTAGCCTTATCTAACTCGCGAAAATATCTGGCATCCAAGGGGTTAGTACCCGCACTAGTAGCCCCTCTATCTAAGTTGGGATCAAGGACGGCGTTCCAATCACCCACTAAAATTACCCGCTTTGATGGCACGACGTACGGCTCGATGCGCCGGAAAAAGGCAGGAAGCTCACTGGTAGCATTGGGTCCATAAACCCCAATCAATCGAAACACCTTACCCTTTATGGTAACGTCCAGAACACAAAGTCTGCCCGCCGGATCTGAAAGAACAAGAGCACACGAAGCGTCCAAACGTCTACTTACCAGCCAGGTGACACCTCTAGAACGACTATCAAAGCATGCTGAGAAGGACAAATAGTCTCTCGCCAGAATACCTTCATAGAAGTTGGAGTCGAAGTGAGTCTCCTGTAAACAACAAATATCAATGCCGCGACGCTGGAGGTATAACAATAGTTGGGATCGCTTAGAATCCGACCTCAGGCCGCGGCCATTTAAACTAGCCAACCTTAAATCCATCATGAAAATTACAGGGGTTGAGTGCCCGGACTGAACATGGCTGGGGTCAGGACTCCGACGGTCTGGCTCATGGATCCCGTGGCCATCTCATTATCGATGGCTCCGTCATGAGCGAGACCCCCGACGTCCCGCGGAAATGTTAGTTTTATTGCCCTATAAAGGGAGGGGTGTAAAACAACAGGGACCCTCCCAACGAGCCCCTTACAAGATGAAAGATCGTCCTTAAGGAATGATAAAGGGCCGAGGGCCTCGTTAGCCTCTCCTAACATTTTCATAACTCCTTCCGACCCTCGGCCCTTTCGAATGACGGTGGTGATCCATGAATTTGGAAAGTTTTTAGGGTCCTCCACGTTTTGACCATTAACTTCCTTGAAGTTGTGGAGGACCCTCAAGTCTTTCAACAGCTGCGGCTGGACCTTATGAAGACGATCCAGGGCCCCCTCATCCACCCGGCAGATGTTAGTCCCGCTGTGATGGCGCGGCTTTTCTTTTTTGTTTTTATGTTTTGGGACCTCATCCCCCGAACTGTCGATGGATGAGCTCCGCTGCCGTTTCTTTGGTGAGGTAGATGGTGATGAGATTGCTGCAGCTGTTGCTGGTGGGGCTGGCTTGGTTGGTGGTGACTCCAACGGCAGCGGAGGGGGGGGGTCCCTTTTTTTTCTGTATTAAGACGGACATGAGAGGTGGAGGCATGGATCTATGAGGTGGTGTTGTTGGTGGCGGTCGGACGGTACGAGGCTGTCTAGGTGATGAAGGGGTGGAATGAGGGGGCCCTGGTCGTGGAGATGATTTCCGCTCCTGGTCCAGCCGCTTTTTAAACTCTAAAAGTTTCTCGAACTTCTCCCGGCCTGGGCTAAAGGATCTGACCTTGGGAGGAGTGCGCTGTTTAGGTGGGGTCTTGGGAGGGAGTTTGATTTTATTTGGAGATGTTTTATCCGCATATGAGAGGGTTGAAGTGTTTCCGTTGGACTTGTTTTTTGAGGGGGGTGAACTGTCGGTGCCTACCTGGGCCGACTTTTGGGAGCGAGGATCCTCAGGTTGGAGCTTCCTCCCACCTTTTCCCACAGTCAGCCACTCAGCCTTCGCCTCTTCGGAATTAACCGTAGGGGACGAAGGGGGAGTGGGGTTTTTTTTACCCGCTGGTGTGGGCGAGACTACGGGAGCCTCCTTTTCCGTGTTTATTTTAACCACAGGTGAGAGGGTATCCTGTTTGTGGTCGGGCTTCTTCGGGGCCTTCTTCCCCGGGCAAACTGCGGAGAGGTGACCAATCTCGCCACAGTGCCAGCAGGCGGGTTTCCTTCCCGATACTATTACGGGAAGCCTGCGCCCTTCCACCTCCAACCAGTTGGGAACGGAGTAGAAGGTTTTCATATCCAACATGATATCGAACCTCCATTCCCCACGCATTCCATCGTGTGTTGCTGAGACGATGTCACCAAACTGAAGCATATAGGCGGCTAAGTTTGCGTCTCGAAGGAAGCTAGGGACCTCGTATATTGAAACCGTGGTCCGCCGTCGCCCCATATATTCTGTTCTAAAGAAATAATCCTTGTTCTCAAGGGGTTTTTTTGTTAGGGCGACGGCTTCTTCTGTGGTCGGTAACAATATATCCCAGAAAGCGTAAGAAGCACCAGCGATTATCGCTTGTGCCTTTACGCCCAGGCTGGACATTTGACGAAGGACCATGTCTTTTGCGGGCTTAACGATTTTTCTGGATCGTTTGTCCACTAAAAAGACAGACACCGTTCTTTTTTTCTGGTCTTGTCTTACCTCCTCCAAATTGAACATAAGGCCATGCTCCTGTACTTCACTGGAGATGGCCTTTTCTCGCTGGAGCAAGTCGTCGACATCGACCTGTATTTTCGGGGGGGGGCTGTCCAACTATTTTCCTTTTCTTTTTCATTTTTACTTTCTGGTGATGATTTTTTTTCAGGGGAGGGTAATTTTTTTTGTGGTGTTTTTTCTTTTTGGTCAGGAGGAGGGGCATTTTTGGGGGTAGGTGTTTTGATTTTCTTTTTCACCTGGGGGGGAGGGTCACCCTTGATAGGGGAGAAAAGGGCCTTTATGGCCGAGCCGTCTGACCGGCCGGCCATAAATGATAGGCTAGTTGGAAAAAAAGTGCTTGTGAATATGATAATAAAAAAACAAAAAAAGGTGAAAAAATAAAAAAACTTAGCTTTTTTTTTTATCCAACCAGGTCAGAAATTTTCAGCCCAGTCGGGAGAAGTCACACAATGAAATGAGGTTCGGCGTTGGTGTAATCCGTATGATATGCTGAAAAACAAACAAACTTAATCCGGGTGAGGTCTGACACGAAAACAAACTAGTCAAGAGCGAACTCAAGACCATTTAAAGGGAAAAGATATTTATTGTAAAAAAATACAAATTTGGCACGAGGCCTAAAAATGGAGGGGGAAGGCTGGTCTACACTATCCTAATCTCTAACTTAACTAGACTCATTCACTGACCAATACATATCTCCAAATTAAAAAAAACACCAAAATACCTCAATTAAACATATCACTGTCAAACTGCATTCACCAAAAACAACAATCACCAAAACAACATTAATACTCCATGAAGATCTAAACTTAATCCCATATTTACAGAGTGAGGGGGAGGGGAACATTTTAAAACAAACTAACGAACGCTATATACATCTTTATTTACAAAACTATTTACAAAACAATTCCCCTAAAAACGAAAGTGAACAAAACATATATACATTATGCTGGTTAGTATGGGGTCCCCCCCCACGTACTAAAACATGGCAGAAAGAGGAGTTAACCAGTCGAAAATAGTGTCGAAGGAGGAAAATAAACAAATAGGATAAATAAATGGTAAAAAAATAAGTAAACAATAAATATGAATAAACATAAGCCCTCCATCGCACTCCTGGAGAACTCCAATTCCTGTCACCTAACAGAGGGGAAGGGATGGGAGAGCAAAACAAAAGAAGGGGACAAAAAAAAAATTGGGGGCCCAATGACCTTGCATACTCTAGCTAAGTTAACTAAATTAGGAACAAACTAAATCAAAATGGCCTAAAAAAAGTCTAACTTACCTGGGCTGGGTGGTCACGTCCTTCCGGTAACGCAAAATTCTTAGGTCCCTGGGACGTCCAAGGTGAAAATAAGGTTGGCTCCTACCACGCGACACAAGCGCGCAACAGTCACCCACCTTTCGCCAAACTCCAGTGAAGAGAGTCTCTTTCTCTCAGACCGGATTTTGACTTTGATTTGGTGTTTAAAAAATGCCACCAGGGTCTGAGAAGAAAAAGACTCATCCTCACAGAGTTCCTTCTTTCTCGTCGTCCAAATCACGACACGCATAACGCCGAGTAAGCAGAGAAACACATAATGTTCCTGTCTGTTCAACCTCGGCACCACATTGCTGCACACAGAACTGGCTTCCAGGACAAAAAACTTTCCATTGAGGATGCGGACCATGTAGCCTTCAAGAAGCTTGCACAGCGGCCGTACGACCGGGCAATGAAAGAAGGTGTGACTAATAGTCTCCTCCAAATCACCGCACCGGCCGCACTCAGGCGAAATGACCTGTTGCGCTGCAAACAATTTCTTGCCGACCCAGAGGGCATTCCGAATGACCAGCCAGGTGAGGGAAGCCTCGTCATTATTGAGGCACCTCATCCTGGGGGCCCAAAGCCACAGTAAGTGACCCTCCGCCTCCGTCACACCGAGCTCGCCAATCAGACCATCGCTAGCGGCCCCCCTCACTAAACATCGATATAATGCCCTACTCGACAACGGCCGGCTGTCAGAGAGACCTGTCTGCAGCCGAGAGAGAACTTTCAAAGCATGCCGGCACTCGCGATAGAAGGGGCATTCGCATCTGGGCAACCGATGGGCCTCCCCATCTGCAAAATGCACACTTCTTAGCGACGGGAAAGATTGTCTAGCGTCTTCTTTCCAGACGCTTCCCGTCGCTGTGTCCCGTGAACACATCCGGTCTAGGAAAGTAAGACGCAAAGTATGGCGCCGTACCTCGACGTTAGGTACTCCTAGACCGCCTTCAGAAGGGTGAAGGTAACAGATCTCCCGTCGCACCAAAGGATGTCTCTTAGCCCAGAGAAACTGGAAGAGAATCCTTTCCAGCTTGAATAGGATGGTGGCCGGGATAGGAAGCACTGAAAGTCGGTATACGGCTAGGGAGTAGATGTGCGAACTGCACACCTCTGCCCGACCCTTAAGGGAAAGCCTTCTACGCAGCCACAACTCAGTTGCGGCTACGACCTTATCCAGTACTTCCGACCAATTTTTCTCCAATTGAAGATCAGGCCCAAACCAGACGCCGAGTATCTTGCACGGACCGTCTTTCCAAATGAAGGGGCCGGGAAGAGCACAGCCTTTCCACGAGCCCAACCGCAAGCCGACAGACTTTTCGCGGTTAATCTTGGCCCCTGTTACAGCTTCGTACCTTCCGATTTCTTTGCTCACCTCCTCCACCTCGGCACTGCTCGTTACAAGCACGCTGACGTCGTCAGCGTATGCAGTGTACCTGGCCACCTCACTGGCGCCAGGTAACGTGAGGCCGCGTAGGACCGGGTTCGCCTTTATCCTGCGTAGAAAAGGCTCTAACGCCAGGATATACAACATGGGCGATAAAGGGCAACCCTGACGAATCGATCGAGTCAGAGTGAGGGGCTCCGACCTTACCCCATTCACCTCCACCATGACTCCGGGGGACGCATAAAGGAGACGTATCCAGGTGCGAAAGTCAACCCCGAAGCCAGCCGAAGACAAGACAGCCTCCAGAAAAGCATGGTCAACCCTATCAAAGGCCTTGGACTGATCTAAATTGATCAGCGCGGCATTTCCGTCGACTTTTTCTACGATCGTGCGGACCAGATGAAGACTGTCCTGGATAGTCCTACCCTTCACAGCACAAGTCTGCTCGGGGCAAATCAGACTAGGCAGGACAGTCTGCAAGCGGTTTGCCAAGATCTTCGCCAAAATCTTTAAGTCCGTGTTTAACATCGTTAAAGGGCGAAAGTTACTAATCCCATCCCCACCATGTTTGTTCTTACGAAGCAACTTCACTATACCCCTGGTGAAGCGTCTGGGTATAGTACCCTGCCTCATCCAGTTGTTATAGGTAGTTGCCAGCAAGGGGACAAACATGTGCGACAACCTCAAGTACACTTCATAGGGCAGACCATCAATTCCGGGGGACTTATCCAGCCCGACCGACTTCAGTGCATCCCGAATCTCCTCCTCCTTTATGCGCCCCTCACACCCAGCCGCTTCTGTCGCCGAAAGGCGAGGGAAGTCGGCAAGATAGGTGTCGAACTGAGCAGAACTCAGTCCGGGCTCCCTAGTGAAAAGCTTCAAGAAGTACTGCCGGAACTCCCCACAGATGGCTTCGTTTGTAGTTCGACGGAGCCCCTCCGGCGATGTGACACTGGCGATGTGCCGATCTGTAGCATGCCTGAGTTCCTCGGCCCGTAGTTCCTGGGCCATATTCGTCGCCTCGGAGGACATTCTCTTTAACCTAGCCCTAACTACCAGAGCTTGGTACTCCTTAATTTGCAAGGAGGCCAGCTCGGCCTTAGCTACGTTAACTTGCCCACTATCTCCCGCCAACACGGCCCTATCTAGCTTATCCTTAATCGACCTTTGCTCCGTTGCCCTAGCTGACTTGAGTCTCCTACTATAGTCGGCAGCAAAGGATCTAATGCTATCCTTAAGGTTAGCCCACCACCTATTACCCATAATAGCCCCCGTCAATTCCCGCTTTATCGTTAGTTCTAGCTGGTTCCGGAAGTCAGCCTCCGCCAAAAGGGAAACGTTGAACTTCCAGTAACCAGACATCCTACGTCTAGCCTTATCTAACTTAATCGACACACATAAAAATTTGTGGTCGGAATTTTTAAACGGCTCAAAACTTGGACCACCTAAATAGTCTAAGTCGACTCGCTTAACTAACACTCGGTCCAAATAGCTATACAGCTGGGCCGAGGCGCCCCTACCGGTCCAAGTCCAAACTATCTTATTTGGATGCCTTTCGCGAAATTTGTCCACCAGATCTAACCGCTGGACAAACTCGCGAAAATATCTGGCATCCAAGGGGTTAGTACCCGCACTAGTAGCCCCTCTATCTAAGTTGGGATCAAGGACGGCGTTCCAATCACCCACTAAAATTACCCGCTTTGATGGCACGACGTACGGCTCGATGCGCCGGAAAAAGGCAGGAAGCTCACTGGTAGCATTGGGTCCATAAACCCCAATCAATCGAAACACCTTACCCTTTATGGTAACGTCCAGAACACAAAGTCTGCCCGCCGGATCTGAAAGAACAAGAGCACACGAAGCGTCCAAACGTCTACTTACCAGCCAGGTGACACCTCTAGAACGACTATCAAAGCATGCTGAGAAGGACAAATAGTCTCTCGCCAGAATACCTTCATAGAAGTTGGAGTCGAAGTGAGTCTCCTGTAAACAACAAATATCAATGCCGCGACGCTGGAGGTATAACAATAGTTGGGATCGCTTAGAATCCGACCTCAGGCCGCGGCCATTTAAACTAGCCAACCTTAAATCCATCATGAACATTACAGGGGTTGAGTGCCCGGACTGAACATGGCTGGGGTCAGGACTCCGACGGTCTGGCTCATGGATCCTGTGGCCATCTCATTATCGATGGCTCCGTCATGAGCGAGACCCCCGACGTCCCGCGGAAATGTTAGTTTTATTGCCCTATAAAGGGAGGGGTGTAAAACAACAGGGACCCTCCCAACGAGCCCCTTACAAGATGAAAGATCGTCCTTAAGGAATGATAAAGGGCCGAGGGCCTCGTTAGCCTCTCCTAACATTTTCATAACTCCTTCCGACCCTCGGCCCTTTCGAATGACGGTGGTGATCCATGAATTTGGAAAGTTTTTAGGGTCCTCCACGTTTTGACCATTAACTTCCTTGAAGTTGTGGAGGACCCTCAAGTCTTTCAACAGCTGCGGCTGGACCTTATGAAGACGATCCAGGGCCCCCTCATCCACCCGGCAGATGTTAGTCCCGCTGTGATGGCGCGGCTTTTCTTTTTTGTTTTTATGTTTTGGGACCTCATCCCCCGAACTGTCGATGGATGAGCTCCGCTGCCGTTTCTTTGGTGAGGTAGATGGTGATGAGATTGCTGCAGCTGTTGCTGGTGGGGCTGGCTTGGTTGGTGGTGACTCCAACGGCAGCGGAGGGGGGGGTGGGTCCCTTTTTTTTTTGTATTAAGATGGACATGAGAGGTGGCGGCATGGATCTATGAGGTGGTGTTGTTGGTGGCGGTCGGATGGTACGAGGCTGTCTCGGTGATGAAGGGGTGGAATGAGAGGGCCCTGGTCGTGGAGATGATTTCCGCTCCTGGTCCAGCCGCTTTTTAAACTCTAAAAGTTTCTCGAACTTCTCCCGGCCTGGGCTAAAGGATCTGACCTTGGGAGGAGTGCGCTGTTTAGGTGGGGTCTTGGGAGGGAGTTTGATTTTATTTGGAGATGTTTTATCTGCATATGAGGGGGTTGAAGTGTTTCCGTTGGACTTGTTTTTTGAGGGGGGTAAACTGTCGGTGCCTACCTGGGCCGACTTTTGGGAGCGAGGATCCTCAGGTTGGAGCTTCCTCCCACCTTTTCCCACAGTCAGCCACTCAGCCTTCGCCTCTTCGGAATTAACCGTAGGGGACGAAGGGGGAGTGGGGTTTTTTTTACCCGCTGGTGTGGGCGAGACTACGGGAGCCTCCTTTTCCGTGTTTATTTTAACCACAGGTGAGAGGGTATCCTGTTTGTGGTCGGGCTTCTTCGGGGCCTTCTTCCCCGGGCAAACTGCGGAGAGGTGACCAATCTCGCCACAGTGCCAGCAGGCGGGTTTCCTTCCCGATACTATTACGGGAAGCCTGCGCCCTTCCACCTCCAACCAGTTGGGAACGGAGTAGAAGGTTTTCATATCCAACATGATATCGAACCTCCATTCCCCACGCATTCCATCGTGTGTTGCTGAGACGATGTCACCAAACTGAAGCATATAGGCGGCTAAGTTTGCGTCTCGAAGGAAGCTAGGGACCTCGTATATTGAAACCGTGGTCCGCCGTCGCCCCATATATTCTGTTCTAAAGAAATAATCCTTGTTCTCAAGGGTTTTTTTTGTTAGGGCGACGGCTTCTTCTGTGGTCGGTAACAATATATCCCAGAAAGCGTAAGAAGCACCAGCGATTATCGCTTGTGCCTTTACGCCCAGGCTGGACATTTGACGAAGGACCATGTCTTTTGCGGGCTTAACGATTTTTCTGGATCGTTTGTCCACTAAAAAGACAGACACCGTTCTTTTTTTCTGGTCTTGTCTTACCTCCTCCAAATTGAACATAAGGCCATGCTCCTGTACTTCACTGGAGATGGCCTTTGCTCGCTGGAGCAAGTCGTCGACATCGACCTGTATTTTCGGGGGGGCTGTCCAACTATTTTCCTTTTCTTTTTCATTTTTACTTTCTGGTGATGATTTTTTTTCCGGGGAGGGTAATTTTTTTTTTGGTGTTTTTTCTTTTTGGTCAGGGGGAGGGGAATTTTTTGGGGTAGGTGTTTTGATTTTCTTTTTCACCTGGGGGGGAGGGTCACCCTTGATAGGGGAGAAAAGGGCCTTTATGGCCGAGCCGTCTGACCGGCCGGCCATAAATGATAGGCTAGTTGGAAAAAAAGTGCTTGAGAATATGATAATAAAAAAACAAAAAAAGGTGAAAAAATAAAAAAACTTAGCTTTTTTTTTTTATTCAACCAGGTCAGAAATTTTCAGCCCAGTCGGGAGAAGTCACACAATGAAATGAGGTTCGGCGTTGGTGTAATCCGTATGATATGCTGAAAAACAAACAAACTTAATCCGGGTGAGGTCTGATATGAACACAAACTAGTCAAGAGCCAACTCAAGACCATTAAAGGGAAAGATATTTATTGTAAAAAAATACAAATTTGGCACGAGGCCTAAAAATGGAGGGGGAAGGCTGGTCTACACTATCCTAATCTCTAACTTAACTAGACTCATTCACTGACCAATACATATCTCCAAATTAAAAAAAAAAAACACCAAAATACCTCAATTAAACATATCACTGTCAAACTGCATTCACCAAAAACAACAATCACCAAAACATTAATACTCCATGAAGATCTAAACTTAATCCCATATTTACAGAGTGAGGGGGAGGGGAACATTTTAAAAAAATCTAACGAACGCTATATACATCTTTATTTACAAAACTATTTACAAAACAATTCCCCTAAAAACGAAAGTGAACAAAACATATATACATTATGATGGTTAGTATGGGGTCCCCCCCACCTACTAAAACATGGCAGAAAGAGGAGTTAACCAGTCGAAAATAGTGTCGAAGGAGGAAAATAAACAAATAGGATAAATAAATGGTAAAAAAATAAGTAAACAATAAATATGAATAAACATAAGCCCTCCATCGCACTCCTGGAGAACTCCAATTCCTGTCACCTAACAGAGGGGAAGGGAAGGGAGAGCAAAACAAAAGAAGGGGACAAAAAAAAATGGGGGGCCCAATGACCTTGCATACTCTAGCTAAGTTAACTAAATTAGGAACAAACTAAATCAAAATGGCCTAAAAAAAGTCTAACTTACCTGGGCTGGGTGGTCACGTCCTTCCGGTAACGCAAAATTCTTAGGTCCCTGGGACGTCCAAGGTGAAAATAAGGTTGGCTCCTACCACGCGACACAAGCGCGCAACAGTCACCCACCTTTCGCCAAACTCCAGTGAAGAGAGTCTCTTTCTCTCAGACCGGATTTTGACTTTGATTTGGTGTTTAAAAAATGCCACCAGGGTCTGAGAAGAAAAAGACTCATCCTCACAGAGTTCCTTCTTTCTCGTCGTCCAAATCACGACACGCATAACGCCGAGTAAGCAGAGAAACACATAATGTTCCTGTCTGTTCAACCTCGGCACCACATTGCTGCACACAGAACTGGCTTCCAGGACAAAAAACTTTCCATTGAGGATGCGGACCATGTAGCCTTCAAGAAGCTTGCACAGCGGCCGTACGACCGGGCAATGAAAGAAGGTGTGACTAATAGTCTCCTCCAAATCACCGCACCGGCCGCACTCAGGCGAAATGACCTGTTGCGCTGCAAACAATTTCTTGCCGACCCAGAGGGCATTCCGAATGACCAGCCAGGTGAGGGAAGCCTCGTCATTATTGAGGCACCTCATCCTGGGAGCCCAAGGCCACAGTAAGCGACCCTCCGCCTCCGTCACACCGAGCTCGCCAATCAGACCATCGCTAGCGGCCCCCCTCACTAAACATCGATATAATGCCCTACTCGACAACGGCCGGCTGTCAGAGAGACCTGTCTGCAGCCGAGAGAGAACTTTCAAAGCATGCCGGCACTCGCGATAGAAGGGGCATTCGCATCTGGGCAACCGATGGGCCTCCCCATCTGCAAAATGCACACTTCTTAGCGACGGGAAAGATTGTCTAGCGTCTTCTTTCCAGACGCTTCCCGTCGCTGTGTCCCGTGAACACATCCGGTCTAGGAAAGTAAGACGCAAAGTATGGCGCCGTACCTCGACGTTAGGTACTCCTAGACCGCCTTCAGAAGGGTGAAGGTAACAGATCTCCCGTCGCACCAAAGGATGTCTCTTAGCCCAGAGAAACTGGAAGAGAATCCTTTCCAGCTTGAATAGGATGGTGGCCGGGATAGGAAGCACTGAAAGTCGGTATACGGCTAGGGAGTAGATGTGCGAACTGCACACCTCTGCCCGACCCTTAAGGGAAAGCCTTCTACGCAGCCACAACTCAGTTGCGGCTACGACCTTATCCAGTACTTCCGACCAATTTTTCTCCAATTGAAGATCAGGCCCAAACCAGACGCCGAGTATCTTGCACGGACCGTCTTTCCAAATGAAGGGGCCGGGAAGAGCACTGCCTTCCCACGAGCCCAACCGCAAGCCGACAGACTTTTCGCGGTTAATCTTGGCCCCTGTTACAGCTTCGTACCTTCCGATTTCTTTGCTCACCTCCTCCACCTCGGCACTGCTCGTTACAAGCACGCTGACGTCGTCAGCGTATGCAGTGTACCTGGCCACCTCACTGGCGCCAGGTAACGTGAGGCCGCGTAGGACCGGGTTCGCCTTTATCCTGCGTAGAAAAGGCTCTAACGCCAGGATATACAACATGGGCGATAAAGGGCAACCCTGACGAATCGATCGAGTCAGAGTGAGAGGCTCCGACCTTACCCCATTCACCTCCACCATGACTCCGGGGGACGCATAAAGGAGACGTATCCAGGTGCGAAAGTCAACCCCGAAGCCAGCCGAAGACAAGACAGCCTCCAGAAAAGCATGGTCAACCCTATCAAAGGCCTTGGACTGATCTAAATTGATCAGCGCGGCATTTCCGTCGACTTTTTCTACGATCGTGCGGACCAGATGAAGACTGTCCTGGATAGTCCTACCCTTCACAGCACAAGTCTGCTCGGGGCAAATCAGACTAGGCAGGACAGTCTGCAAGCGGTTTGCCAAGATCTTCGCCAAAATCTTTAAGTCCGTGTTTAACATCGTTAAAGGGCGAAAGTTACTAATCCCATCCCCACCATGTTTGTTCTTACGAAGCAACTTCACTATACCCCTGGTGAAGCGTCTGGGTATAGTACCCTGCCTCATCCAGTTGTTATAGGTAGTTGCCAGCAAGGGGACAAACATGTGCGACAACCTCAAGTACACTTCATAGGGCAGACCATCAATTCCGGGGGACTTATCCAGCCCGACCGACTTCAGTGCATCCCGAATCTCCTCCTCCTTTATGCGCCCCTCACACCCAGCCGCTTCAGTCGCCGAAAGGCGAGGGAAGTCGGCAAGATAGGTGTCGAACTGAGCAGAACTCAGTCCGGGCTCCCTAGTGAAAAGCTTCAAGAAGTACTGCCGGAACTCCCCACAGATGGCTTCGTTTGTAGTTCGACGGAGCCCCTCCGGCGATGTGACACTGGCGATGTGCCGATCAGTAGCATTCCTCAGTTCCTCGGCCCGTAGTTCCTGGGCCATATTCGTCGCCTCGCAGGACATTCTCTTTAACCTAGCCCTAACTACCAGAGCTTGGTACTCCTTAATTTGCAAGGAGGCCAGCTCGGCCTTAGCTACGTTAACTTGCCCACTATCTCCCGCCAACACGGCCCTATCTAGCTTATCCTTAATCGACCTTTGCTCCGTTGCCCTAGCTGACTTGAGTCTCCTACTATAGTCGGCAGCAAAGGATCTAATGCTATCCTTAAGGTTAGCCCACCACCTATTACCCATAATAGCCCCCGTCAATTCCCGCTTTATCGTTAGTTCTAACTGGTTCCGGAAGTCAGCCTCCGCCAAAAGGGAAAGGTTGAACTTCCAGTAACCAGACATCCTACGTCTAGCCTTATCTAACTTAATCGACACACATAAAAATTTGTGGTCGGAATTTTTAAACGGCTCAAAACTTGGACCACCTAAATAGTCTAAGTCGACTCGCTTAACTAACACTCGGTCCAAATAGCTATACAGCTGGGCCGAGGCGCCCCTACCGGTCCAAGTCCAAACTATCTTATTTGGATGCCTTTCGCGAAATTTGTCCACCAGATCTAACCGCTGGACAAACTCACGAAAATATCTGGCATCCAAGGGGTTAGTACCCGCACTAGTAGCCCCTCTATCTAAGTTGGGATCAAGGACGGCGTTCCAATCACCCACTAAAATTACCCGCTTTGATGGCACGACGTACGGCTCGATGCGCCGGAAAAAGGCAGGAAGCTCACTGGTAGCATTGGGTCCATAAACCCCAATCAATCGAAACACCTTACCCTTTATGGTAACGTCCAGAACACAAAGTCTGCCCGCCGGATCTGAAAGAACAAGAGCACACGTAGCGTCCAAACGTCTACTTACCAGCCAGGTGACACCTCTAGAACGACTATCAAAGCATGCTGAGGAGGACAAATAGTCTCTCGCCAGAATACCTTCATAGAAGTTGGAGTCGAAGTGAGTCTCCTGTAAACAACAAATATCAATGCCGCGACGCTGGAGGTATAACAATAGTTGGGATCGCTTAGAATCCGACCTCAGGCCGCGGCCATTTAAACTAGCCAACCTTAAATCCATCATGAACATTACAGGGGTTGAGTGCCCGGACTGAACATGGCTGGGGTCAGGACTCCGACGGTCTGGCTCATGGATCCCGTGGCCATCTCATTATCGATGGCTCCGTCATGAGCGAGACCCCCGACGTCCCGCGGAAATGTTAGTTTTATTGCCCTATAAAGGGAGGGGTGCAAAACAACAGGGACCCTCCCAACGAGCCCCTTACAAGATGAAAGATCGTCCTTAAGGAATGATAAAGGGCCGAGGGCCTCGTTAGCCTCTCCTAACATTTTCATAACTCCTTCCGACCCTCGGCCCTTTCGAATGACGGTGGTGATCCATGAATTTGGAAAGTTTTTAGGGTCCTCCACGTTTTGACCATTAACTTCCTTGAAGTTGTGGAGGACCCTCAAGTCTTTCAACAGCTGCGGCTGGACCTTATGAAGACGATCCAGAGCCCCCTCATCCACCCGGCAGATGTTAGTCCCGGTGTGATGGCGCGGCTTTTCTTTTTTGTTTTTATGTTTTGGGACCTCATCCCCCGAACTGTCGATGGATGAGCTCCGCTGCCGTTTCTTTGGTGAGGTAGATGGTGATGAGATTGCTGCAGCTGTTGCTGGTGGTGCTGGTTTAGTTGGTGGTGATTCCAACGGCAGCGGAGTGGGGGTGGGTCCCTTTTTTCCCCGGACTAGCACAGACATGAGAGGTGGCGGCATGGATCTATGGGGTGGTGTGGTTGGTGGTGGACGAATGGTTCTGGGGTGTCTTGGTGATGATGGTGTGGAATGAGAGGGCCCTGGTCGTGGAGCCGATTTTCTCTCCTGGTCCAGCCGCTTTTTGAATTCCAGGAGTTGTTCAAATTTCTCCCGGCCTGGGCTGAAAGATCTGACCCTGGGAGGTGTACGCTGTTTAGGAGGGGTTTTGGGTAGGGTTTTGTTTTTTGGGGGGGATGACTTCTGGGCATATGTGGGGGGTGGACTGTTGGACTTTTTAGAGGGGGGTAAACTGTCGGTGCCTACCTGGGCCGACTTTTGGGAGCGAGGATCCTCAGGTTGGAGCTTCCTCCCACCTTTTCCCACAGTCAGCCACTCAGCCTTCGCCTCTTCGGAATTAACCGTAGGGGACGAAGGGGGAGTGGGGTTTTTTTTACCCGCTGGTGTGGGCGAGACTACGGGAGCCTCCTTTTCCGTGTTTATTTTAACCACAGGTGAGAGGGTATCCTGTTTGTGGTCGGGCTTCTTCGGGGCCTTCTTCCCCGGGCAAACTGCGGAGAGGTGACCAATCTCGCCACAGTGCCAGCAGGCGGGTTTCCTTCCCGATACTATTACGGGAAGCCTGCGCCCTTCCACCTCCAACCAGTTGGGAACGGAGTAGAAGGTTTTCATATCCAACATGATATCGAACCTCCATTCCCCACGCATTCCATCGTGTGTTGCTGAGACGATGTCACCAAACTGAAGCATATAGGCGGCTAAGTTTGCGTCTCGAAGGAAGCTAGGGACCTCGTATATTGAAACCGTGGTCCGCCGTCGCCCCATATATTCTGTTCTAAAGAAATAATCCTTGTTCTCAAGGGGTTTTTTTGTTAGGGCGACGGCTTCTTCTGTGGTCGGTAACAATATATCCCAGAAAGCGTAAGAAGCACCAGCGATTATCGCTTGTGCCTTTACGCCCAGGCTGGACATTTGACGAAGGACCATGTCTTTTGCGGGCTTAACGATTTTTCTGGATCGTTTGTCCACTAAAAAGACAGACACCGTTCTTTTTTTCTGGTCTTGTCTTACCTCCTCCAAATTGAACATAAGGCCATGCTCCTGTACTTCACTGGAGATGGCCTTTGCTCGCTGGAGCAAGTCGTCGACATCGACCTGTATTTTCGGGGGGGCTGTCCAACTATTTTCCTTTTCTTTTTCATTTTTACTTTCTGGTGATGATTTTTTTTCCGGGGAGGGTAATATTTTTTGTGGTGTTTTTTCTTTTTGGTCAGGGGGAGGGGCATTTTTGGGGGTAGGTGTTTTGATTTTCTTTTTCACCTGGGGGGGAGGGTCACCCTTGATAGGGGAGAAAAGGGCCTTTATGGCCGAGCCGTCTGACCGGCCGGCCATAAATGATAGGCTGGTTGGAAAAAAAGTGGTTGTGAATATGATAATAAAAAACAAAAAAAAGGTGAAAAAATAAAAAAACTTAGCTTTTTTTTTTTTTTTATCCAACCAGGTCAGAAATTTTCAGCCCGGTCGGGAGAAGTCACACAATGAAATGAGGTTCGGCGTTGGTGTAATCCGTATGATATGCTGAAAAACAAACAAACTTAATTCGGGTGAGGTCTGATATGAACACAAACTAGTCAAGAGCGAACTCAAGACCATTAAAGGGAAAAAGAGAGGAGGCGCCCGACCGGAATTTTTATAGGCTAAGGAAATGGATTATGGGTAAGGTGACGTAAATACAAACTGCCTCGTTTTTCTTTTCGGTCGTCTTTTTTCTCGGCGAGTCTCGACTATGCTTTTTGTCACGTCTACTTGATTTTTATTCTGTGCGCAAAACTTGTTTGGATAACGTTAATTTGCTTGTCTCGGTAAGACTTTAATTTTGTTTTCTGTTTGAACTCTTTATTTTAAAAAAAAAAAAAAAAAAAAAAAAAGTCTTACCGAGAATTCGTTATTTTTTTTGACACTGGTCTGTCTATTGTGTTTTTGTCACTTGTTTACTTGTTATCCAACTTGTATTTTTTGTCGTTGGACTGTATTAATTTTATTTGCTTGTCGTTTTTTATTTATCTTTCTTTCAGGGGTTCTACGTGTTTTTTGTGGCTTTTTTCAGTGTTTTTGTGCGTCCTTTTCTTATTTTAAACAGTAGAACCCCCCTCCATACTTACAGTAGGTGGAGGTTAGTTCTTCCACCCTCCTGGCTGATAGTTCTACACCAGCCATGGAGGGTGAAACGACAACCCCTACACCGACCACTTCCACACCGACCACTCCAATCGGATCAAACTGGCCTTCGCTGCCGATCCCCGGAGACACAACGGAACCAGAGACATCCCAAGGTAGCCCGATTCAGCCGGCCCAAAAGAGCCCCACAGCCTGGAAAGGCCAGCAGAGGGGACCGGAGGAACACGAGGCAGACCGGGTGGGCAGATTTGCAAAATATTTCAAGGGGAATGAAATACTGCCCATCCCGGAGATAGCAGATAAGATCGCCCCAAGAGTCCTCTCTCTGGTCGCTTCCGACCTGAAGACCAAAAGACTGGTGGGGCTCACCAAGGAGGTCTTTGAGGACCTGATAAGGAAGGCAGGCATCCCATGCCAATACTTTTGCCGCAAAAGTTTTGCGACATGGGATGTCCTCCTCCCTACGGAAGAGCAGGCAGCCAAGGTGGCTGAATCGGACGTAATTACCAAGAACTTCAGGCTGCAGCCGGAGTACAAAGGCACCCGTAGGCTCCGGGTCACGGTGTGTAATGTCCCGGCCATTATCACTGGGGAGGTCCTCGCGGCGTTCCTAAGCGCCTACGGACACGTCGAGGAATTCAACCTCCTCAGATCCCCGGCCGGGACAGCCTACGGGGACTATGCCTTCCGGCTGTGCCTGACCAGGGATGGCTTCAAAGCCATCCCTGAAACGCTGATCTGCGGGGACCGGCAGATGATGGTGATGGTGGAGGGAAGACGCCCCAGGTGCTGGGGGTGTAAGCAGATTGGACACATCGCAAAGTTTTGCCCCCAGCGACCTGAAAATAAGGAAAAGGCGTCGACGTCTACAACAACAACAAAGGACGCGGCGGCCCCCACCATCACCAAAGAAGCGGAGGCCAAGGGCCCGGGTCAGGTCCAGCCCCAAAACAACCAGGAGGGCTGGACTGAAGTAACCAAAAAGAGGAGGGGATCCCCTAAACAAGGGGGAGAAAAAAGCCCATCCCCGCCTCAAAAGCAGACCAGGGCCCAAGCAGCAGCAGAACCACCGATAGCGGCAGCAGCAGTTGCAGCAGCAACAACAACAACAACAGTAACAAAAACAACAGAAACAGCAGCAACAACAACAACAACAGAACAACAGACAGCAGCAGCAGCAAAAAAAACCAGAAAAGCAGCAACCCCCAAGAAACCAGCAACCCCCAAGACACCAACAGCTCCATCACCAAAAAAAGGGAAAAAAACAACAAAAACGTACGAGGAAATGGAGACATCCACGAACCTCAAGAGGAGAAGGGACAGTGGGGAGGGGGCGGCCAAGAAATTATGCCCAGAAAAAACTCCTCCTGAGGCAGGCCCCTCCTCTCAACCATCACCACCAGTACCTTCACCACTACCTCCATTACCCTCACCAACATTTCCACCCCCAAAGATCACATTGCCATCTCCTCCCCAACAAATGGCCCCCCTTTCACCCCAGCAAGAACTTTTCTTTAAAAAGCATCACCGCCCCTATAAAATCCCCCTCCCCAGATCTCAATCTGCCGAAAGGGCACAACCCTCGGGCCTAGCCCGAACTCCATCCCTTCCCTCACTTAGCCCTACTGACTTTTCCTCCCAGGAATTATTCCCCGCTATGATCTCCCCAAAGAGAAATCCACCGGAAAAAAAGAAACAAGAACTGACAATCGGACAAATGCAGCGGGCAGCGGCTTTGTGCTCTGCGGAGCTGGAGGCAGTTGGGGACTTCCAGCTCCGGAAGGCACTAAAGCCGTTGGCCAGACTAGAAAAGATCCACGATTTAAAAGTTTCAAATCCCACGAATTTCCGGAGTGCAGCCATGGTGACCACTTTTGTCCGGTCAGCTGGCGACCGTACCAAGGGCGTATGGAAGTTCTTGAGTACGGTCTGTCAGACTGATACGGGCATAAAGCTGGCGGAGTTGGAGCACTCCTCCCTCAAAAAATGTATAACCTATTGTTCAGGGAGGGTCCCGATTTTGGTTCACGGTCTCTTTATAGGGCCCTAAAACTGAAGTTCCCCATAGATGTCGGTGGAATCACCAGGGACAAACGAGTGACGACTTAACTCGGTACCGGTTCCCTGCGTCAGGCTGTCGGCATCCTCACGCCCAAGGATTTCCGGCCCGTAGTTGACGATGAGTAAGGTAAGTCGGATTGATGGCTTTAAACGTTGCCAGTTTGAATGTGAGGGGACTGAGGGATCCAAGCAAGTGTGCGCGCTTGCTTGGTGAACTCAAGAACCTCGGAGTAGATGTTGCTGCAGTGCAGGAGACCCACTTCACTTGCGACGCTGACTGTCGGGTGCTGGAAAACGACTTTAACGTTTTCTCAG
The DNA here is from genome assembly GCA_963585895.1 of Sepioteuthis lessoniana. Lineage (NCBI taxonomy): Eukaryota > Metazoa > Mollusca > Cephalopoda > Myopsida > Loliginidae > Sepioteuthis > Sepioteuthis lessoniana. The sequence continues at coordinate 54,930,398 of OY757921.1, forward strand.
CATACGGCAGCCGGGTCAGCGCTGGGGTCTCCTTGCTAGTTGGACGCAGCCTTGATGCTGATGTTGACGTTGTTTTTGCAGGTGACGGGGGCCGGTTGGTTGTGGCCGATGTTGCCGTGAAAAGTTTCAAGTTTCGTCTGGTTGCGGTTTATGCGGTGGAGAGGGTTTCCTTTTTTCGTCGGTTGGCGCCGTTCCTGGACGATACGAAGCGGCTAGTCTTAATGGGTGATTGGAATGCGATCCTTGATCCCAAGATAGATAAGGTCGGTCGGGGAGCTAGTAGTGCGGGAAGGTGTGAGAGCAGCCTTGTCGGCTTCGTGACTCGTCACGGTCTCGTCGACAGGTTTCGTCTCGATCACCCAGGGCGGGAGATGTGGACGTGGCTAGATAGTTCGCCCTCTGCCAAAGTAGGTTCCTACTTGGACAGAGTGTTAGTGAGACGAGCTGACATTGACTTTGTTAGTTGTCCCACGTTCCACTTGATAGCGTGGACTGACCATAAACTGGTTAGAGTCAGTCTACGGTTAGTAAATAGGCCTAGTCTGGCCGGTTACTGGAAGTTCAATACCTCCTTACTGGAGATACGGGACTTCCGGGACCGGCTGGAATCCCTAATTCAGCGGGCGTTAGTGGGGGCGGTTACCGGGAATAGGTGGTGGGCCTCTCTCAAATATAGGATTAGAGACTTCGCCACCAAATACGGTCAACAGCTCAAACTAGATAAGGCCAAGGAGGCGAAGGCTATAGACGATAGACTTTCCCGGGCGGCGGCTGGGGGGGACTCCCTAGGTGTAGAACTAGCTAGGAGGGACCTTGAGCGTGAGAATAGCGAGCGTAGTTAGATCTAGGTTAAATAGAGTTCGCTACGAAGCTGTGAAATCGAACGCGACTGCGCGTGAAGAAGAAGTGCGAAGGTTCCCCGATCGGTACGTCGCGTCTGTCAAGACCGCGGACGGGCGACTGCTGCATTCGAGTCGTGAGATGCGTGATGCCTTTCGGGCGCACTTTCGGGATCGCTTTGCCCGCTGCCCTGATCTCCCGATCCGGGAGTTTCGTAGCTATCTTGCCGACTTCCCCCGCCTCCAGGTGGCTAAAGCGGCTAGCTGTGAGGGTGTGGTTACTGAATGCGAAGTCCGTGATGCATTGAAGCAGGTCGGCCTGAACAAGTCGCCGGGACTAGATGGTTTGCCCTACGAAGTGTACTTGAGGATGTCGCACATGTTTGTGCCTATTCTGACGGATATGTTCAACCATTGGTTCGCCCAGGGAGCCATCCCTGGTAGCGTTACCAAGGGCGTGATCACATTGCTGAAGAAAGGTGGCAGGCATGTTTGGGAGGGTTTAGATGACTACAGGCCCATAACTCTGCTTAACACAGAGTTAAAGATTTTGGCCCGGGTCTTGGCGAATCGTTTACAGCGTGTCATCAGTGATCTGATCGGCCCTGAACAGACCTTTGCTGTGAAGGGAAGATCGATCCAGGACAATCTGCACTTGATTCGCGGGGTCCTAGAGGGGATAGAAGACGACACAGAAGCCGCGCTGATCAGTTTAGATCAGTCCAAGGCCTTCGATAGGGTTGACCATCGGTTCTTGGCGTCTGTTTTGGAGACTGCCAGATTCAAACCGGAGTTCCGCAGATGGATTAGCATGATGTACCACAACCCTCAGGCAGTGGTGCAGGTGAACGGAAGGCGTTCGAGGGTATTCGCGATCGAGCGTTCGGTGCGGCAGGGCTGCCCTTTGTCTCCTCTTCTCTATGTCCTCGCGTTGGAGCCCCTCCTGCGCAGGCTTAGGGATGAGGGGACAAGTCCGTCCCTGCGCGGTATACCTTTTGTTAGCAGCCTTGCGGCAAGGGTTTCCGCGTTCGCCGATGACATCACAGTCTTTGTATCCCGCCGTCTGGATATAAAGGCTGTGAAAGAGGCGGTTGTCGAGTACGAACGGATCGCAGGAGCCAAGGTCAATTTTGACAAAAGCGAAGGTTTGCGGCTTGGTGCTTGGAGGGGTAGCAATACTCTTCCAGGGCCCTTCCGCTGGAGTGACGGACCCATCCGCATCCTCGGGGTGTGGTTCGGGCCCGACCTCCAACTGGAGCGAAATTGGTTGGAAGTACAAACCAAGGTGAATGCTCAGGTGGGAATCTGGCTTTCAAGGATGTTGTCCTTAAAGGGCAGGGCGGAGGCGTGCGCCACGTACGTCTTCCCTCTGATCCTTTACCGATTGGCTGTACTTCCTCTGCCTAAGGCACGTCGGTTGGCACTGCAACAATCCCTCTCCAGATTACTCTGGGGAGGTGCAAGGCCGATGGTCCGTAGGCAGGTCTGTATCCAACGTGCACGCAACGGGGGTCTGGGTATGCCTGATCTGGAGAGCCACTGGCTTGCTGAAAGACTTGCATACCTCGGCCGGTCCTTGACAGGGGACTCAGTGTGGAGACGAAAGGCGAGTCGGACTTTTCCTCTCCTCAAGTCAGACCCAAAGGCTGAAGGTCGACGTAGGCCTTTGGGCGAAGCACTGTTTTTTAGCGAATGCCGAAAGGCCCTTCGTAACCCTCTTGGGTCCAGTGACCTTTCACGGCCTCGGAAAGAGCTATATCGGGAATTAGTGGTGGGTTCCGCTTCTGATCCTCTTAGCGAGCGGCGAGGCTGGACGGCGGAGGAGATCCGCTCTCACTGGAATTGGGCGCCAGGATCGAGCTTCTTGAACAACTCCGAGTTCTCGCTCACCTGGCGACTTGTACGGAATGCGTTACCCCTTCTCGGCTTGAACTACAGAGCGGGCATAGCAGACATGCCTGATTGTCCTCGCTGCGGCAGTGCATTAGAAGAAACGGCTGAGCACGCCTTCTATTATTGCGAGCGAGTTCGCCCGTTCTGGGATCACGTCGGGGAGTGGACGGCTCGCATCGAACCCAAGCAGCTCGTGCTACTCGACGTTGGTTACGTCGTGGACAACGTTCTTCCTCCGTTTCAGGGTGAGAAGCGTGTGGTGTTTCTCGCGATCCTGGCTGTAGCTCGAATGGTGATTTGGATCACGCGAAAGAAGGGATTGTATGAGGATGCAAACTTTTCTCATCGTGATCTGGTTTTGTATTTTCGGCATCAGCTGAGGGTCAAAATTAGATGCGATAGAAAACGTTTGGATCGCATAACATTCAACAGAAGGTGGGTGAATGCAGCGAGCCTGGTCGTGCGAAAGGGGGCAACGTTGGAGTCATCCTTTCCTCCTCTGCCTGCCCATGGCGTCTACGGTACGGGTCCTTAGGGACCCCAGCCCGAGTAAGTAGTAATTTCTTTTTTGTCCCCCTTGAAACCTAGTTAGCAGTATGCTGTGAGTCATCGTCCCTGTCATCTAGTCGTTAGCTCTCAAGATCTTCCCCATCCCCATTATTTTTTTTTACACTTCAACCTCTATCCCAGTCCGCTTTTTGTTGAAGATCTTGAAAATTCATATGTATAAAAAAACCACATTACCTGCTTATATCGACCCATACCGCGCCCGACCCTTTATTTCTTTTACCCATGTAGATTAGGATCCCCGCCCCACCTAGGGTAGGTCCGGCTTGTTTTCGGTTCTTTCGCCCCGGAAAACAGTCGGCCTCCAATTTTATAGACGGGGGGATGGGAGGGCAACCAACCGGGGAGAATCCTTTTTTCCTTGGTTTCGTCTTTTTCTTTCGTTTTCGGGGTTTTTCTCCCATTCCCAACATATACTTTCACTGTAAAATCATATTGTAAATAAAATCATACACTGCACTCGGGATTTTAAGTAGGGCACTTTCATAGAGAAATTGTGGTATTTTGGTGGTTGCTGCGCACATGGTGACGAATGAATGATTATATTTTGTACTGTTGAATGGGTCGACGAATGTGGCTAGCTAGGTTCCCATAGATAACATAGTTAATGAAAGACCGCTCCCTTCCCCTTCCCCCAAAAACTCAAGGCCTCGTGCCTTCATTGTACATTTACAATGAAATAAAGTCTTTTTTTCTCGGCGAGTCTTGACTATGCTGGACCTCTGTCGTTCGACTAGGCTAGCACTATTTTTTTGAACATATTTTTTAAAAAAAAGAATTCATTTTCAGCTAATCATCAAAAAGGATTATACCATTTTTCACCTCATTGTGACATCTTCTCCCGGCCGGGCTGAAAATTTCTGACCTGGTTGGTTAAAAAAAAAGTTAAGTTTTTTTATTTTTTTTACCTTTTTTTTTGTTTTTTTTCTTATACATCTACACCCCCACCTTTTTTTTTTCTCAACCAGCCTATCATTTATGGCCGGCCGGCCAGACGGCTCGGCCATAAAGGCCCTTTTCTCCCCTACTAAGGGTGACCCTCCCCCCCATGTGAAAAAGAAAAATAAGTCACCTACTCCCAAAAATGTCCCTCCCCCTGACAAGAATGAAAAATCGCCATCAAATAAACCACCCTCCCCCGACAAAAAATCTCAAATCATAAAAGAAAATGAAGAAAAAAGCGAGAATAGTTGGACAGCCCCCCCCCCCCCCCGAAAATACAGGTCCATGTCGACGACTTGCTCCAGCAAGCAAAGGCCATCTCCAGTGAAGTACAGGAGCATGGCCTTATGTTCAATTTGGAGGAGGTAAGACAAGACCAGAAAAAAAGAACGGTGTCTGTCTTTGTAGTGGACAAACGATCCAGAAAAATCGTTAAGCCCGCCAAAGACATGGTCCTCCGTCAGATTTCCAGCCTGGGCGTAAAGGCACAAGCGATAATCGCTGGTGCTTCTTACGCTTTCTGGGATATATTGCTACCGACCATAGAAGAAGCCGTCGCCTTTACAAAAAAATCCCTAGAGAACAAGGATTATTTCTTTAGAACAGAATATATGGGGCGACGGCGGACCACGGTTTCAATATACGAGGTCCCTAGCTTCCTTCGAGACGCAAACTTAGCCGCCTATATGCTTCAGTTTGGTGACATCGTCTCAGCAACACACGATGGAATGCGTGGGGAATGGAGGTTTGACATAATGTTAGATATGAAAACCTTCTACTCCGTTCCCAACTGGTTGGAGGTGGAAGGGCGCAGGCTTCCCGTAATAGTATCTGGAAGGAAACCCGCCTGCTGGCACTGTGGCGAGATTGGTCACCTCTCCGCAGTTTGCCCGGGGAAGAAGGACCCGAAGAAGCCCGACCACAAACATGATACCCTCTCACCTGTGGTTAAAATAAACACCGAAAAGGAGGCTCCCGTAGTCTCGCCCACACCAGCGGGTAAAAAAAACCTCACTCCCCCTTCGTCCCCAACGGTTAACTCCGAAGAGGCGAAGGCTGTGTGGCTGACTGTGGGAAAAGGTGGGAGGAAGCTCCAACCTGAGGATCCTCGCTCCCAAAAGTCGGCCCCGGTAGGCACCGACAGTTCACCTCCTTCTAAAAAGTCCAACAGTCCACCCCCCACATATGCACAGAAATCATCCCCACCAAAAAACAAAGTCCCACCCAAGACCCCACCTAAACAGCACACTCCTCCCAGGGTCAGATCTTTCAGCCCAGGCCGGGAGAAATTTGAAAAGCTCCTGGAGTTTAAAAAGCGGCTGGACCTGGAGCGGAAATCGTCTCCATGACCAGGGCCCTCTCATTCCACACCTTCATCACCTAGACAACCCAGAACCATTCGTCCACCACCAACCACACCACCCCATAGATCCATGCCTCCGCCTCTCATGTCAGTTCTAGTCCAGAGGAAAAAGGGACCCACCCCCCCTCCGCTGCCGTTGGAGTCACCACCAACTAAACCAGCACCACCAGCAACAGCAACCTCATCATCACCATCTAGCACACCCAAGAAACGGCAGCGGAGCTCGTCAATCGACAGCTCGGGGGATGAGGTCCCTAAACATATAAAAAAAATGGGACAAACCGCGCCATCACACCGGTTCAAACATCTGCGGGGTGGATGAGGGGGCTCTGTATCGTCTTCACAAAGTCCAGCCGCAGCTGTTGAAAGACTTAAGGGTCCTCCACAACTTCAAGGAAGTTAACGGTTGTAATGTGGAGGACCCTAAAAATTTCCCCAATTCATGGATCACCACCGTCATTCGGAAGGGCCGAGGGTCGGAAGGTGTGATGAAAATGCTTGGCGAGGCTAACGAGGCCCTCGGCCCTATATCATTCCTTAAGGACGATTTATCATCATGTAAGGGTCTTGTTGGGAGGGTCCCTGTTGTTTTGCACCCCTCCCTTTACAGGGCTATAAAACTAACTTTTCCGCGGGACGTCAGGGGTCTCGCTCATGACGGAGCCATCGATAATGAGATGGCCACGGGATCCATGAGCCAGACCGTCGGAGTCCTGACCCCAGCCATGTTCAGTCCGGGCACTCAACCCCTGTAATGTTCATGATGGATCTAAGATTGGCTAGTATAAATGGCCGCGGCCTGAGGTCGGATTCTAAACGATCCCAATTATTATTATACCTCCAGCGTCGCGGCATTGATATCTGTTGTTTACAGGAGACTCACTTCGACTCCAACTTCTATGAAGGTATTCTGGCGAGGGGCTATTTGTCCTTCTCAGCATGCTTTGATGGTCGTTCTAGAGGTGTCACCTGGCTGGTAAGTAGAAGTCTGGACGCTTCGTGTGCTCTTGTTCTTTCAGATCCGGCGGGCAGACTTTGTGTTCTGGACGTTACCATAAAGGATAAGGCTTTTCGATTGATTGGGGTTTATGGGCCTAATGTTACCAGTGAGCTTCGCCCTTTTTCCGGCGCATCGAGCCGTACATCGTTCCGTCAAAGCGGGTAATTTTAGTGGGAGATTGGAACGCCGTCCTTGATCCCAACTTAGATAGAGGGGCTTCTAGTGCGGGTACTAACTCCTTGGATGCCAGATATTTTAGTGAGTTTGTTCAGAAATTTGATCTGGTGGACAAATTTCGCGAAAAGCATCCAAATAAGATAGTTTGGACTTGGACCGGTAGGGGCGCCTCGGCCCAGCTGTATAGCTATTTGGACCGAGTGTTAGTTAAGCGAGTCGACTTAGACTATTTAGGTGGTCCAAGTTTTGAGGCGTATAAAGATTCCGACCACAAATTTTTATGTGTGTCGATTAAGTTAGATAAGGCTAGACGTAGGATGTCTGGTTACTGGAAGTTCAACCTTTCCCTTTTGGCGGAGGCTGACTTCCGGAACCAGCTAGAACTAACGATAAAGCGGGAATTGACGGGGGCTATTATGGGTAATAGGTGGTGGGCTAACCTTAAGGATAGCATTAGATCCTTTGCTGCCGACTATAGTAGGAGACTCAAGTCAGCTAGGGTAGCGGAGCAAAGGTCGATTAAGGATAAGCTAGATAGGGCGGTGTTGGCGGGAGATAGTGGGCAAGTTAACGTAGCTAAGGCCGAGCTGGCCTCCTTACATATTATGGAGTACCAAGCTCTGGTAGTTAGGGCTAGGTTAAAGAGAATGTCCTGCGAGGCGACGAATATGGCCCAGGAATTACGGGCCGAGGAACTCAGGCATGCTACAGATCGGCATATCGCCAGTGTCACATCGCCGGAAGGGCTCCGTCGAACTACAAACGAAGCCATCTGTGGGGAGTTTCGGCAGTATTTCTTGAAGCTTTTCACCAGGGAGCCCGGACTGAGTTCTGCTCAGTTCGACACCTATCTTGCCGACTTCCCTCGCCTTTCGGCGACTGAAGCGGCTGGGTGTGAGGGGCGCATAAAGGAGGAGGAGATTCGGGTTGCACTGAAGTCGGTCGGGCTGGATAAGTCCCCCGGAATTGATGGTCTGCCCTATGAAGTGTACTTGAGGTTGTCGCACATGTTTGTCCCCTTGCTGGCAACCATCTATAACAACTGGATGAGGCAGGGTACTATACCCAGACGCTTCACCAGGGGTATAGTGAAGTTGCTTCGTAAGAACAAACATGGTGGGGATGGGATTAGTAACTTTCGCCCTTTAACGATGTTAAACACGGACTTAAAGATTTTGGCGAAGATCTTGGCAAACCGTTTGCAGACTGTCCTGCCTAGTCTGATTTGCCCCGAGCAGACTTGTGCTGTGAAGGGTAGGACTATCCAGGACAGTCTTCATCTGCTCCGCACGATCGTAGAAAAAGTCGACGGAAATGCCGCGCTGATCAATTTAGATCAGTCCAAGGCCTTCGATAGGGTTGACCATGCTTTTCTGGAGGCTGTCTTGTCTTCGGCTGGCTTCGAGGTTGATTTTCGCACCTGGATACGTCTCCTTTATGCGTCCCCCGGAGTCATGGTGGAGGTGAATGGGGTAAGGTCGGAGCCCTTCACTCTGACTCGATCGATTCGTCAGGGTTGCCCGTTATCGCCCATGTTGTATATCCTGGCGTTAGAGCCTTTTCTACGCAGGATAAAGGCGAACCCGGTCCTACGCGGCCTCACGTTACCTGGCGCCAGTGAGGTGGCCAGGTACACTGCATACGCTGACGACGTCAGCGTGCTTGTAACGAGCAGTGCCGAGGTGGAGGAGGTGAGCAAAGAAATCGGAAGGTACGAAGCTGTAACAGGGGCCAAGATTAACCGCGAAAAGTCTGTCGGCTTGCGGTTGGGCTCGTGGAAAGGCTGTGCTCTTCCCGGCCCCTTCATTTGGAAAGACGGTCCGTGCAAGATACTCGGCGTCTGGTTTGGGCCCGACCTTCAATTGGAGAAAAATTGGTCGGAAGTACTGAATAAGGTCGTAGCCGCAACTGAGTTGTGGCTGCGTAGAAGGCTTTCCCTTAAGGGTCGGGCAGAGGTGTGCAATTCGCACATCTACTCCCTAGCCGTATACCGACTTTCAGTACTTCCTATCCCGGCCACCATCCTATTCAAGCTGGAAAGGATTCTCTTCCAGTTTCTCTGGGCCAAGAGACATCCTTTGGTGCGACGGGAGATCTGTTACCTTCACCCTTCTGAAGGCGGTCTAGGAGTACCTAACGTCGAGGTACGGCGCCATACTTTGCGTCTTACTTTCCTAGACCAGATGTGTTCACGAGACACAGCGACGGGAAGCGTCTGGAAAGAAGACGCTAAACAGTCTTTCCCGTCGCTGAGAAGTGTGCATTTTGCAGATGGGGAGGCCCATCGTTTGCCCAGATGCGAGTCCCCGTTCTATCGCGAGTGCCGGCGTGCCTTGAAGGTTCTCTCTCGGCTGCAGACAGGTCTCTCTGACAGCCGGCCGTTGTCGAGTAGGGCATTATATCGATGTTTAGTGAGGGGGGCCGCTAGCGATTGGCGAGCTCGGTGTGACGGAGGCGGAGGGTCGCTTACTGTAGCCTTGGGCCCCCAGGATGAGGTGTCTCAATAATGACGAGGCTTCCCTCACCTGGCTGGTCAGTTGGAATGCCCTCTGGGTCGGCAAGAAATTGTTTGCAGCGCAACGGGTCATTTCGCCTGAGTGCGGTCGGTGCGGTGATTTGGAGGAGACTATTAGTCACGCCTTCTTTCATTGCCCGGTCGTACGGCCGCTGTGCAAGCTTCTTGAAGGCTACATGGTCCGCATCCTCAATGGAAAGTTTTTTGTCCTGGAAGCCAGTTCTGTGTGCAGCAATGTGGTGCCGAGGTTGAACAGACAGGAACATTATGTGTTTCTCTGCTTACTCGGCGTTATGCGTGTCGTGATTTGGACGACGAGAAAGAAGGATGAGTCTTTTTCTTCTCAGACCCTGGTGGCATTTTTTAAACACCAAATCAAAGTCAAAATCAGGTCTGAGAGAAAGAGACTCTCTTCACTGGAGTTTGGCGAAAGGTGGGTGACTGTTGCGCGTTTGTGTCGCGTGGTAGGAGCCAACCTTATTTTCACCTTGGACATCCCAGGGACCTAAGAATTTTGCGTTACCGGAAGGACGTGACCACCCAGCCCAGGTAAGTTAGAATTTTTTAGGCCATTTTGATTTAGTTTGTTCCTAATTTAGTTAACTTAGCTAGAGTATGCAAGGTCATTGGGCCCCCCCCTTTTTTTGTCCCCTTCTTTTGTTTTACTCTCCCTTCCCTTCCCCTCTGTTAGATGACAGGAATTGGAGTTCTCCAGGAGTGCGATGGAGGGCTTATGTTAATTCATACTTATTGTTTACTTATATTTTATACCATTTATTTATCTTATTTGATTATTTTTCCTCCTTCGACACTTTTTCGACTGGTTAACTCCTCTTTCTGCCATGTTTTAGTACGTGGGGGGGACCCCATACTAACCATCATAATGTATATATGTTTTGTTCACTTTCGTTTTTAGGGGAAATACGTGTAAATAAATGTACATAGCATTCGATTAGTTTTTTTTTAAAATGTTCCCCTCCCCCTCACTTTGTAAATATGGGGTTAAGCTTAGAAATCCATGGAGCAGTAGTGTTGTTTTGGTGAATGTTGTTTTTGGTGGATGCAGTTTGAGAGTGTTATGTTTAATTGAGGTATTTTGGTGGTTTTTTAATTTGGAGATATGTATTGGTCAGTGAATGAGTCTAGTTAAGTTAGAGATTAGGATAGTGTTGACCAGCCTTTCCCCCCCATTTTTAGGCCTCGTGCCATATTTGTATTTTTTATATACAATAAATATTGTCTTTTTTCTCGGCGAGAAGCAGAAGCAGGTGGAAGCGAAACGAAGGAAGACGCACAGAGAGAGTTGAAAGGAGAGAGGGAGAGAGAGAGATAGAGAGGAGGAAAGTGGAGGAGGAACGCAAAGAGGGAAGTGGTGTAATAAGCGCTTTAGACTGAAATCTAAAGGTCGCTGGTTCAATCCCGAGTCCAACACACAGGGGGATTATCCACCCTAAAACCACAAGCTATTTCGGCATAATGGGGGACAGGTTCGACCTTAAATTAATTCCTGAATTCAATGGTTCGACCCCAGTACTTGACTGGGTGGAAAAAGTGGAACTACATTGTCTATTGTCTGGTGTAAAGAGCATCGAACATGTGATTCCTCTACGTCTGTCTGGTGGGGCTTTCGCTGTGTATCAACAGCTCGGTGCTGAGGAAAAACAGAGTTATGAGAGGATCAAGGCAGCACTATACAAAGCGTTTGCTATCGACCCTGCCACTGCCTGGGAGCAATTTGAGGCAAGAGCATTACATCCAGGCGAGACTGTGGATGTATATTTGGCCGAGCTAACGAAGCTGACGGTGTTGTTCGGTGGGCTGCCCGAGCGGGCCTTGGTGTACAAATTTCTGGTGGGGCTCCCGACCGGAGCAAAGCAGCTCCTGCGAGCGAGCTCAAACATAGACTCGTTGTCCCTTAAAGACCTGGTAGACCGGGCCAGGACCGTGATGAAGGACAATTCCGATCTGAGGGATCCGGTAATCGCCGCTGCGCAATCCACACCGAGTGATGACAGACCGTCTCAGGGGTCTAGCCCGCGTAGTGGCGCCGTGTGTTATAGGTGCGGTGGCCAGGGCCACATTGCGAGGAACTGCTGGCGGCGACTGACAGCTGTTCGCTGCTTCCGGTGTAATGAGACCGGACATATGGCCCAGGATTGTGCGGGAAACGGGACCGGGGGCAAGGTGCCGGCGTCAACCTTTCCCCAAAGCAAAAATTAAATGAGGCGCTACTGATTATTCAAGTCTATGTTAACGAGACATTGTGCTCAGCACTCCTCGATTCTGGTTGCTCCCGCACCATAGTGTTTGCGGGCCTCTGCCGTACTTGGAAGGAGAAAGGTGTCAGGGTGACCACGATCAGTGGAGAAACGCGGACATGTTGCGGGGTGGGCGCGGTAAATATCCGCACAAGAACTGGAAACTCGGCCAACGTCGAGGCGCTAGTAGCGCTCAAAAAACCACTGAGCTTTGACCTGCTTCTAGGCTATGATGCCATCAGAGCCCTAGGTGGTGTCCACATAACGCAGACGGGGGCAGTACAGTTTTAGAAGACCCCGGTGTGCGCAGCACTGAGGATCGACCAGCCTGACTTTAGTGTCGAATTTGACCCGCACCAGAAGGCTTGGACCGCCTCATGGAGGTGGTCAGGAAATCAGGAACCAGCCAAACTGCGGAACGGAGTAGCCGAGTACCATGTGCCCGACCAAATAAGGCCTGCATACGAAGAGGATCTCTTCGAATGGATTAAGGATGGCTGGTTAATTCCTTACCCCTATAAGAAACTTGGACCACCCAAAGGTTTGATCCCGCTGATGGCGGTTGTTCAGCACAACAAAGCAAAAGTGAGGCCAGTGATGGACTACCGCGAACTAAACGCGCACGTTGATGCATTCACGGCAAATGCTGACGTCTGCGCCAACAAGCTACGAGAATGGCGTCAGCTGGGTTCCAATGTGTGCGCTGGATCTAAGAAAAGCATACCTGCAGGTCCGGGTCAGCGAGACGATGTGGCCGTTTCAGACGGTGGTATTTGCCGGCAGAAGGTACTGCCTTACCAGACTGGGCTTCGGGCTGAACGTGGCACCCCAAATAATGAAGACCATCGTCAACGCGGTGTTGTCACAGCAGGAAACAATAAAAGAGGGGACATCGGCGTACCTTGATGACATATACGTGAACGAAGACGTTGTGTCGTCATCACGCGTAAGGTCCCAGCTGGCCAAGTTTGGTCTGATCTGCAAGAACCCAGAACGTTTGGAGGATGGCACCCGTGTCTTGGGCCTGAACGTTCGACAGGAGCGGGGGACCTTGAAGTGGGGGCGCGGAACTGCAGTTCCTGAAGTACCCGATATCTTCACGAGACGAGCTGTCTGCTCCCTGTGTGGAAAACTTGTGGGGCACCTACCAGTGTGTGGATGGACTCGTGCCGCAACAGGCACCATAGAAAGGAGAGCAAGCGCAGTCACCAAAGGCTGGGACGACGAAACAACGGACGATCTGTTGGTTTGCATGGTGAAGGAGACCATCGAAAGGGTAAAGCAGGATGACCCCGCAAAAGGAGATTGGTGCGTACAGGGAGACGAACTGAATGTGTGGGTGGATGCGAGCTCTTTGGCGATTGGTGTGCTGTTGGAGAAGGATGGAGCTGCGGTTGAGGAGGCCTGCTGGTTGCGACCGACGAATGACGCTGCTCACATCAACCTGGCAGAGCTCGATGCGGTGATGAACGGCGTCAACCTGGCACTCCAGTGGAAAGTCAGGAAATTACGCATACACACTGATTCGCTATGCGTATACCACTGGATATCGGACACGCTGACAGGCAAGGCCAGGGTGCGCACCAAGGCGGCCAGCGAGATGCTGATCAGACGGAGGCTGGAGACCATAAGAAAGCTGGTGACGGAATACAATCTGTCTGTGGATGCGGTACTTGCCACCTCAAACTGTAACCTCGCTGATAGGCTGACTCGAGTGCCACAGAGATGGTATGACGCCATGAAGAAAGAAGCTGGGCCAGTACCGTTACTATGTGCTGCCTCTATTGAGGCGGCGGACAAGATCAGAGAGATACACCACGACAGTGGGCACCCCGGAGTGAGACGGACATACTATTTTGTGCAATTGACCAATCCGTCAGTGTCAAAAAGTGCAGTGAGAGCGGTGGTCAAGGAATGCCAAACATGCCAGTCAATCGACCCCGCTCCGGCGGAAGGGTCGGCTGGGAACAGACACGACTTGGAGCCGACTGGGCATGGACGTAACCCATTATGGCAGCCAGCAGTTCCTCACACTAATAGATTGCGGACCGACGAGGTTCGCGATTTGGCGCCCGTTAGTAAGACAGGACTCCTCCAGTGTCATCCGTGAATTGGAGTCCATATTTTACGAAAGGGAGCCGCCTGAAGAGATCCTCACGGACAATGACACAGCCTTCTGCAGCATGGAGTTTAGGCGTTTCGTAGACGAGTGGGGGATCAGGCTCAGACACCGATGTGCATATAGGCCGAGTGGCAACGGCATTGCAGAGCGGTGCCACCGAAGCGTGAAGAGGATCGCGGCTAGGAAGGCGTGCACGATCGCGGAAGCGGTCTATAGGTATAATACAACGCCAAAGGATACTGTGACTGCTGCGAGCGCACCCGCCAATGCAATCCATCGGTACCGAGTGCGCATCAAGGGCATTGACGCGCGTCTGCCTGATCGGCAGGGAACAAGAGGGCCGTATGAGTTAGGGGACACCGTCTGGGTGAAGCCTCCCAATAGCCGGTGCACCACCCGTTTTCGAAGGGGAAAAATCACCGGCATCGTCAGTGAGCAGGCCGTACTGGTCGATGGCACTCCACGCCATGTGAGGGACATCCGGCCCGCCTTAAACACGAATCCGTTGGCAAGTAGTAGCAGTGGTGAATCATCCAACGACGAACTGTGGATCCGACCTATACCCCACGTGCCTGATGATCCGGCCGCGAACACCGACGCTGATACCGAAAGTTCCGATGGCACTTCAGAGAGCTCAGATGAAGAAGTCCAGACAATCCCCCTTCGTAGGAGTGCCCGCAACAAACGACCACGTCCGCCATGCCACATGTGTGATCTTGAGACCAGGGGGGAGTGTGGACATGAAAGTGGGACTAACGGCAGCTCTCGACAAAAGAGGGTTCGTTTGTGTCTGGCGTGCATTCAGTAACCACACCCTCGCAGCTAGCCGCTTCAGCCACCCCAAGGCGGGGGAAGTCGGCAAGATAGCTACGAAACTCCCGGATCGGAAGATCAGGGCAGCGGACAAAGCGATCCTGAAAGTGCGCCCGAAAGGCATCCTGCATCTCACGACTCGATCGCACCAGTCGCCCGTCTGCGGTCTTGATAGACGCGATGTATCGATCGGGGAACCTTCGCACTTCTTCTTCACGCGCAATCGCGTTCGATTTCACAGCTTCGTAGAGAACTCTATTGAACCTAGATCTAACTACATATCCCTTGTAGCGCTCGCTGCTCTCACGCTCAGTCACCAACTGCTTCCAGCTCCGCAGAGCACAAAGCCGCTGCCCGCTGTATCTGTCCGATTGATAGTTCGTCGTCCTTCCAACTGGGTTTCTTTTTCCCGGCAGGAGGGTCAGGTTTTCTTTTAGGGGAAATGATAGCAGGGAATAGTTCCTGTGATGATATGTCTGAAGGGCTGAGTGAGGAAAGGGATGGGGTTCGAGCTAGGCCCGAGGGTTGTGCCCTTTCAGTAGACTGAGATCTGGGGAGGGGGATTTTATATGGGCGGTGATATTTTTTGAAAAAATGTTCCTGTTGGGGTGAAAGAGGTGAAAGAGGGTCTATTTGTTGGGGAGGAGACTGCAATGTTATTTTTGGAGGTGGAAACGGTGGTGGAGGTAGTGGGGGTAGTGGTGAAGGTAATGGTGGAGATGGGAGAGGTAACTGTGTTTGAGAGGAGGGGCCTGCCTCAGGATGAGTTTTTTCCGGGCACATTTTTTTTGCTGCCCCTTCCCCACTGTCCCTTCTCCTCTTCAAATTCGTGGTCGTTTCCATATCCTCTATGTTTTTATTTTTCTTTTTGGTCTTTTTTGGTGATACTGAGGATGGTGCTGGTGTTGCTGGTGTCTTAGGGGTTGCTGGTTTCTTTTGGGTTGTTGGTTTATTTGGCGTTGCAGTGATTGTTGCTGGTGCTGCCGGTGATTCTGTTGTTGTTGTTGTTGTTGCTGCTGCTGCTGGTGTTGGGGCCTTGGTTTGTTTTTGAGGAGGGGATGAGGATAGACTTTTTCCCTTTGTTTAGGGGATCCCCTCCTCTTTTTGGTCACCTCAGTCCAGCCTTCCTGGTTATTTTTAGGCTGGACCTGACCAGGGCCCTGGGCCTCTGCTTCTTTGTTGATGGTTTGTTGTGGTGGCCGCTACGTCTTTTGTTGTTGTTGTTGTTGTTGTTGTCACTGACGCCTTTTCTTTGTTTTCAGGTCGCTGGGGGAAAAACATAGCAATATGGCCAATTTGCTTACACCCCCAGCACCTGGGGAGTCTTCCTTCCACCATCACCATCATTTGCCGATCCCCGCATACTAGTGTCTCAGGGATGGCTTTAAAGCCATCCCTTGTCAGGCACAGCCGGAAGGCATAATCCCCGTAGGCTGTCCCGGCCGGGGATCTGAGGAGGTTATATTCTTCAACTTGGCCAAAGGCACTGAGCTACGCCGCCAAAACCTCCCCAGTGATGATAGCCGGGACACTGCAGACCGTGACGCGGAGCCTACGGGTGCCTTTGTACTCCGGCTGTAGCCTGAAGTGCTTAGTAATTATATCTGTTTCTGCCGTTTTTGCAGCTTGTTTTTCTGTAGGAAGCAGGACATCCCATGTCGCAAAACTTTTCCGACAAAAGTATTGGCATGGGATGCCTGCCTTCCTTAACAGCTCTTCGAAAACTTCCTTATTTAGCCCCACCAGCCTTTTAGTTTTTAGGTCAGAAACGACCAGCGAGAGGACTCTTGGTGTAAGTTTATCAGCTATTTCCGGGATGGGCAGTATTTCATTGCCTTTGAAGTATTTGGCGAATCTGCCCACCCGGTCTTTCTCATATTCTTCCGGTCCTCTCTGCTGGCCTTTCCAGGCAGTGGGGCATTTTTGGGCCGGCTGAATCGGGCTGTCCTGGTTTTCCTGCAAATCTTGGGTTTCTTGTGTTTCGGCGGGGATCGACAGCGAAGGCCAATTCGATCCTATTAGGCTTGGAGTTGTCATAGTAGTAGGGGTTGTTGTTGTCCCCTCCATGGCTGAGGTAAAATTAGCAGCCAGGAGGGTAAAAAACTAAACCTCCACCTGCTTGCAAGTATGGAGGGGGGTTCTACTGTTTTACTGAAAAAAGACGCAAAATAATAGAACACAAAAACACTGAAAATGCCACAAAAACACGTAGAACCCCTGTAAATAAAAAAGACAATACGAAACAAGCAAATAATAATTCAGAGACAAAAAGGCAAATAACAAAGTCCGACGACAAAACAATTCGACTTGTAGTCTGCCCTGGTATTAGTAGCTACTGCTATATATGGCAGATCGACTAATTCATTCTGTGGAAAAAGGTGTGTGATAACCAACAGAGAGTGGGCGTAATAACGTGACTGGAGTTCGAACTACGCTTACTACGATTCCGCAGTCCATCGCTTTAACAATTTATACCACGAGGACACCCTCCACTTGAAATCCCGAACGTATTCATGAATATGTTTTTTTATTGATCTTGAAGTCTTACCAATATAATTTTAACTTAACCTATACTCGCACTGGAATATACGCCAGCTTCAGATTTGTTCTTATAATTATTGATTATTTTCCTAATTGAAGAGTTTGTAACTGTCTGGATGCTAACTTTGTTTCGATTTTTTCGATGATACGTGTAGTTGAATTATTGGGTAAAAATATCTCTATATCTAAGATTGTTATTGGAAAAATTATTATTTGAATTGTTTGGACAGTGACGTCATATCTGCTGTTGATATCTTTATCACTGGTATCACCGATAGAATAAGTGTGTGAACCACAAAATGGATAAACTTCATTTGGTCACATTCGTCAGAAAATGAACTTTTTAGCCGACCCTCTTGTATATATATACATATATATATAGTTATATATATACACACGCACACACACACACACACACACACACACACATATATATATATAGTAACACACATACTTACATATATATATATATAGTAAAGTGACCAACCGTAGTCGAGAGAAACCCGAAAACTCCCTTTCAGATAGCTACTACACCGAGGAGTAAGGGAGGGTGCTACTCCTTTCTCTACATTGTGCCACTTACCCTTGATAATACCTTAAGTGTTAAGCAATGAGGCATCAAGTTCAATTTTTTTTAGACTTTGGTATGACTCGGCCTACGATTGAACCTCGGACTCCCTGACTATTGGCGATATATACCAGCCCAATTTGCTAGGGCTGGAGAATACGCCGATTTCATCTTTGCAGAAGGGTACAATCCCACAACAACCAACGAGTGCCCTGGATATGACATCTAATCATGGCACGATAACAATACTAAATGTGGTAATCTGTGTGTTAATGGTACTTTATTGTGGCCTTGGTCCCGTGACTTCCACATTTGTTTCCGAGTAGGGAGTTTGTTTATCAATTCCCTCTGTGCCCACGTTGTGTTTGAACGATCCATAGATGGAGAATGACACAATCTTTCCGAAATTTCTGGTGGTTCATTGGAGCATTTTTTCCTGAATGCCTGCAGCTCAAAGGCAAGAGAAGCTCTCCGTTAACAATTAACAATTTTTTTGTTGGAACGTATTGATATAACAATAATATATTCAATATATTTTTAGAGAAAAATTGTTGTCCAGATACGAAGGTGTTCATTATCAACAGTCATCTAAGCTCAAAAGACAGAGAAAGAACTTGTAATATGAATAGAGCCGCGCTTGCCACTACACAGAGTCACCCACCCACTGTTGCGGTTCCCGAAGATTTCTGTGGATCTCAACTCAACTAAACTGTCAACTTCTCACGGACAACTGCCCCAACTGACTCAATTTTCAAAATTCGCCAATTTTTATTTCTTTTAAAATTCCGTAGATGATGAGTGCGATGTCATCTCACTAAGTTATTGTGTCATCTCATCATGATCATCACACGTATCCCCAACTTTTACCATGTTTTCATTTTACCTCAATCAAACTTATGACAAGACATGAATTTATGACAAGACATTTATGACAAGACATTATTTACATTTAGCCTTCCTGTCTTAAAATGACAGGTGTCCCCTATTATCTGTTTGCAGGTGCACTCGCTTAATCTTTCCAATTTGACTTACATTTCCACACAAAGATTTTAGCTTACTAAAAGTCACCCGAAGAACTCGCAACCAGGCCAAATTAAATAATAAAATAATCAACACAATTAATCATAACAGTAGTTATTTTATATAGTAAAACATGTACATATACAGGTTGTGATGGGTACCATGTCGTTTAACTTAAGAAATATATATATATATATATATGTGTGTGTGTGTGTGTGTGTGTGTGTGTGTGTGTGATAACACTGATTGTTCATTGTTTTGTTTTTTTCCTTGTGTTTTTTACGTATTTACTAGTCTGCTGATCTCATCAAAGTTTTCATATACATATATTCGTTAAATTTACTTGTTTGAAAGCCAGCCATTTTATTTCTTTTTTATATTCACTTTGAAGTGACATTTTGCCGCTGAGTTGAAGCAACTGATTGTGCATATTATCATCAAATAATATCATAAGATATTCCTCGTTGCGAAAAAAAAAACTCGTAATAAAAGTTCATTCCATCATTAACAACTTATCAGCTCCACTTTAAGACTGTTTTTAAACGTCGATACTCTCATCGGCATTGGGCGTTTTTCCTCTCAGGTTTTTATCTATTAGTTTTATATTCATTTGTAAATAATACTGTCGAACGTTTACCACCAGCACGTTTACACACACACATACGTACACACTACCTCCACTCACGCATTCAAAGATTTTTGTACTGTATTCTCCACTTGGTCCCCTGACTGATTTATGAAAATTTTTATTCTTAAGATGAAATTTTTCATTTGTATTTTCAATTTTTCAAATCTTATTAAATTTAGTCAGTTTGGAGCGAAATAAACATGTTAAAATAAGTATAATTTTAAAAAGCCTTTTTGAATTTTATATTTGTTTAGTTCTATAATTTTATATCTGATTACCACGCAAACTCCCCAAAACATGCGGGATTTCCATAGGCACAGACACTGTACTTTAATTATTAATTTCGCACTTGGACATTATTTGTTACAGGTTTTGTCTTCTTTGCAGCAAATTATTCAGTTGGTCACTGTCTGTGAGGTAAAAAGCACCAGGACACAATTCACTTCTCCAAAAATTTGAAAACGGCATACGTTACTGTTTGGCATTCATACGAAGATTTCAAAGTGTTTAGGTGTTATTATGAGGCAACATTCATATTTATAATGATGAAAACCAAATACCCAATTTGCATTACGTTGTTTAGAGTGGTCACTACCGATAGTGACGTTATGCCTCCATTCTTCTTCCCTCTTGGGTTCAGACTGAACACGGAGGCATGCATTAAGTGCATGGATGAGGTAGTGCTGTCAAGAGTTAACAGGACTCTGCAACCATGCAACAAAAGCAGGAGAACTCAGTGTTGGCAGTCGGAAAATTTTTGTGACCACATCACATCTGGCCACTTGACACCTCAGATTGCAATTCCCTATATTATTATTTCAAAAAGGAGATTTAATTTTGCTCCACCCTAAATAAAGGTGAGCTGGGCATGGCTCACTCAGGTGAGGCTGGAAATTTTTATTTCAACCCCATTGGTCAAAACCTGTTCTTATTGGTCAAAGCATCTAAAAATGGTATAGACCTCTAAGATATAATCCTGAACTAGGATTGGGTGACCAATGGTAATATTACTCCAAATTGTCTCTTATTTTACAACCAATCAGAAACCATTTTTAGTCCAGATATTGATTTATAAAAACAGGATTGTAAAACAAATCATCAGAGAAGATGGGAAAAGGGACCAAGAAGAAACTTAAGACTGCCAAAGAAGCATCACTTCCATTCTAGACCCGAGGCGCTCCGAAAAACCTTCGGACTTTACAAAAATTCAAAGTCCCAGACTTTAGAGACATTAGTGTCATTCTAACCGCACCTCTTCGTCACTCTTCCTCTCGCGATATCCTTTCTTCTTTTTGCCAGGAAAGCAAACATTGTTTGTTTCTTATTTATTGACTCACAAACGTATTTCAGTAAAAACTATTTTTGTTATTTGTTAACAGCGGGTTTTCTCTATTCTTTGATTTGCTAGACAATATAGCCACTCATATTACCTGACCGTCAGAAGATCCGGCTGAATTATCTTAACCCCACTTCGTGGATCTTTCAAACACAGCGTGAGCACGGAAGGATTTGACAAAGCAAACAGTCGGAAGCTAATGTCGTAGTCACGAACACAACAGCCACAACAGGTACTGTGACTACTAGTCACACCACATTGGGCTCCGTGACTAGTAAAGGACCACAGTTTCTCAAAAAGTTTATACTATTTTTATTATCTATTTTGTTCTTTCTTACACCTTCTTGGTATCTTCAGAGAATTTTTGATAATTTTGGCTGGTATTTAGTTAATATAGTGTTGACTATCCTGATGTAGTTTTCTGTTATAGATTTTCTGCAAATGTTGCTCCCTTCTTTTTCTTTTTTCTTTTTTTATCTTTTTCTTCTTCTTTATGTAAGAATAAAAGATGCCGAGTATGAAATATAATTATATATTCGAAAACCCAAAAATAAAATTCAAAATGAATAAAAATTTAAGCTTCAATTCAAAAAATGTAGTCTACATAATCGAATGTGACAATTGTAAAGAAGCATACATAATATCGGCACAAACTTTCAATACCAGAATATCACTTCGAAAAATCAATACTGAATTACCAGAAAATAGGAAATTAAATGTATCTAAACATCTATACCAGAGTAGCAAGGATGTGTTCAAAACAATACTTATATATCAAACTAATGACTACACATTGCTTCAGATAAAAGAAAAACTACACAGAAAATTTAAACCTACACTGTATAGAAACCACACACACACACACACACACACACACACGAACACTCACGCTCAGGAAAAAAGTTAAAAGTAGTTGTCAGTTGAATTCAAAATTTTAACCACACACTATGACCCAAAGAACCGGCTCATTGGTCTAGTGGGTAGAGTGTTTGCCAATGGTCCTGGAGACCTAAGTTCAATCCCAGGTCGCGTCATATCAAAGACTTTAAAAATGGTACTTGATACCTCCTTGCTTAACACTCAGCAATATGAGATACGTATCAAGTGTAAAGTGGAGCAATCCAGAGAAAGGAGTAGCGCCCTCCACAACACCTCAGTGTAGTAGTTATTGAAAAGAGAGCCTTCTAATCGCCCTCGACTACGGTCGCCAACTTACTTTATAACCCAGAGAAAACTATTAAAAACCCTATTGTATATCAATTTTACACACTTAGGAAAAAAAAACAAACACGCGCACACACACATACACTCAGAAAAGAATGGAAGAGAATTAAATTTAAAAACCCAACAACTATCAGCAGAACTAAACTATACACATAGAGAGAACTTCCCATATACATATACACATATCCAGAATGAAAGAGTCAATAAACTTTAAGGCATATCAAATATCAAAAACTAATTTAGGAAAAAATATACACTCAAAAAACACAGAACACACACTTGTAAAAAGAAAAAGGAAAGGAAAAAGAGAAAAAGAGAAAGATTGAAGCAACACCTGCAGAAAATCTATCACAGAAAACCCCATAAGGACAGTCGTCTTTATATAAAACAAAAACCAGCCAAAATTATCAAATATTCTCTGAAAATACCAAGAAGGTCGTAAGAAAGAACAAAATACATAACCAGAATATATATTTATCTATATGAATAAATCTCTTTATGGAGAGAGAGAGAAAAATAAATTGCCTGATGTGCTGGTAAAAGAATATTCTCGGAAAGCAATATTCAACTTTATCATATTGGCCTCATTAAATTCCACCATGCGAGAAAAATAAAATCACTTTTTGTTATTGTTTCTTCTCACTACGTTTCGGCCAAATTTCACCTCTGGCCTTGCTTCAGGTGATTAACCGCGACCTCAGATAGGAATGCTGAGTCTTGTAACTGTATCCCCAGTAATTACTGCCTTCCATAGTTGTTGTCTATCGCACCACGTTTTTGACCAAGTAAACCTCTGGCCGACTTGGGTAGGAATTGAAACCGCTATCTTCTGACAATGCTCACTTGGAACCGTAGAGACTCAACGCCTCTATCCGCTGCGCCACGGGCCCCGAAATTAATGAGCCAAAATATTATAACCCTCGCTATGCAAATGGTACATATGCAGCTAATCTGGCCTCGAGTATTTCATTCTTATATGTTGGATACAACTGTTATAAGCAATAAGAAAGATCTGAGTGACTTTGACAAATCAGATAATGTCCGAAATTTCATGACTTGTGATGATCTTACGTTCGGTTGTTGTGAGCACCTGTTATCAATAATCTATGGGAAGTCACTACCTTAAAGAAATAGGCCTGATGAGACTTACTGATGTGAGAAAAAAATAGGTTCCTTACCAAATCTTTACTGTGACACAAAATGCAGAGAACGTGAACCTTGGTGAAAGAAAGAATTCGTGACAGTAAACTGTACAGAGATTTTTGTTGCCTATGGGGGTTCCATAGCCACAAGCAGGTCATAATTCTCATACAAACTAATATTCATTATTGAAAATATTTTCAGTGGGCACATGGACGCCAGATAATATGTGAAGCGATAACTTATGGTGTGAAAGAAATCTGGTGTTGGTGATACGTTCTGCTAGGAAAAACTGTGTTCTAAAAGTCACGTGGAGAGTACCTTACCACGTACCATCAAGATCATTGAGGAACTGGTATACCTCTTCATGGCAACAGTCTTCTACACTGAATGTGACATCTTTTAACAAGACAACATGTCCTGCTATCCAATAAGAGTTGTTTGGCAATTGTTTCAGGAACACAAAGAATAACTTGATGTTGTCTTAGCCATCAAACACCTTATTCAACGAATGGAAATTCTCCCTTTCTCCTTTTCTCCCATTGGTGTCAACTGCTACGCTGAAGAAAGATTAGATCCTTCTGAATTACAATAGTCTTCTGAATTACAATTAGACTGTTGACACGGTCCAGTCAGCTGGGGCAGTAGAATACACTGACTTGTATCTCTGCAGAGGGGCAAGACCCCATCTAATAAGTGTCCTGGATATGACATTAAATAATCTGATGGTGAGGCTCTAGTAGTGCTGAAGCTTTGGGAAATACGGAGTACCTCTTCACTGCCATTGCTCCCAAGTCCACTCTAACCTGATGTGGTTGCACCTGATGAGTTTATTTTATGCTTAGTTGTTAAGGAAACGCGTTCATCGTACATTTTTACTTACATTTTTGTGAAGTTGTTTTTTAAGAGTTTTTGGCACATAAAATCAAATATTCTTAAACAAATACTTTACACGCAGCTGAATGTTTTCAAGTCTTTCACTCTAATAATAATAATTATATCTTTTCAAATAATTATTTCTATTCAATAATAGTTGTTTCTTTGCATAGGATAATTTTGTTTCAAGTAATAATCGTTTGTAAACAATTATCGGTTCAAAGAACTATTCTTAATACAAATAATTTACAGTTGTATAGTATTAAATATTCCTATCGAATACAAATAATTGCTAAAAAAAAGCAATTTAAACCATCGATGGATGACTCCGAGTCAAAGTGGACTTAGGAGTAATGTCAATGAAGCGATAACTTATGATGAATTGGAGCTCCATCACCAGATCCAGTATAGTGCCATACTTAGGACACCTCTTTTAGGGGGGAACTTACCTCTATGCAAGGAATACAATCAGAGTATTCTAAGCCATGCTCACAGGGGGGTTTAGCCCTTTAAGGAGGGCATGATCTCACTTCAAACAGTTCTCTTCCTCAATAAATGAAAATCAAAAACAAGAAACCATCAAAATTGCACTAAATCAATAATCTGCATTGTAAACTATAATGTTACTAAATTATAGTTTCATAGTTTTATATCTGGCGTTCGCGCTGTCGGGGGAGTAAAATTATTAGCTTATTTCCAGGAGGTCTTAGTACCTGCCTCTAATCTAAAAAGGGTAAGAGCTGACTTCATTGCTTAGCACCTAGAGGAGCATGCGGACGGAACTAAGCAATTCTTGATCCCACCCTGATGGAGGTTGACTTTCAGCAGGATACCACACACACACAAGCACACACACACACACACTCATCTGACCTTCTATTCCAATTTGGATTCGTGAGGAACCAAATAAATTTCTACTAAGTTATTCTTTATATATATACGACAACCTACTGTATAAGTAGACTTAATCAGAAAAAAATAAAAATCACTGAGAAAACATACCATTATCCTAATGGAATAGAATGTTTTTCTCAGAACGTCACTTACTGCCTTTACTTGCTTCACTTGGCATCCCTACTTTTTCGAATCAGTCGTTTAATTCTTAAGAAACAGACGATAATGAAATACTACCAACTTCGAATCCCACTATGTACACAGAATCACCTTCTTTGAGTGAACACTGACTTTTGGTATCGCTAAAAAAATAGAAAACACTAGAAGAACACGTGTATATCTTTATAAAAAGACTCGAAATTTAACACCTCTCCCATTCCACTTTTGAAGTACAAGACTCGCATTCCTATTAGAAACAAAAAAATCCTAGTTTTCGGCTGAACTATCAAAAGAAACGATGCAAAATGATTTTTAACACTTTTGCAAATATTGCAGAGTGTTTGAAAACTCTCTCTCTCTCTCTCTCTCTCTCTCTCTCTCTCTCTCTCTCTCTCTCTCTCTCTCTAAGATATACCTCGGAAGCCATGGGAAGCAGCGTGGCAAACGAACGCAACGACGAGTCAACGGAGCGCTGAAACAGGCAAACGAATCCCACGGGCCAACGGCCAAAATCCATTAGTTCAGGCGGGGAGCTACTGATACTCATCTTTTAGGGTGGCGTCTATTGAGGAGAATAAAACACAGCCATCGAAAGATTACCATGACTCATATTCAAACCTCATGTCCAAACTGCATCGTCTTTCGCGCGGGTAAAAATGGACCGCGACCTGCTGAGGTTGGAGCTCTGGCCCCAGTGTTAGAAAAATCAGCTGCAGAACTCAAACAAAAACCAAAATTACTTAAATGTAAAAGCACAATACAAAGAGTGACATTCAGCGTTAGAAATTTAAATAGAATAGGCCAACTACTGGAGCTGTCAGAATCTGGGATAGATCATAACATAGACATAGTGTGCATACAAGAACACTGGTGCCTTCATAGCGAAGATATAAAATACCACGATACCGGCACTGGATGGACGTTTGTCTCGGCATCTGCATGGAAAACTGTCAACGCCACGATAGGGAGTTTAGGTATGCTTATCGGTCCACGTGTGGGCCTATGCTAGTCACGGGGCCCAATGTGGTGTGACTACTGGTCACATTATTTCTTGTGGCTATTGTGTTCGTGACAACCACATTAGCTACCGACTGTTTACTTTGTCAAATCCTTCCGTGCCCACGTTGTGTTTGAAGGATCCAAGAAGTGGGGTTGACAAAATTCACCCGGATCTTCTTCTAACGGTCAGATAATATGAGTATCTGTATTGTCTAGCAAATCAAAGAATAGAGAAAACCCGTTGTTTAACAACAACAAAAAATCGTTTTTATTGAAACACGTTTGTGAAACAATAAATAACAAACAAACGAGGTTTGCTTTCCTGGCAAACAGAAGAAGAAAGAATATCGAGAGAGGAAGAGTGACGATGAGGTGCGGTTAAGAGTAACACAAACGTCTCTAAGGTTTGGGACTTTAAAATTTTGTAACATCTGAAGGTTGATCGGAGTACCTCGGGTCTGGAATGGAAGAGATGCTTCTTTGGCAGTCTTGAGTTTCTTCTTGGTCCGTTTTTCTTATCTTCTCTGAGGATTTGTTTAATTATCCCATTTTGTATAGACCAATATTTGGACTAAAAATGGTTTCTGATTGGTTGTCCAATAAGAGACAATTAGGAGTCATATTACCATTGGTTACCCAATCCTAGTTCAGTTCAGTTTAGTTTACTTAGAGGTATAGGGAAAACCCTTTTTAGATACTTTGACCAATAGGAACAGGTTTAGAGCCATGGGGTTGAACAAAAAAATTGCCTCACCTGAGTGGATAAGCCAACACAGCTCACCTTTATTTAGGGTGGAGCAAAATTAAATCTCCCTTTGACATTGACCATCAGGATAAGGACTAGAAAAATATATCTTACGAAATGACCAGTTTTATCATTGTGATTAATGGATACCGAAAAATTGAATAAATTTGCTAGCCTTCAAAATCTAAAACTATTGTCTAGCACTTTACTGACCTTTAAAATCAAAAGCGATTGTTTCGCATTTAACTGACCTTTAGGAACGATCAACAAACTTTTGAGGTCAGTGAAGAAAAAGATACTTATTTTAAGGATCTTTTTTTGTTTGTGATATATATATATATTAATTTTTATATATTTCATAAATTCTAATTTTTACATATTAATTCATTAGTCAACCGCACATCGTGTCACACATGGGCCCAAAAATCACTTAATAGCATCGAGAAACTACAGCCGAGGATGATGGTAGCCACATTTAATGGCAACCCCCGCACAACCAATGTTAGCATCGAAACAGACCTCATCGCCTTCCATGATGAACTATCCTCCCTTGTGCGTAGCTTCCCCAAACACAACGTTCTAATCATCGGTGGAGACGTGAATGCCCAAATAGGTAAAAACGTAAACAACAAATTCAGCTTACTCAACTCGTTAAACTGAAATGGGGAACATCTAACGGATTTCACACGAGAAAATAGATTAACATGCCTTAATTCTAAATTTCAGAAAATAAAGGAAAAACTATGGATCTACACCTGCGCAAATAAAACACTAAAGTACATCCTCAGAAATAAGAAATGGAATATCAGCGCATTGAATTGCGAGGCATATTCCTCTTTTGAAGGTGTGTCCTCCGATCACCGAATTTTCACGGCAAAGATACGACTGAGCCTACGCAGGAATTCAGCTCTAACAACCACAACCATACACTATGACTGGTCCTTACTTAACAATAGGGATATTTGCGATAAATATACGTTTACAGTAAGAAACGAATTCAATGCACTTCAGGAGATATCAGAAACACTTACTCCGAATGATGAATATGAGAACTTCGTCAATGCCCACATAAAAGCGGCGGCAGAATGCATACCAACTAAATAAAGAGCTTAACCTAGAATCCCACGGGAGATATTAGCGATTAGGAAAAAACATGCTGACGTAAAAACCGCAACCCTATGCAATTGGAGGAACCCAACAAATACCAACGGTCAGAAACTTAGGAAAACACAAAATGAACTAACGTATACCTGAAAAAACAAACAGAATATATCCAAAATCAGATCAATAAGATTAGAGCATCGGTTGGAGAGAGACAATCTAGGATAGCATGGCAAACAGTAAATGAAGTGAGTAAAAGAAAGAGCACATCGAGAGCTAAACTAAAAGCTGTTAGCTAGGAAGAAAGAATATACTCTGTCAAATGACTCTGTACACAAAGGGAAGATGGAGTAAATACTTCTTGCCTACGGTCTCTCCAAAGAAACCGTCGCAGCCATAATGATACTATATAAAAACACAAAAGTAAAAGTTGGCTCACCAAATGGAGACATAGACTACTTCGAAATAGTAGCAGCTGTTCTGCAAGGAGATACATTAGCCCCATACCTGTTTATTATCTGCCTAGACTACGTGCTTCGAACGTCTGTAGAGTTAATGAAAAAAAACGGCTTTACGCATGCAAAGGAAAGAAGCAAAAGATACCCTGCATAAACTATTACTGACGCTGACTACGCCGATGACAGTGCTTCTCGCAAATACACCTGATCAGGCTCAATCCCCGCAGCATAGTCTGGAATGGGCTGCTGGTGGCATAGGCCTCCATGTGAACGCAGACAAAACAGAATGCATGTGCTTTAATTAAAGAGGCAACATCTCCACAATAAATGGTGGTTCTCTGAAACTCGTGGATAAGTTCATCCACCTCGGAAGCAGCGTTTCATCAACCGAAAAAGACATTAACACGTGACTAGCAACGGCATGGATAGCTATCGATAGGCTATACGTCATACGGAAGTCAGACCAGTCTGATAAAATAAAACGCAGTTTTTCTAAGCAACGGTCCTTTCAATATTGCTATATGGATGCACTACGCGGACGCTAACTAAGAATATGGAGAAAAAGCTTGGCAATAAAACAAGAAAGCTACAACCTGTATTGAACAAATCCTGGAGGCAAGACCCCACCAAGCAGCTGCTGTACAACCACCTACCACCCATCACGAAAACCATCCAAATTAGAAGAACCTAACTTCCAAATAAATGCTGGGGAAGCAAGGACAAACTCATGAGCGATGCACTCCTATGGACTCCTTCACATGGACGAGTAAAGTTGATCAACCAGCTTGAGCGTATCTACAGTAGCTCTGTGTCGATAGAGGATGTAGCCTACCGGTAGCGATGGATGACAGGGACGAGTGGCGAGAGAGGGTCAGGGAAATCCGTGCTAGCAGCAAGACATGATGATGAGGAGGATGAGTTATGCTTCATTTTGCATGTCCCAAATGTTCTATTTGTGGTCGATTATCAACTTTTCATGGTCTATCAGAATTTGTTTCAAAATAAGAACATTTTTATGTGTTTTATTAACAAATCCTACACTTTTAAGCGACTAGAAAATCAAGTAATGTCATTATTCAATCTCTCTATAAATAGCTTTTAAACTATACATGGAGATAGCCTACTATAGCAAACAACGATCTGGCTGTCTGTCGTTAATAGTTGACATTAGCGATCTCCAAACACCGAGCTTCAAAGTATATGCTACTGGAGTACAAGGAAATAAAATGAAACGAAGTTAGCTGCACTTTTTTTTTAATTATTTCTTTTGATCATAATTTTAAATTTGTTAAATTCTTATAAAGTTAGAGTCTATTAACCACGTATCTGAGATTATAGTTGACTTATGACTTGTATTCTGGTCTTAATTAGCACTTACTTGATGGAGAAATAGTAAATTTTGGTGAACCTGACAAGATGAAAAAAATAAGTGGAAAAGTGGATAAATCACACACATGGACGAGTAAAGTTGAACAACCAGCTTGAGCGTATCTACAGTAGCTCTGTGTCGATAGATGGCTTTTCTTCCTTGAATAAATAACAAAATATTACTACTAAACACATTGTAAGTGTTTGTTTATCCACTTTTCCACTTATTTTGATCACTCATCTTGATGAAACTGGTTGTTAACTTATAGCTTTAAGGGCTGAATTATAATCTGTGTTGCTACTTTTCATTTGGCTCTTCATTCCTCAAATTTTCTGTCACAAACATTGACTCGTATCAACTCATTTGTTTTTACTTTGTTTTGTTGTCCACTTTCTATTTTCAATAAATATTACTCTAACTTTTCAATCTTGAAGTTTTAATGTCTTTCGTTGTCTACTAGTATGTTTTCCTTTTTTAGCGACACCATTTATTTCATATTCACACTAAAGTTTAGACCCAGCTGACAGGAAACAAAAAATAAAGAAAATATAGAGAAATTGACATATGATAAAATTTTCAGTTGTTTAGGCGAAATATTTACACCTTCGAAAAAATTCAGAATTATCGTTTTATGTCTTCTGTCGTTGATAGAGCCTAGAATATTAGATACTGAAAATGTCTTAAAATCGAGAAATAAAGGAGCTCATGAAGAATTTAGGTATTGATTTAACAATGTATGAAAGCGCATTATCAGATTATTTATCAATGGACATCCATAGCTTGACTAATCCAAACTTGTTATTGTACTTTCACTTATTTAAAGTATTTACAGTTTATAAGGGGTTTATGGTGTAATTGTTAACGTCGTATGAGATGAACACGACGACTCTAGTTCAAATCCTGGACGAAACTGTTTACATTTCACACTACGCGAATACCCTCGGGAAAGCATGAATCCAACTAGTCTATGTGCAACAATGAATATCTAGTAGAGTAGACTAGACACTTTTATCTAAGTATGACAACCAAGCCTAGTAGAAGGAAATATGAATTCAAACATGTCAAACTTTGCATAAAATTGACCTTGTGTTGCAGCCTGTCGTGCAGATCTGTTAAAGAAAATTTGTTCGCAAAATATAGTAAATTTGTGCCGAAAAATGGGTAAGTTAAAAACAGTAGAAAGTTAGTATCAGGAAAAAAACATGAACACATTGGAATTTTATAGTATTATATTACCGTTGCAAACAAATTGTTCTGTTTGCAGCTATATAATATTATACAAGAATAAACATATAATAGTTCACTTAACCTTGTGTTGTATACACCAAAGTTTAACGTATTTTACACAGCTCTGGTTCACTGCTGGAATTTCAGCTGAGGGAATTTTAACATCCGCTCGTTACTGAGCACGGTTGAAAAAAGAGAAATCGACATATTTAAAATATCTGGCACCAACGCATGGAAGCCATTGATTGGTTAATATTATTTACTGACTTATTATATGCATCATACATGTTCTTCAGAGAGTGGGATCCACTACAGGAGACAACCCACTTACCTTAGTTATATACTTTTTATAGTATTGGGAAATATATATGAGAAATATACCCTATACCCTATAGTCCAGATCGTTATCCAATTTTGTCCAAGAGAATATTATTGAGAGTTCTTGCTTCAGAGTAGCGTTGAACCTGATGTTAGAAAAAGATTGAATGGGTAGTAATGCAGTATATATGAATTCCATTAAGATAGGAATGCATATAGTCAATGAAAAATATTTGTACTTCAAGAACCCTGTGCAGAGGGACAATGGTTAGGAAAGAGTCGTGAATTTTACCAGAATTACCTTGTACCATTTTTTTTTTTTTTTGGAAAGAAACGTTCCGAAAATAATTCCACTAATTTATATACAGAGGAACTACGATATATAGAGAGAACACAGCACTACAGGAATCAAAATGTATCACTTCTTCTGTCTGTCTGATTTTTTATATATATGTTTGTGTGTGTATGTGTGTGTGCGCGCGCGCGTGTGTGTGTGTGTGTGTGGTGGATAAATGTGTAAATGTTTGAATAACACACCGATCTACAAATTGATAATTTTTATTTCTTTGAATCGTGTACAGAGTTTTGGGGAAAAAAAGAAGTTACAAAGTTTTTTTGTTCTTGAAAAAAAAGATTATATAAGGTAAATACTGCAAACGAAAAACAAAAAAAAAACGTGTAGAAGTTAGCGTAGTTTAAGCTTTAAACGGACAAAATATCATTGTTTTGTGTGCGTATGTGATCTTCTCCGCAGTGGGAAAAGTATTTTAATACGTTCGTGTATGTGTATATGCTAAATGACGATCAACAGGTAAAGATATTTTTATATTAGTATGAATATTTCCAACACAGTCAAAAAATGTAAACAAAAAAAGGTAAATATTTTTTGTTTGCCTAATTATTTTCGTGATATTAAATATAGACTAGATAGGATGACGTAATTTCTTTTGAATGTTAGAGAATAAAAAAATAACCGCAAGATATACTAGACGAAAGAAACGATAAATCAATGAATAGATTATTTTGGGTTTTGTTCCTTCAAATTTTACGCGGCAACTCAAATATTGACATCTGGAAAATCTAAAAGTAGTTTGCAAAACAGCGATTGGTCAATAAATGCAAAATATGAGCCTATGTTTGGACAAAAAATTAAATTTTTTAGTATGGAAATCAATTGATATATATATATATATATATATATATATATATATATAAGCATGTTTGATTAATTAATAAAGAAACATTTTGTCTATATAATTCTATTAAGATCCTTTCAAGTTTTCTGATAAGTGTCATGTTTTCAGGTTAGAGTTGGTTGATGAATTTACCAAACTTGTCTCGAGGCTTTCGGACCTTTCATATGCTATCATCAGGGGCTGCTCGCATCTATAAAGAGTGTTTTTAAAGAATTTTGAAAGTTTTACGTCAACGCAGAGTAGGATAAAACTTAGATGCTGATGAATTTATAAAACAGAACGCTATCAACGGAAATAGAATATTATCAAGAAATATGGAATATTTTTAAAAAAAAACAAAAAAAAAACACTAAAAGCATTTCAAAACATATCGCTATTTTCAAAATTAATTCTATTGATATTAGGGATTTTTTTTTGTTTTTATAAGTAGGGCTTCCAGGATTTGTGTTGTATACTCACATAATAAGTATGCTTATATACACATATATATATATATGTGTGTGTGCTGCAGAATCATAACGACACAATAAACAGACGAGCGAAGACTTCTTTAAAAAAAATATACCTCTCATTTTATTGCAAGGGCTCGAAAAGGGTTACTCAAGGTTTTTCTGTAAGAGGGAGCTGGAGACCGAACAGATCTGCAATATATTGACCCCCCACTCTTATGGCCATCAGCGTTGTGTTTTTCTTGTCCTCCTGTGCTGCTCAACCGGAGGCTCGGGAGCTCAGCTTTTTGCTGGGTGCTGGC
The DNA here is from genome assembly GCA_963585895.1 of Sepioteuthis lessoniana. Taxonomy (NCBI): domain Eukaryota; kingdom Metazoa; phylum Mollusca; class Cephalopoda; order Myopsida; family Loliginidae; genus Sepioteuthis; species Sepioteuthis lessoniana. The sequence continues at coordinate 54,963,437 of OY757921.1, forward strand.
TTTCTCTACCACATCTTGTCACCAACGGATCTCCAAAACTACTGGGGGTCCCGAGGGCCCCTTCGACCGGGTACGGCTTTCCCTACCACATATCGTCTCTAACTCATCTGTCTGACTTCCTGTCTTGACCGAGTTATATAATAGTTCAACGCCCTCTCAATCGCCCACTCAATCTTTGGAATGGCATGATTGATCGTCAACAGGCGGAAATAACTGTCATGCAGTTCAGAGGTCACTCTCTTCCGGTCCATCAGTCTATGAGTGTATCATGAGCTTTTACATTGTCCCATTTCGTCAGCCAAATCCGCCTACGCGATTTCTTTCGATTACTGGCCATTGGAATGTGTCACTTCTTTCCGGTGCATCACTTTGGAATGGCATGTTTGGCCGGGCCGAAGGTCAATATATAACAATCATCCCTTAATTATTTTTTAAAATTCCACATGTGGAATTTTCTTCACGTTCGTCTCCATCACCCTCACACGTATATTTTACAGAATAATTTACAAGGACCATAATGGCTGAAAACACAAAAAGAAATTACCTAAACCACAGCAAAACAAAATCTTACTTAGAAGGCGACCTTCTCCTAATGTAACACTTGCTCGGCTAATTATTATCTAAATTTGTTTTACTATCTTTGCGTGGTTGGTCATCTTGACATGTGTGCATCAAGGTACAATGCGGATTCATCTTTCATCCTCCCAACACAACGGGTCCTCTATAATTCTTTGAAGAATTTTAAAACCCTAAAAGGACCATACTCTGGTCCCAGATCCTGGTCACAAACCTAGTGACCCTGGTCATTCCAGCAATACATTTCGCCTGGATTCCTCATGACCACACTCCAGTTCTTCGCTCAACAGGTTCCTACCTGGAGTAACCGGAGAATTTCATAAACTAAAACACAATATCTTCAAGGCCCAAAGAATTCCACTTAAATCTACAAAAATCATGGCCCAAAACAAAGTATCACAATACATCCGAATGTATCACAATCTGACACGCATGCAATACCACCTAAAATAGACCACGCAAAATACTTATTAGCAATGTGTTACACATTTTTTTCATCATTAAGTTTCTGTTACCATGCCTATTGGTTTGCAAGCCCTTGAGGAACATGCTTCACAAGGTTTCTTTTCAATTTAATCATCAACACTCGTGGCTACCAATATATAGGCGCCTCGCCTTTCCCAGATTCGTTTCACTTCGCCAAATCATGCACGAATCCAAAACATCATCGTGACTGAAAGACTCAGACATCATCCACAAAATATTGGAGTAGGCCACGCCTTTATTCCATCCTTAGGACTCCAATCTGAAATAATTATTTCTTTTGCCGTCTGCAAAAAAATCTTCGGTAACACTTTGGATGAATCTCTGTCCTAATCTCGCGTCATCCCACGATTCGTCAAAACAGAAACCTAAAAAGATATTTCCTATTCCACGAAAACCCAAAGTCTAAAAAAAAGTTTAGAATCAATATAATTACAAATTTTAGTAAACCTAGTATAAAATCCTCTGTTAATGGTTTTCGTCAAATTTCATAATATGAAACAGAAAAAAAATTTTTTTCTAATGTCGCCTTTAAACTCAAGCAAACTCAAAAATTTTCACTTTACAACAAGTCAAAACAATATTACAATCACAGTTCACAAATGTTCAGTTTTCTTTTCTTCTTTTTTTAATCTATGTACTGTCTATTTCTCTAAAAAAAATGTTTGTTCTTTCTTTGTTTTTTTCTATATGCTGTGTTCAACAATGTTCAAGTTTCTTTTCTTTTTTTTTTCTCTGTCCTTTTTCCATTGTCCTGTACCTTTTTGTTTTTGTTTTTGTTTTCTTTTTTTTTCTTTTTTTTTTTTTTTTCATAATAAATTGCTCATTCAATGTCCCTTTTTTCCAACCTTATATCTACCTCTCTCTGTCTTTACCTTAATACAATAACTATAGGTTCACTTCCTAGTTTATTCAATTTCAGTCAATAGTACCATAAATTAAGCCTGATTTATAATAAAACTTTCTCAATAGCTTCTTTTTTTCTTTTTTCTTTTGCAAAAAAATATCCCGGGTGTTTTGTTTTTTTCCTAAACAACCAAAACTTTTATCAATTCAGCCAACATTTCCCAATTCAAAACAATTCCAAATCCGAATCTGCGAATCTTCGCCACACCTGGTTCCGTCAAAATTCTGCGCATCTCTTAATCATCTCCAAAACCCTGTTTCAAAATATCTTCCCCAATAACAATCTCAAAGCTCCACTCCAGTGGGGAACTCACAAAATACCTGTCTGCCTCGTCAGACACAAAAAAAACGGCCATCAGCGCCGAAAATATCGATTCTCCCAACTTCACAAAACCTGGTATGGCTTCTACCAGTACCCAAAATCGATCCCACGCTAGGGAGACTCCAACAAAAGACACTTCCAATCCACAAGTTCAAAACATGAAAACTTACCCAAAAAGTCTTAACTACAGATATGCGCAATCCTTGGACAAACCACCGATATGCGGGATTCCAGATCTTAGACTGAAATTCTAATTTTCAATCACCACTCGCCCGGACCACTGACAAGTTACTACGAAACCCCATTCATGAAAAGAATATTGTTTATTACAAAGTGTCACCCAAAAACCGGACTGTAACTGTCGCATAGTCATCTTTCTTTCCCTTCTTTTACTGCCCTTTTTTTCTCTCCATCACTACGATACAATATTACATATAGCAGTAATTACAATTTTTATCTAGGGATCGCACATACTTTTTTTTTTAATTATTTCCAATTTTATCCCTCTAGAAAGGCCCTTGTCATTAAAACTAATATTTTCACCATTATAATCAATTTAAATCCTATTTTTTTTACGAATCCAAATTAATTGACAGAGTTATTTGAACGCAGCAATTTACTTAGTCTTTTTTTTTTCCTTTTCTCTTTTCTCTTTTTGTTGCTGGTTTGTTCTGTTTTTTTTTTCTTTTTTTTTTCTTTCTATTAAGCATGATGCGGTTTCTTCCTTTGTCCTTTTTTTCCTGTTCTTTTCGCATCGGTCTGTTGCTTTTCCTTCCTTTTTTCTTTTTTTTTCTTTCCATTCCAGCATTTTTCTTTGTCCTTTTCGTTGATGTCATGTTGTGATGCTTAAGACTGTCGTTTACGGTAACTAGGTTCGTTCTGAGTCCTTGCAGAAACTCGGCTGGCACGGGCACCAATTATACATACAAATGTTGTATTCTCATAAGCATACACATATACAGATTCATCTACATAATGAATAATAGACGAACGAAGACTTCTTTAAAAAAATATACCTCTCACTTTATTGCAAGGGTTCGAAAAGGGTTACTCAAGGTTTTTCTGTAAGAGGGAGCTGGAGACCGAATAGACCTGCAATATATTGACCCCCACTCTTATGGCCATCAGCGTTGTGTCTTTCTTGTCCTCCAGTGCTGCTCAACCGGAGGCTCGGGGGCTCAGCTTTCTGCTGAGTGCTGGCTTTCTCTACCACATCTTCTCACCAACGGGTCTCCGAAACTACTGGGGGTCCCGAGGGCCCCTTCGACCGGGTACGGCTTTCCCTACCACATCTCGTCTCTAACTCATTTTCTCCAACTGTCTGACTTCCTGTCTTGACCGAGTTATATAATAGTTCAACGCCCTCTCAATCGCCTACTCAATCTTTGGAATGGCATGTTTGATCGTCATCAAGCGGAAATAACTGTCATGCAGTTCAGGTATCACTCTCTTCCGGTCCATCAGTCTATGAGTGTATCATGGGCTTTTACCTTGTCCCATTTCGTCAGCCAAATCCGCCTACGCGATTTCTTTCGATTACTGGCCATTGGAATGTGTCACTTCTTTCCAGTGTATCACTTTGGAATGGCATGTTTGGCCGGTCCGAAGGTCAGTATATAACATTTGTAGTTATAGCTTATTAATTTGGGTGTGCGATTATAGTGTTTTTTTTCAACTTGAATTTTTTTTTTAATTTGGATTTGGGAGAAAATGGGTTTTAAAATGTAAGACTATGGAGCTAGAATCATTAAGGTGTATCGTAAACCGTCTTGAAAGAGTTGTACTTATGAGACCAACAAACGTATTATATTCCTTGGAGACATAAAGGGACATTTGAAAATATACGAGGATCATTAAATAAGTTTCCAGACATTTTTCGTAAGGGCACATGAATCTCTAGTCCTCTTCGAAGTAATCTCCTCCGGCTGCAATGCACTTGTACTGTTCCAACAACTTCTAGAAGGCCCTATGGAAGTCGTCTTGTGTGAGCGTGTCAATGACCTTCGTTACAACCTCGTTCATTTCCTCAATTGTCTCATAACGACACCCTCTGAGCTTAGGGTATAACCAAAAGTCACAGGGAGCAAGGTCTGGACTACAGGGACGGTGAGGAGTTGTCTTGATGCCCATCTTGGTCAAATAGTCTGTGACAAGGATGAAGCTGTGAACTGGTGCATTGTCCTGCCGCTGACCCGATTTGAAGAGTGCTGGCCTCTTCCGACGGAATCTCTTCCTGAACTCCCTTAAAACCTCAACATTGTAATCCTAACCCTAACCCTTTGGCCAATCAACTCTGGTGTATTGACTTCTTTACTCTTCCCACACGTCTCATCATCCCTCACAAACTCCCTGCCTTACTTGAATCTCTTATGCCACTCAAAAACTGATAATCGATTCATGCAAGATGGTCGAAAAGCAGCCTGAAGCATTCCATACGTTCCTGTGGCATTTTTTCCAAGTTTAAAACAGAATTTTATTGCATATCGTTCTTTTAAAGTGTCCTCACCTCCAATATTGCATTTTTGAAATTCACCTGCTGTAACAATTAGGCTTTAGTAGGCTGTATTCCAATTGCTGCTGTAGCTGTTCATTTGAACCTGAAATCAAAAAAATTGGTCAGTCTTCTCATAAGATGTATAACAATAACATACTGAATTTTCAAGAGTCTATGACAATTTTAAATGCCCATACGAAAAAAGTCTTGAAACTTATCGTATGCGCCTCGTAAATATTGAGTAGGTTGCTTATAAATATTTGTAGGATATTCATTCAGAAATCATCATCATCATATCGTGCTGGTAGCACGGATATCCCTGACCCTCTCTCGCCACTCCTCCCTATCGTTCATCGCCCTAGGTAGGTCTTCGGGACAACATCCTGTATCCTCACATAGCTGCTGAATGTACGTTCGAGCTGGTCGCCCTGCTTTTGCGCGGCCATGTGTGGGGATACATAAGAGTACATCTCTTATGAGTTCATCTCTGCTTCTCCAGCAGTGTCCTGCATGTCTGGTTCGTCTAACTTGAATAGTTTTGTGATAGGGGGCAGGTGGCCGTACAGTTGGTGTCTTGTGGGGTGTTGCTGCCAGGACTTGTTCAGGATTGCACGCAGCATTCTTGTGTAATTGCCATCTAGTTTCTTCTCCAGCCGTTTTGTTAGCGTCCATGTAGTGCATCCATATAGCAGTATCGATGTGACCGCTGCCTGGAAGAAACTGCGTTTCATTTTATCGGTTAGGTCTGATTTCCATATAATCGATAGCCTATTGATAGCTGTCCATGCTTTCGTTATCCTCGTTTCGATGTCCTTTTCGGTTGATTCAACGCTGCTTCCTAGGTACGTGAATTTGTCTACTAGTTTAAGTGGGGTTCCTTCTATAGTGGAGATGTCCCCCGTTTGGTTATAGCACATATATTCCGTTTTGTGTGCATTAACATAGAGGCCTATGCTTGCTGCTGCTCGTTCCAAACTATGCAGAAGTGTTTCGGCTTGGTCAGGTGTATTTGCCAGTATCGCTATGTCATCGGCGTAGTCGGCGTCGGTAATTGTTGTTGCGGGGTATCTTCTGCTTCTTTTCTTCGTCAGTTCGAAGCAATTCTCTTTGATTTTGTCAATCGATGTTCTAAGTACGTAGTCTAGACAAATGATAAAGAGGTACGGGGCTAGCGTGTCCCCTTGTAGTACTCCTGCTACAATGTCAAAGTATTCTGAGTCTCCATCCGGTGATTGTATTTTTACTTTAGTGTTTCTATAGAGAATCATAATTGCCGCTACGGTTTCTTTAGGTATGCCGTACGCTAGTAGGATTTGTTCCATCTTTCCTCTGTGAATGGAGTCGAAAGCCTTGGTAAAGTCGACAAATATTAATGTCACTTGTAGGTTCTTTGCCCGTACACCTTCAAGGATTCTGCGGATGGTTAATATTTGTGAGGTCGTGGATCTATTTCTTCGGAAGCCATTTTGGTTTTTTCTAAGTATGTTGTCGATTTCTGAAGCTTTCCTATTTTTAATTTTTCTGAGAACCGAGTCGAGTTCTTCTTGTGTGAACGGTCCTAGTTTAATGTCTAATTCTTTGCTAATTATTCTGGTGATTGGTTCATGTGTTATTTTCGGTGGGTTTCCTAGTAGGTTTTCGAAGTGCTGTTTCCACAATTTTATTCTTTCTTGTTGGTTTGCTGCTTTCAGTTTTGCTTTGGCTGTGTTCTTTCTTCTGCTCACTTCGTTTATTGTTTGCCAGGCTATTCTAGATTGTCTATCTTCCACCGAGTCTCTAATCTTATCTATCTGATTTTGAATGTATTCTGTCTGTTCCTTTATATATATGCCTGCTAATTGATATTGTGCCGTTTTTAGTTTTAAGGCATTTGTGTTTGTTGAGTTTTTTCGATAGTTTTTGGAGGCTGTTTTCACTAGTGCACATTTTTCTCTCACCGCTAAAGTTTCCCATGGGACTCTGTATTTAGTTTTAATTTTTGTTGGAATGTATTTTGCTGCTGCCTCGAGGTGTGCATTGACGAAATTTTCGTATTCGTCGTTTGGTGTACTTTTTTCCGTCTTTTCTTGTAGTGTTTCGAATCTGTTTCTTAATTCTAATACGTATTTATCTCTTATATCTTTGTTGTTTGATAGGGCCCAGTCATAGTGTTTGGTGGTCGCTGTTCGTTTGGCGTTTTTTTGTAGGCTTAATCGTATTTTTGCCGTGACTATTCGGTGATCGGTGGACACACCCTCAAAAGAGGAGTATGCCTCGCAATTCAATGCACTATTTTTCCATTTCTTGTTTATAAGGACGTAGTCTATCTGAGCTTTAGTATTGTTTGCGTACGTGTATGTCCATAGTTTGCCCTCTCTTTTTTGGTAGTTTGTATTGAGGCATGCTAATCTATTTTCTATCATGAAATCTGTTAGATGTTGCCCATTCCTATTTGACGTGTTGTGGAGGCTGTATTTGTTGTTTCCGTTTTTCCCGATTTGGGCATTCATGTCTCCGCCAATGACTAACATGTTGTGTTTTGGGATGCTACGCACTCATGAGGATAACTCATCGTAGAAGGTGACTAGTTCATTTTCTTCACTAACATTGGTGGGGCTGTAGCATGAGATGATTGTTGCTCTGGGGTTTCCGTTAAATGTAGCTGCCATCATTCTAGGTTGTATTTTCTCAACGCTATTAAGCGTTTTTAATGCTCTAGGTCCTATAAGTAATCCTACCCCTCCTACTGCGGCGTTGACAGAGTTTTTCCATGCGGATACAGCGGCGAGCGACCAGCCATTGCCAGTTTCGTGATATTTGATATCTTCTGTGTGCGTGTATCTGTGTTCTTGTATGCATATTATGTCTATCTTATGTTCTTCGGCCGATGCGATTAGCTCTGGGAGTTGTCCTATTCTATTTAAGATTCTTACGTTAAATGTGGCTATTTGTAGTGTTTGCTTGCATTTTAGTAGTTTTGATCGAACACCGAGGCCAGGGCTCCAACCTCAGCAGGACGCGCCCCTTTTTTACCCGCGCGAAGAGCGATGCGGTTTGTGTAAGTGGTTTGAGTGTGGGTCATGGTTATCTTTCGATGGCTGTTTTATTCTCTTCTATAGAAGCCACTCTTATAGAGGAGCAGCAGTAGTTCCCCGATCGAACTAGCGAACCTGAGCGTAAAGTCGTCAAACTCACGTCCAGGACCCGTTTAGGTATTGAGTTTGGTCGTACATGGGTTTATTCAAATACCTTTACGTACATCATGCTGCTTCCCATGTGTACGCATAAAAAAAGGGGGGGGGTAATTTTGGTTTTAAGTTTTAACTTAGTTAAAGTCCAACATTAAGGTACTTTCGAATGACTTTCAATGGTACTGACTTGTGCTTTTTTTTTTTTTTGCTGTATTGGGACTTTTCCTAGGTTTTTCATTTTTTTACTACAGTTGGGAACCTAACAGGCATCAGGAATTATAGAGCTTAAAAGTTTGTTTTTTTTTTTTGTTGTTTTTTTCCTTGGGGGGGGTGCTATGGTAGCATTAGGTGTTTTAGGCTTTTTCTTTTTCTTCTTAGCACGTTAGATATCGAAACGAGTGCTTAACTTAAAATTCGTGCTTCTCGAAGTCATTTGACGGTTATGCCATTTGATATTTGATGGGTCATCAAATTAAAGAGCGATCAAAACCTTGGTGGCTATCGTATGTTATTCTCGACATCACACAAGTTTCTGCTAAACTGTTGAAAGGTAAATCAATTTTCACTACGAGTATTTTCCAACCGTACATAAATCTATGCTTCTCAGGATCAAGACCAATAAATATCAGATCGATCCTTAGACATTTGAGTATTCCTCTTGTTATTCCTAATTCATATTCCTATCTTCACTCGTCCCCCACTCTCGTCATTCTTCCTCATCATTTACCACGCGTGGTTTTTTTGTTTGTTTTTTTTTTTTGTTTGTTGTTGATTTTTGTTTTGTTTTTTGTTTTGTTTTGGTTTGGTTCGTTTTTTTGGGGGGGATAAGTTTTAGGGGCTGGGAAGGCGTCTCATCTAACTGTAATGTCTAGCAAGCTACTCTCGCAAATCCATTGCTCATTAGACTTTTGCAGCTTTGTGCCAAATCTAAGCTATGCTTTGCTTTTAGGGGGTGGTAGTTGAACTTAACGTAACGGTTATTGTCGTAGAAAATGGAATCGGTGACATGAGATGAGATTGTTGCATTTCACTTAACGCTAATGTCCCAGAGAAAGGCATGAATCTATCTGTTCCCAACCCAGCTGCGGGTAAATGGTAGGAGAGACTTGGTTTCCTAGCCTTTCTTTGGCAACTAGTCGAGAAGAAGGAATACTCTGAATACTCTGCTTAAAAAAGCGGAGGTTTTGGGTAAATATACACTTCACCTCGTTATCATACCATCTTAACCTTTTGCTTATAGTGGTCAGTTTTTCTTGCTAAGAGTGAATCTTAGTAAAAAAAAAAAATCACAAGGAAAAAAGGTGGCATAATATTTTAGGGAATACTAATCAAAGTGATAACCGCAGTCATAAGTGTGGTCACTCGAGCACTCTTCTTCTCCTGTATTAATTGAGACCCAACCCAAGAGAAATTCTCCTTTTCTCTCTAGAATCTCACCATATACAGGAGAGCAATAGAGCTGAAGATAAACATTAAACAAGTATTTTAATGAACCATTAACCTTAGTAAATCTCAAACTTAAATAAAATCCTTTCCACGCCCGGATTAATGTCGTAGGAATCTACACTAAAAGGATAATCAGCTTTTTCCTCGAAAATAATCCGCTTATCTTCTGTCAGACCAGAGTCGAATTATCCCCCCGTCTCTTTCTAACTCCGTCTTAGAAGTCCAGGGCAACATATAAATCTTGAAAGTAATTCAAATTTTCACCTGTAGCGATGCTCCCTCTAAAATATGGCTCATTAATTCAATCATTTGTGCAATCAGGTTTCTTTAAAAATAGCAATTCTATAATATAAATCTTTTACGTGATCAATCAATGGTTCTTTGAGGTGAGCCAATCGCTGAATCACTAAAACCCGTTCTTTATCGGAGGATAGTAACTAATAAGCCGGACTGGGGCATCATAGTGAGCGAGTTCGAACTTGAATTTTACTATTTCGTTCTCTTTCGGACAAATATTCCTGGAAAGGTATACACCTCTTTATTCTTCCCTGCTATGAGTTCTCTACCGGTTCATTGGCCTAGTGGGTTGTGTTCTATCCCAGGTTGCGTCATACCAATGACCTTAAAAGTGTTACTTGATACCTCCTTGCTAAACACTCAGCAATATAAGGTACGTATCGAGGGTAAAGTGAAGCAATCCAGGGAAAGGAGTAGCTCCCTCCCCTACACTTTTGTGTAGTAGCTATTTAAAAGGGGGCTTCAGGTCACCGTCGACTACAGTCGCCAACTTTACTATGAGTTCTCTTACAACGTTAGCTTTGACATTAAATAACCCAAGAAGGCCGATATGCCATAAAACGAAGAAACCAAAACAAATCGTTCTTTAATAATAAACATGATAATTACGTGACCCTGCATTATAATAAACATGTTAATTTCCGCTGGAAGGTTATTCATTATGTTTTTTTAACAAAACTCTTAACTTGTCTCTATTCACATTTTCAGAAATCTCCTATTTTATTTCTATTTTAATGGTGACTAATTAACTATCTTATCTATCAGGAATTGGCGTACCTCATGCTAAGCTGAAGAATAAATAGTAAAACCGAACTCTTGATACCCATTTACACGAATCAGCAAGCAATTTGAGTAACGAAATTTATTCTAAGAATACCAAATGTCCCCATGATGTTCCAACCAATTGCTTTCAATCACACTCGATCCAACCAACTGTTCCAACCAATTGCTTTCAATCACACTCGATGAAATAATACGGTGGTACTGGGCTTGGAACTAACAAATGCTTATTTTCTATTCCATAAATTTCTATTATATTCAAAAGCAAACAAATTCCCTAGACCAGATCTATGCAACGGGAATGACGACGGGGCCCAAGTATTTTCAGACAGGCCGTGCATTTGAGCTTCGACTCGTGTAAAGCTCCCAACATTAAAAAAGATATGTGTACATTTTGCCTTGGTGGAGAGACAAGCAAATCCACCGCTGCCACCAATCGGTGCTGGTTAGTAAGAACTTAATGGAAGCTGCCTGGCATTCGCCCCGGATGGTTAGAAGTCGATGGAACTCTTGGCTGTAGGGAGCGGTTACACAGACTTTACCTACTTTGTAGGGTTTAGTTTATATCTTGGTGCCTGCGGCGTCCCATTAGGGGAATGCGGACGGGGCCAAGAATTATTATTCCTGCCGTACATGGGTCTTGTCTTGGGCATGGTCTCCACCATAAAATGGTCTGGTGCCGCATTCTGACCTTGGTGGGAAGTCGGATAAATACAACCGATGACATTGATCTCCAACTATCTGCGGTAGAGATACTTTATATCAGCAAATACCAACCGGCTCTTTGCAAACAAAATGATTTCTACAATCTTCTGACTATGTTGCACCTAAACTAGGCAAAGTGAGGATAAGATTTAGAAAAAAGAAAAAGTAAAACAAAAACAAAAACAAACCTTCTAAGTAATTGTTTTGTTTTTTTCTTTTTTCCTCTTTGTGGAAAATCGATTTATTTTCACTGCAGTGCCAATTCAAAATACATGAAATCATTAATATACGTTCTTTCAATCGATAACCTTATTTTACTTATTCACAAGTTTTTCGATGCCAAATTTGTAAAATTCATTTGATTTTAATCTGACTAAAGAGACTGGCTGATTTTTAACCTGTTCTCTTAAAGTGAGTTCCTGTCCTTCTAAATTGCTTTGAAAACTATGAAAAAAAGAATCGATTGTGGCAATTGTAGAAGAATCATTTTCCTAGCCGAATGGATTTCGAGATCTTTGGTCATTCGAACGATATATAAACGTACATTATCATGAAAAAGAATGAACTCTTTTTGTCTAAAGCAGAAATTGTTGACATTAAACTCCAGCAGTGATAGTTTAAAACCTCCTAATTGATTAATCCGTATATATCACGCCAAATACATAGCTTAATCATCTCACCTGAGAAACAGATAAGGGCACTTGAGATTGTGAAATAGCATTCACTTTAAGTTGTCTGTCTAAAAATACCAGTGGGGGCTCCACAAAAAAAATCAAACATCATTACCACTAACCAACAGTACCTCATAATACCACTAGACTTTATTCGTTTTCTCTCATACTGTGTCTCTCTCTAGTCTCAGACTACATATAAGTGCTCAGTTAAAGGTAAACTGTTCAACTACGGACATGAATCAGAATGAAGACTATACATTTTCGATGAGCTGATAATAGAAGAATTAGGCATGAGATATCGAAGTCGAGGCTCAATTGAAATTTGTAGGTTTCAATTTATATGAAATTCAGCCATTTAGCCATACCATTAAAGCTTGGCGAAGTTTCGCACGAAACAAACTGTGATCGGCATCACACCAGCATGATGCTTCCAGTTTATTCATCTTAGCTTATTTTTGCACCAAAAGAACTCAGCTGACTAACCCTTACGCTATGTGAATCACCCAGCGTTATTTACTGATTATTTACTAAGCTAAGTCAAAGGCAATAAATATGGTGTATCCAGCTCGCTAACATTGTTCTACTATACCAGATACCTATTGACAGAGCTTAGAGTTTGCCGACTGTATCCGACTTTTTTAGAGCCCCTCTAAAAAAGATGATCTGGGTATGACACAAAACTTCCCTTTCATTTTGACTCTACTATGTTCGGCTTTGAAAATGTCTCCAAAAAAGATCTTCAAATATTTTTTGCAGTTTGATAGAGAGTCAGATAAATCATCCTATAAGAAGACTCTTTGGAGACACAAATATTTCAAAAACCAAAAAAGAGTCTTTCTGCCGACTAGCTCAGCAGATATTAGGATCAGTGAACAATGCCAACACTATTAAACCGATGTAGATTTTAATCGACAGAAGTCGCCGTGATTTTTATCAATTATTTCTCGATTCTTCTCTTTTAAAAATTGAGTTTACCTCCGTTTCTACATCTTGGTGTTGGTGACTGTCAAATAACCCATCTGAAAATTTATTACAGGTACGTCTGTCAGGAATATAGATAATATTATTTGACCTTCCACCTTCTCAGAAACAAATTAAAATGTAATCGTGAAATACTAACAAACGTAAGCGAGAAATAGTTAAAGTGCTATTGTTGTTTTTCTGTTTACACTTACTTAATTCGATCGGAAAATGACATGAGAAAATTAATTTAAAATATCTATATTGCAGATTATAACCCTTGATCAAAATAGGTTTCCACATATCAAACTGAACGTCTTTTTAAAAATAGTGGTGGGATCATATCTTTAAATGAAATCAATTATAACTTGAATTCATGTCAAAGTTCCTGTGGTGTCTATTGATCAAGTCATGACCTTGTTAAGGAACTTACATTATAATTAATAGCACATGAATAAATAAGGAGTACACAATAATTATCATTTACTAATTATCTCCAAAGATGAATCCTAATCTGGCATAGAATAATATTAAGCAATAAAAACGGATATTATTTGGTATTATTCATTTCTAAATTCTACAATTTGAAACTTTCTAATCAAAAATACGAAAATGTTGCTGTCGGAAAATAATATGTATTTATACAATCTTTTTAATTCATTGCAGGCAATATATTTCCTTTTAATTTGATATGTCCAACCCCTTGCAGAGGTCTATAATAACTGTCTTATAACTGTGGAAGGATTTTAAATTCTAAGGGCCTGCTGTTACTTGTTTTAGGAATGTAAGTTACTAGATCATTCCATAATTTTCATCGCGGTATTGTATTATTTCATAATATTTTCCTTTACATGGCTTGAAAAAAATTATACCATTAGTTTAATTTAATCTAGTTTGTTGAAAGTGTATTATATAAAGCCAGAATGTTCACCTATTAAAGAAAAATGTTTTGCGTTTTATCTGTTATCAGTTTATTTGCTGCATGTCTCTTGGGGAAAAAAAGCAAGATTTTAATAACCTTGTGACAAATCACGAAAACTAGATTATTTTCATATCCCTTCAGATAACTTTTATTTCCTTTTTTCACTACGTTTGACATTTTTAATGAAATATGTTTTATCAAAATGTCAAACGATGAAATTCGTGTTTTGCCGTAAGTCGCCTCTCATCATTCGATATTGGTAATTCGGTAGATGTATTTGTCGAATAAAACTCGTGTGAATATATCTTAATTGTATTTACAGTCCCTGATTGATCTATACAGTTATTTACTAAGGTTAACTTAATTATGAAACTTGGTCAAGAATGAGGCTCCCATTGAGAATCGAACTCCTAACAATGATCTGCTAATCTAGCTTGCCAATTAGTGCACCACGTGAAGCCCTTAGTTATTTACTAAGCTTTGATTACTTGTGGTACAAGGCTGAAAGTATGAAACATTCTATGAGTCTGAATTATTATCAACTTATGACGGGGGAGAAAAGAGATTGATTCATGCCTTTATCAGTACCATTAGTGCGAAGTGAAACGCACACAGTCTCATCCAAGATTTGAAGTTGGCTCGCCAATTCCCTTTCCGATGTTACGCTAAGTGCTCTGATTGATAAAGATAATTTGATGTCTTAATGCTATATATATATATATATATATATATATATATTGCTATACCTCCATACACATATATATGTTTCTATACCCACACACGCATATATACACTCGACGTTGCATAGGATAAAAAATTAAAGATATTTTCCCAATATATTGAAAATTTGATAGATTGCCCGTATATTACGGAATTATTATTGTTATATTTCCTTAATATTGCAATTTTGATATCATTATTCCTTTATATTTCAAATTTGACTGTAACGTTCGCATAAGAAGTTTAAGAAGTTTAAGAAGTTAAGAACGGTATATTGTTAATTTTTCTGGGTGATAAGTGTTAGGCTAACTAAATATCAATTAAGGAGCTTTTTAAGGATTCAAGATGAAAATATCCATACAAACAAAAGGTGTTAAGGTTTTGATAAATACGAGAGAAAGTTACAAGAGAAGAATAAATGCTATGCTAGACGTTGTGCCAAGAAATAAAAACATAACAGCCAATAAACATAAGGCCAATAAACTAAATATTAAAAACTGAAATTGGCAATGTAAATAGAACAATTGTAAACTCGTGTAACAAAGTACTCGACTCAAAAGAAAATAACCGAAAACAAGACAAATTTAAAGAAAGCATTTATTAGGTTGAAAGCTTTAGAGCAAATTAATACTAACGGTAATCCATCAGATGATAAAATAGAAAAGAATTCTACGGTTGTATAAGGTTTAGAATTGTATATTCAAGCACCAAAATTACAATGCACAAAATTTAGCATGAAAAATATGGACAAATTCGAATTTAAGAATTCTCTTATTTAATTTTTCAACTGCACGTGGTCCATTACATTAAAAAGAACGAAGCTATCCTTAATAAAAAGTTATCTTACAGAATATGCGTCAGAGTTAATTTCTCATCTAAAATTAGAAGACGAAAACCTTGACATAGCTTTGAAGTTATTTAAGGAAGAATTCCGTTTATCATTGATGAAATACTTAAACAAATACTTAATATTTCTCTAAAATTTTACCCTAATTATAACCACATAAAACAGTATTTTGCTGAAATAAGGGCGGGTTTAAGCGAGTTAAACTCTTCCTACGATATAGATTTCTTTCAAGAAGAGGAACCAGGATTTTTCTTGATCAGTTATATCATACTTAGCAAGCTGTTAGGAATATTTCAAAAGGAACTAATAGGCAGGGTAGGAAATAATTATCCAACAATAAAATAAATATTCAAAAAATGTAGTGACATCATAAAAATTTTAGTTAAAACGAATATGAATAAAAAGTATCTGAATCTCCTCATCCCTCGTAAAATTTCCGACCTTCAGAAAAGAAAGGTCCGTAGCAGACACAACATTACCTGCTTCTACTTAAGAAAACTTTGTAACGAACGCAGGCAAAAATACTTCCCACAGCAAAGTAGTAAGTATCCTAACGTTTAGTCCAGAAAAAACTTGGTGCAGAAAATCGAATCTGCATTCTATGTTCCAGCGTAAGACATAAAAGTGAAGACTTTCCATGAAATTTAAATAATTAACCTTTCAATGCGAGCACTGTAAAACAAAGAGACATGTCACTCCCTTATGCGAACTCAAAACAAAAGAAGATAACTCCGCTACCTTTTCAACGATATGTATACCGTTGAAAAGGTAGCGGAGTTATGTTTCTTTGTTTTGTGTTCCAATTTGAAATTAAGAGTGCAACCATATATTTTGCCTATAGTCAGTATTATGATAACCAGGGGAAAAGTAACCTCTAAGTTCGACTGTTTATTTGACATTGGAAGTCGGATATCTTATTTCTCTAAACGTGTTATTAATAAATTGGGTTGTGGTGAGTCTGCTCTTGCTGCAGTAGAATTCGAAATAAAAATATTTTTATGTTCTAAAGATAAAAAAAAGTTACTTTAGAAATCTATGTAAATAAATGAAAAATTGTGTTTGCCTATCTTAATTGACGATGACTTCGAGAATGAAATCAAATTCGAAGACTACAAAAGTGTTTTATGCAACCTGAGAGACCAAAACTACAGGTTAGCCTTCACCAACAGTAATGAGGAAGTAATTCATGGTCTTAAAGGAGTAGACATGATTGAATTTATGAAAAATATAAAAAATTATAAACTCCATGAAAGGATCCATAAACATCAAATTAAACTTGTAGGAAGTAAAATGGGAGAAACCCTTTAAAACAACTATTATACAATAACATCCTTTTACTTCAATTGCCCCATCTCTTGCATAAATTTTGCATTGACCCCCAAAAAGATTTATTCAGTTCCTATTGGTGATAAAAGTTTGGCAGAGAGAAATTTAGAAAAAAATGTTTGATGTTGATAGTTTGAGATTTTCCCTTAATTAGTATGATTCTGTCAGTGACTATAACAAAGGTAGATTAAAAGAATTTGAAAATTCCATCCATTACTTGAAAGTAAAGAAAGAATCAAAGTAAATACTTCTGAATTTTCTAATAACATACAGACCTGAGATGAAGCCTAATGCTCAAGTGACGACGAAATTAAGACCAGTTTTCAATCGTTCATTGAAAAATAAGAAGAGCTGTTCTCTTAATGAGGCGGCTTGCCCGGAAATTTTAAGCGACACGCTAAGACTTTTGCTTCTTTTTAAAACAAATAAACACGTAATGTCAGCCGACATCAGGAAAGCATTCTTGATGAGGCTGACCTCAGAAAGGAATAAGAACAGTTTCAGTTTCTTCCTCCAGAGATGAATTAATATGTCTTAGATACACTACTTTAATCTTCAGATGCAATTCTAGCCCCTTTATTCTAAACTTTGTTTTAAAGCATCATGCTGAAAGATCCCCAATGATTCTTGGACTAAATGTTAATAAATAACTTTTATGTTGATAAGTTATGCAAAACTAGTAATTCTACCGAAGAATTAATTTCGTTATATACCGAAGCTGTAGAGAGACAAAAATTAGGTAATTTCTATTTAAGATTCTATTACTCTAACAGTGAACAACTAAAAAATTAATGATAAATTGCGAACCAGGGTTGCGAATTTGAGAACGTATTAGGCTACAAGTACAACCCAGATAGAGATACCTTACACGTATCAAATAAAGAAGTCTCAAGGGAAGCAAATACAAAGAGAAGAATACTTTCTCAATCTTCAAAAGTTTTTATCCTCTGTCCCTTTGTTTGCCTATTACTGTAAGGTCCAAAATATTGATAAGAAAATTGTGGTCAATAAATCTGGGTTGGGGTGAAACTATAACAGTCAAGACACAAAAAGTATAGTCGAATTTAGCGGAAGATTTAGTAATTTTAGTTATTTAGCCTTTCCCAGATATTCTGTTGATCAAGATAGCCCTATTAATTTGTTTATCTTTTATGATGCATCTCCATATGCCTTCGGATTCGTCGTGTATGGAATCCAAAATCCAAAATCCAGTATATTATATTTCTAAGGCCAAGGTAGCGCCAATGAAAACGCTACTCAGCCTCGAATTATTACGAGTATATTTAGCAGTAGAGTGTTTACTCACCTAATTAAAAGCTTATTCTCACATGAAAATAGAAAACATATACCTTTCTGTAGATGCTCAGGTTGTCCTATCATGGATCCTTTCTGTTAATCTCAAGACGAAAAATCTTTACACGAGAAATATAATAAAGGATATACATCGAATGATCAAAGAGGTAGATTCTAAATACTTTATTAAAATACGTTTTAAATATGTTTCTATTGGTGAAAATTCAAGCTGATCTTTCATCTTGAAATTTTTTTTAATTTAAAATATTGAACATGTGGTCCAAATTGATTATCTGAAAGCCTTCTAAAATTGCCTGATAATAATCTCAATTGTTTGAATGCTGCAAATAAGGATATGATACAGCCTATAAATCTTCATAAACTATCACATATCCAATACTGAAACCTGTCCAAAGATTTTCAAAATTGGCAAAGCTGATTAAAGTGACAGCCTTTCTATATAAATTCATAGACAAATGTTTACACAAGAATTGTCTTCATTATGATTACAGAGCAAAATTTCTTTTGTTTAAGGTTATGCAAGAACAAGCCTTCTTTAAAGAAATAGCAAATATAAAAATCCCAGAGAAAAAGCATTCCTGATTTAGTGAGGAGTTTTAATCTATTCTTAGACTCTGATGGATTACCGAGAACAGAGGGTAGGATTGCTAATGCCTCATGTTATGAATATGGTTTGATCTACCCCATTTTAATAGCTAAGCAGCATTCCTTAACCAAATTGATAATAAATGACTGCCATAACAAATGCAAGCATTTATGGATCAATACTACAGTAACTAAATTGAGAATGTTAGAGTTTTGGGTACCTTAAGCCCGATAAGCTGTAAAAAGTGTAATATTTAACTGCTTCAAGAGCAAAAGATTTAACAACTTGGCATTTAGATATCTTAAAATAACCAACTTTCCCAAGTATAGAGTCAATTTTGTAAGACCCTTTCTACAAATAGGCAGACTACACTGGTCATTTATGGCTTAAACAGAAGACAGGTACCATAAAAATGTACATATTGATTTTCATTTGTCTTGGTCTTAGAGCAGTTCATATTGAACTTGTTGAAGACATGAACTCGACATCATTTATTCAATCATTGATAAGGTTCCTTAACGCACATGGAATATCCTTCCATATTTATAGTGACAATGCATGATCATTTAGCATTTACGTGAAAAGGAGAGATGGATCAACGCAAAAACATTCGATAAAACATCTTTATCCATTGAAATTGATTTTAACTTATAAATAACATTCCTTCTCATCTGAACCGGACAACTTAAACATGACTGAATCTACTGTTCAACAATCACACCCAAAAAGAAAGGCGGGTTAAAGAAAAAGGAAAAGGTCCTCTGATGATCAATATGTATATCACTAAAAAAAAGAAAAACGAATACGTTTTCCCAATACAATGAAATTGCATTTTCTCTGTTGTTGGGAATATATTAAAAATTATTTCTTACAATGGAACAAGACTGACTGCATGTGGCTCTTAACAGCAACTTTGGTTCTTTCAGAGTAGAGAAGGGAGAAGTAGGCCAAGACAACATGACACCAAGCTGCCCACAACCATTTTTATCGGCAGCTACAACTAATCTTCATTGCGCCCTCGGTTCCTAACTGTGATGGCAGTAAAGAGGTAGCTAGTTGAAATGTACTTGTCACTCGCTCTTTTAACCAGTAAAAGGTAACTGAATAGAGGAGCTATCCGAGAAATTCAACTTAACCGAAAGTTCACTTTTATTCAACTGAACAACAAATGCTTCGAACCATCTGTACACCCTCAGTTTCCGGACTATAACGGCAGTTAAAAGATAGCTCGCCCCTTTAACCATCAAAAAGTAATTGAATTGACAAGGGGTTATTCGAGAAATTTAACTCAAAGTCAATTTAACTGAAATTTCACTTAAATTCTACCCAACAACAAAACCCAAGAATTTGACTAAAAGTCAACTTAATATAAAACTTAAAAGAAAACTCAACTAAAATTAAACGAAAGCTGAAAATTCAACCCGAGAATTCGACTAAAAGGCAATCAAATAGAAAACTCAACTAAAATTAAACGAAAGCTCAAAATTCAACCAACATTTCAACATTTCAACGATAATTTCATATTATCATTCTTTTAATTGTTCAATGAAAATTTATTCTCAAAGAACATCAGACGATTTTATTTCGACATACACGTTCTGAGAAATCATATTGAACAAATTCTCTGAAATTGCACTTCTAAAAGAAAGATAACTAAAATCACCACAAGCAAAATTCAAACATGTAAAGGGAAAACGTCAAATTATCAAAAACTTTGCATTTAGGCAGCAATAAAGATGACATAAATTTTTTTGTAATATCGTCATTCATTTTTCTTGAGTATAGTGACTAAGTTTAATTATGTAATGATATACAATTGAGTTCATCGATCTATCTTTTGTGGTATGAAAGACTACTAAGGGTTTGGTGCGTGCTATCAAGCACAGGATACGCGCCTGAAACTTTTTAAAAACGTGTTTCCCAGATTTACGAGATTTTATTCGTTTCTGGAATTAATTTTAGTTTCTGGGTATGTTTTAAATGGATTTTACTAATTTTACTTTTGTCCTAACAGAAAAATAACAAAGAACCTTTATATAAACTCTAAGAATACACAGCCAGGATACGGGAATGGAATTTAGGATTGATAAATGTGCCATGCTGATAATGAAAAAAGGGAGAAGAAAAATAATGGATGGAAATAAGAAAAGCAGAAGAACTCTTAGAGAAAAATTAGATTACAAGTACCCTGAGAAGATTGGAAGCAGACACAATCAAACAAACAGATGAAAGAAAATGTAAGAAAAGAATACCTCAGAAGGACAAAAACTTCTAGAAAACAAACTCTGCAACAGAAATCTCGTCAAAGGAATATACACCCGAGGAGATACTAGGAACCATTCTTAAAATGGACAAGGGAGAAACTCGGACAAATGAAACAAAGGATAAGGAAGTTGATGATTATGCACTATGCCTTAGACTTGAGAGATAACATTGAGTGACTTTATGCTTTAAAAAAGTAATACGAAGAGGACGCACCAGCATTTGGGATTGTGCAAACAATTCAGGGGCTCGAGGAACACACAAAATTGAGCAAAAAAAATCTAATTGCAGCAGCGAGTAACAGCAATGTCAATCTAAAATCAAAGATTAAAACAACAAAATCTAGAAAAAAATGATCGGAAAAACCACTAGATTGGATAAGAGAGAATCTGGACATAATGCCATAAGGATCAAGGCGAAAATGGAGTGTAGGTTATATGACGATAGAGATGAAACGGTTAATCACATCAAACGAACACAAAAGGAATTCGAGTCAAGTCATGAGTGGTTGGAACAGGTGATTCAAGGGGAATTGTGCCAGAAATTAAAATTTGACCATACTACCAAATGGAATATCCACGAAGCAGAATCCGTCTTGGAAAAATACATAAATACACATAAAGTTCTTTGGCATTTTGAGATATAAACGGATCAGGAAATACCAGCCCGAAGACCAGATCTTGTGCTAATGAACCAAAAAAAAAAAGAACTCTCCACCTAGAGGATTTTACCATTCCAGCAAATTTCAGAGTGAAAATGAAAGAAAGCGAAACGATAAGACAAATACTTAAAGCTTGCCAGAAAGCTGAAATAGTTGTGGAATTGAACGATGATACCACTTGTGATTGGTGCGCTTGGAACGTCGTACCCGAATATATAGTAATCTCAAATTTAGACCAATTGTAAGTAGGCGCGTCGTACCCGACAAACAGACTTAGCAAACTAATTGACATTTTACTACAACCTTTTCTAAATAAAATAAAAAGCTATATTAGAACAACATACATTGTTTTAAATTCCATACCACACTCATAGTCACATTTGACGTCACAAACCTTATGTAATATCCCCCATGAATTAGGAAAACAAGAAATCTCATTTTGGATAGATAAATACCCAGACATATTGCACCCAAGATTTTAGAAAAGATTTATCATAGAGGGTATAGAAATAATCTTTAATAATAACTCTTTCCAATTCAGTAATGATTATTACATCCAGACCCAAGGAACAGCTATGGGAACTACCCTAATCCTGGTATGTTTAGAAGAAAATCTATACGAAAAAATTGGTCAAAAAAATTACGGCAACGACATAAAAGTCATGGAAAAATTATTTAGATGATTATTTCATAATCTGGAAAAGCCCATGGAGAGACATTAACAAATTACACAACGTACTCCAGAACCTTCGCCCAAAATGAAATTTATTATGGAACACAGCGCAAAAGAACTACCATTTTTAGACATCCTCATAAAAAGCGTAATGACCAAATCATCACAGATATCTAACACAAACACACAGACACCTAACAATACTTCCGCTTCAATAGCCACCACTCCAAAAACTGTATAAAATCCATGCCTTGCACTTTAGCACGTAGAATATACACCATAATCACGGATAAATACCTCAGAAAACCTCGCCTTAAAGAATTACACACAATCTTATACCAGAGAGGATACCCAACGACATTAATAAATAAGAGATTCGAATTAGTAGGAAAAATACCACAAAAAGAATTACGGAACCCGAAAAAGCACAACAACGAAAAACTCCTTACATACATCGCAAGCTATAACAAAAGACAACCCAGAACTATTCACAGAAATAATTTTCAAAATCTAGAACTTAAAAACAATGACAAAATCAAAGAAATACAAGACACAACAAAAGTTATTAAAAGCCAAAGACAACTTAAAAAATCTCAAAAGAATACTCACCTCATCTACAATTGGAGAAAAAACAACACAAGAGGTTACCAAATGCAAAAAAAAAGATGTAGAATATGTGATATAATTATAGAAGGAACTTCCTATACCTTTCAAAGCCCGGAAACAAAATTCAAATACAAAAAGACTTAAGCTGCAACTCAAAAAACGTAGTCTACTTAATCGAATGTAACAAATGTAAAGAAAAATATATAGGGTCAACACAGACCCTCTGTACCAGAATTTCACTTCACAAGAGCAATAAAAAGTTTATAAAAAATAGAAAATTAAATGTATCGAAACACCTATACAAATGTAGTCAAGGTAAATTTTAAATTATGCCCATATACTAAATAAACGATTACATATGTTTTTAAAATAAAAGAAAAAACTTCAAAGATAAATCTAAGGCCACATTGAATAAAACATGAATTAAAAAGGAATAAAAATTATTTGAGAAAAAATTGTTAGTAAAAAGTAATTACCTGTAAATGTCAAACCACAATACCACGCACACAAAAAGGCTCAAGACACACACACTCACACACACTGAAGAAAAAATAACTGTAAGTGAAATCCGAAACCACTTTAACACACACACATACACACAACTACCCAAGGTAAAATAACAAAAACATATCAAATATCAAAGACCAATTTGGGGTAAAACAGACTAAGGTAGACACACTCGGGGAAAAGGAAAAAGAGGAGTGACCATGGATGGTTTTCAGTTTTGAAAACCATTCAAACGCGAGTGAGTTCAAGTTTCATTAAGTATCCCATATACATGACCTAGTGCCACATATGTTCTTTGACGAAAGCAACCAGCTGGAATCATACACGTATGTAAGAACGAAATAAACAAATAAATCTTCAAAGAATACAGATCTCTTCGTGGACCTATTCATTTTAAAATATTTTTCTTTCTTTGGATCTACAACGAAAAATAAATTTACATATAATTCATATAATATATACGGAATACATAGGATGTATTTTGAATATATATATATATATATATATATATATATATAACTATTATCACTTCATACTAATTGCACGGATCCCCTTAACTGTATCTCTCACCAAAAGTACCTATTGACTATCGCTCGAGAACGCAACCAGTAGCAGTACAGAGTAGTTGAATGTACGTACTATAGTCCTGATAGTACATTCATACAGTAGTACTTACCCAGCAACTGCTTGAAATAATTCTAATTTTATTTTATCATAGGATTTCGATATGTTCTATAAGTTGTCAATAGCAATCCATGCTTTACGTATGCATATGTTATCATCGCTTTCCTTAGATGAGATATTGCAGTCGAGGCATATAAAATGCCTCGACTGCAATATCTCATCTAATACTAATTTTATGCCTCGACTGCAATATCTCATCTGATACTGATTTCGGGGGCTTGTCATTTAATGTCGAGATGGCTCCATTTCTTTAAAACATATGAACTGTTTTATCCAGCTCAGTCGACTGGGGCTGTAGAATACACCGACTGCATCTCTGCAGGGAAGTAAGACTTCCTCATGAAGACTAAGAAGCAGTCTTCATGAGCAAGACACTGTCTAAGCAAAATTTTGCCCTTTTAGAGGCTATCGCTATTAAGCTATATTTTCTTACCTTGTGCAGGCAGAGAAGGCAATTTGATATACTTTGCTTGTTTGGTGAATTGTATGGGAATCGGGGGAGATGAGTTTTGTTTCTTTTAATTGATTTCTGCTAACATCCAGGCAATTTGTTCTAACGAATCACTCCGGCTGTGAGAAGTTCCGGATAGATTGTGTCATATTGTGAATATTTCAAACACAACATTGGAACAGAGGGATGTGATAAACTAACTGGAAATGCACGTGGTAGTCACGGAACTAAACCTACAACCAAGTATCGTGACTAGCATAGGACCACACATTTAGCATACAGACATACATTACCGTCATTACATTGTTCTCTCATTACATAGTTACACACTCACACAAGATTTTTTTGACGCACACAAAATATTTCCCTGTCATACTTCATTCACAAAATTTCAACTCAACTTTTAAAAATTTTCTCTCTGCTTTTGCTTAAAGAAAAAGTCTGTAACTTAGGTTTTTCAGCAAACATTTCACTCATTTTAAAAAAATAAAAATTCATAAAGTCATAGATGGGATTCAATCATTTTACTCGTTTTTCCTATATATATATATATGTGTGTGTGTGTGTGTGTGTGTGTGTGTGTGTGTGTGTGTGTGTGTGTGTGTGTGTGTGTGTGTGTGAATATGGGTGTGGGTGTGGGTGTGTGTGTGAAGGATGAAGCTCTTTGCTCAATGGCTATTTAGCACATTATTCCCGGGAGTGTTGGTCCTCTTCTTCTTTGTCAGGTTATCTAACTATGAAAAAACTGATATAACACCTGCGTGATAATTGGTTATATGCTTAGACTTGTCACTGAATATAATCATAGAGAGTGATATTCGTGTTGAACAAGCGTTGATCACGATAATACCATGATGTATAAATGTTACCGTACGAAAAAGTCCCATGACCATGTAGGTGAGGCGACGTATGCAGATCTGACTAGCAGGAAACATACAATTACATATCTACACATGAGTGATAGGAGCCTTATCCTTGTTGTATAGCCTGATGCAACTATACACATATACATGCGGAAACAAAATCAACAATGATGACGAACGAACACGCTTCTTTAAAAAATATACCTCTCACACTTTATTCGAAATGGTTGCGAAAGGGTTACAAAAGGGTTATGTGTGAGAGGTGAGTTGGAGACTGAACAAACTGCAACATATTGACCCCCAGTTCCTTTGTCTTTAGCAGCATTTCTTTCTCGTTCTGCTGGGCTGCTCAATCGGGGGTTGATGTTGAAACAAGTTGGACAAGATTGCAGTATGGGAAAGTTTCAAATTTCGAAGTTGAACATTTTCGACTTACAAGTCATTTTCCATTACGTTTTAAAACGGTCAGTTTCCAATAAATCTTGCATTTTTACCCATGTTTTCAGGGTCAATCTTTCACATAAAATGGTTGCTGGTGATGTTGAATCACCTCTTATACCATATCTAAGGTTACCCCTACCCCACCCCGATTCGCATAAGTCATAATGTTTTTTCAAAGTTGTTCAAACTTCTTCCTTCTCATTCTCATCATCTATGACTGGAGCATTTTTCATATTGTCACAGTTGCCATCTTGGCAATGTCCACATGCAATGGTACATTCTAGTCCATGCATTCTGCAGGTACACCTAAGGGTATTGCATCCTTCCAAAAAGTTGCAGTGAATCATCTGAATCAGTTCATCTGGAGCAGGACTTTTGTCTGTCATCACTGGAACAAGTTTATCCCCTTCTATTTTCCATCCCCACTCAGATGGTGTCATTTCATCACTACATCCCATCCACTCCATAACCTGGTAGTTAGTCCGCAGAGAATGAAAACTACAGGCAGAGGCGGTTGGAGGGAGTCGTTCTGGCATGACGAACATCTTTGCCCTTGCAACTTTCTTGCAGAGCATATTGTATCTAATCGACGCCAGTGAGTCCTTCTGATCTCCATTGAACAGGGCAATCATTGCCTTAGAACTACTGGTTTCCACAACATCATGCGTTTGCTTTGGTCGAGAGAATGCTTTTGAACAGTCTTTCGTTATCTTTTCTCTTTTGATGATTCGCTGGAACCAC
The DNA here is from genome assembly GCA_963585895.1 of Sepioteuthis lessoniana. Classification (NCBI taxonomy): domain Eukaryota; kingdom Metazoa; phylum Mollusca; class Cephalopoda; order Myopsida; family Loliginidae; genus Sepioteuthis; species Sepioteuthis lessoniana. The sequence goes on from OY757921.1 coordinate 54,989,854, forward strand.
GACTTCTTTCCGATCCCGAACACCCTGGACACCGAATCATATCTTGTAAAAGCATGCAGAAACAATAGGTCATTGCAAACTGCGTCACCAAGCACCTGTTTGAGAACCTTGATATTATAGACATTGGATTTCACCTTGTCAGAGCGGAAATAGAGTGCAGTACATTTGGAAACGTCTCTATGAAACAGCAAGAGATCTGTGTCTTCTGCTTGTTGGTCTGAAAGCAGACATACTGATGGCTGCCTTTGCAATCTCAACGTCAGCATCTCCTTCTTCTGGAATAACATCACATCCTTTCTGCTTCATTCGTTCCATGATCAGCTGGATCAGTGCCTGCTTGTTTGCCTCATTCGACAAGAAGTTGTCCTTTTTCCCAGAAAATATTGTCGTCTCGGTAATGTTCACCTTGTTTACATTCAACTTTCAACTTCGCCTGTGATGCACACAGTCCTTTATACTTGGTCCAACCTCATAACCATCAAACACCACAGTCGTTCTTCCATAGTTTTCGACAGTGAATGAGGCATAATCGTCTGCAATCGAACTGTAGGTGCGCCCCTCCTTCCATTTCAGACTGTGAAGAAGAGATTCTCCGTCTAGTACGTTGTGCTCAGTGATTGGAACAGTTTGCTGCACACCACTGTCTGATTTTGTTTTAACATAGTTTCTAATTGCTGCGGCAAGTTGCGGTTTGTCCGCCTGACGTAAGAGGCCTTTTCCGTCAAACAAAGACATCGGGTATAGACACAGTTCATAGGACATGACATCATTTATCCGAAGATTTCCCGTCTGAGAGTCTACGAGAAACCTCTGAAACTGGAGCGCTGGGTCAATGCTACGATCTGCAGACACTCTCACGTTCTTGCTGGATGCGAGAGTCTTTGCATTCAAACTCTGTTTGTGAGAGTAGGAGAACACCGATTGTCCGTCCATTTCTTGTACAATGTCTCTTCCAATTTCGAAGAGGTCCTGTACATTGACGCCTTCGATGGCATTAATTCCTGTGATGATATTGCGTAACGATTCATCAGTTGAAAGCGGTGTAACACTGTCTAGTTTTTCTGCAACTTTTCCTAGATCTATCTCATCTCTTTTCAACCGAGAGGCAGACAACTCCTAATGTTGTTCACTTGTTACGTAACTTCTTTCGGTAAGATCTTGCATGGTGATGTTGTAAAGGGATGACACAGTGGATGACATGGTCAAACTGTTCTCTGGTGCTAGCGTCAACCTGCCTTAGCTTTTGAGTGAGCGCATTAATGTCTGCTCGATCACAAGATCGGAGCCAAGTATTGGCTGCTGCGCCGGATTACGTGAAACCCAGAGTGGAACTCCTGATGTACTTCAGGATTGTCGTCTTTCAAGGCATACATCTTCTGGAGATATAGACGAGCCGATTCCAAATAATTTGGATGGCCAGCGGCCGCGAATATCAGCAGGCAAGCTGAGACAGCACAGAAATGCATCTCAGCTGAAACAAGTGCCCTAGCTATACTTAGCATGTGCTGATAGTTTATCCATAGTTTGCTGGTTTTTGGAGGTCCTTGCCAGTTCATCCTTTTTCTCAGTTAAAGAGTTGTGAATTCTGTCTATGCAATCTGATTCCAACAATGAATCTAAATCACACTCGCCAGTCTCCATCAACATATACAATCGCTCAAGTTCCTCCACTTAGTCCTGAAAACCAGGCTCATCCTCCATGATCTTGGCAACAATCTGACGTGTGAGACACTGATCCACCAGCAGGTGGCCACGAAATGCTCGTTGCACTGCCATTCCGCTCATCATGTGTACGACGGCATTTTCACCATATATTGTCTCCATGATCTCCTAAAGTCCATTGCCAAAGTCCCAATGGCACCCAACACATTCATGAAGGTATGGAAGGTATCACATCCCTAATTGGACTATCATCTGTAACAGCGTTCACGATTTCAGACGCCTTCCAAAATAGTAGTTGATCAAAAGTTATGATTATCAGTATGTTGTGTTTTGACGATAGACTGCATAGGTAATATAGGGTGGACAAGATACAAATTTAATCTCCTGGGTTCATGTCTATCATTGGGAGAAATTGTACTGAAGATTTTCCCGAATATTTGCACTCCTTATGCAGCAGGTGCATCATGCCTTGCCAACTCTAGTGGGAGCGAAAAGACATTTCCCAAAAATGTCCATTTTGCGATCACAGACATCAGATGAGTATGGAACCGACAGAAATTCTAAGCAACGGTTACTGAAACGCTTTGAAAAGCGATAATCTATAATATCGATCTTCGTCATTTCGATAAGTTTCAAGTCGGCCGTTTTTTGTTGTAGTATACCATGACTGACTTGCTTCCCTGATGTGATGGCTGCGATCATTCCCATCCCATGGAAGGTGCCCTTTCCGTCCAATGTTATAATGTTATGATCCACGTTGTTTTCTGCAAACAACAGGGACTGACTAAGAATGTCCATGTCACCGCTGAACACATCTGGAGCAAGTGAACATGCCGCGTTCATTTCAAACCTTTGTACCTCTGGATATGATGAAGCAAATCCCATGGCTGAAAGACTATCAATCAAGAATCGTGATCTTTACAAAAGGTGCATTAACAGCTCGTGGGCGCACAGCTTGAACGACTGCTTGTCCGATGCCAGGAACATTTCTGGACGTGTCCTTCCCAACAAACAGATGTTGAAACAAGAACCGCAAACTTGCTGGGATAAAATCTAATGCGGCTGTTAGTTTCAGTTCGGCGGTTGTTAGATACGTATCCTCCATTGGTGCAACTGTTGTCTTGATATCAGTTTTGATGAGTGCAATACTACAGGGTGGACCAAAAAAGCAGAACATCCTCCTCTTACCTCCAAGGGGCCTAGGTTTTAATAGCAAATGCACATCATACAACCTGGGATCCATACCGAAATTGCAGCACTTTTTTGGCCCACTCTGTAGAAGTGGCTGAGGAAAGGGGTAGGAGTAAAAGGAATGAAAGATTGACCCTGAAAACATGGGTAAAAATGCAAGATTTATTGGTTTATCATGAAAACTGACCTAGTCAGTGTTTTAAAACGTGATGGAAAATGACTTGTAAGCCGAAAATGTTCAACTTCGAAATTTGAAACTTTCCCATACTACAATATTGTCCAACTTTTAGTATGATGTAGAGTAGATCCAACATGACATAAAACCATAAAAAACAAAATGTTGCAATTTATTTATCGTTGGGGTACTTTGGCGTTATATTGACTAGCATACTGGGAAAGTGCAAGAAAAGGTGTATCGCCTGTCACCTCAACACTGGCGAGTTTCCTACGGCTAACAGCGGTTCATTTTTGGCTGGAAGAAAAGAATCATAAAACCATTTTTCATGACCTAGTAAAATTCAACATCTGCAGTTAGAATGTTTGAACTCTTCTTTTTTGTCGATTTGACAAAAGCTTTTGATTCATTTAACGGGGATGCACTTTGGACGATACTCGGAAAAATAGTGTGCCTACCAATATTCATGAATAATCTTAAGCAGTGGCTCAAAGGTATGAAGGCTAGGGTTGGTGGATAAGATTCCAAAAGATAACGGGGTTAAACAGGAAGATGTCTTGGCTGCAACACTATTCTCGATATTCTTTTCACGCGTTTCACTATTGTGAGATGAGTGTTCTACTCTTGTCTGATGATGAAATTCCAAGATTAGTTAAATTTACAGAGGGTGAGCTGGTAACGAAGCCTCAGCATCCAACCTTGATAAGAAATATGTTTGTTATCCAGCCATTTCTGACCCATTATTTTCGCAGTTCTTCATACTTTTCCAACTTATAGTTTGCCCAGTCGATATTTTCCTCAAAACGGACTGTTAATCCGATAACGAAACCTTTTCTTAAATCAACGATTTAAATGACGATATCTTGACGCTGAGCCTTTAACGTTATTTTTGTAAGAAATACAAAGTGATGATGAAAATAAGCTGCAACATGCCAATCTGTGAAACCATCAAACAATAATAGTTTGTGCTGATTGTCACGCAAAATGTTTGTAATGTTTCTTTCCTGTTATTAATCACAGCTTTATTGGCTATCTTGTTCCACCGAGCGACTTAGAGCATACTTACATCTAGTAAGTACATGTTTGAGGCTGGCAGTTTTTCTACATGATCTGCTTAGGTCGAATGAAGCTAACCCCAGAGATCTAGGTTGATGTTGGTAAGATATCGCAGGCTACCTTTATAACGAAAATTTGTTTAGCACCATTTGTTTGATGTCGCTCCATATGACAGTTCTGTTTTGTGGACTCTCCAGCCTGGTCTCTGTGGCAATTCCTCGAGATGATCAATTTCTTTCGAAACCATTTTCAACGTGGTTTTCTTTGGACACCTAACGCTGTGGCTGAAGACCTATTCCTGCTCTTCCATCGGTCTTAGAGCCAATGACTACTTTCATTTTGAGGACTAAATCTGCTTTCACTAGAGGCTTGGTTCACTTTCCATTTCCGACCTGTTATAGAAGATTTTTCACTTGTGTGTCGCGAGAATCACCAGTATCTGGAAAAATCGCAATTTGCCTAATTTATATTCCTCAACAAGTGACGACATTGCTAGTTTCAGTTTCGTTGAACTTCAAAAGCCACGTTTGTTAAGGACCTAAGTACTCCCAATAATTTTCTCAGATTCCTACTGATTAAAATCGCTCCATTGTTTCAAATCTTTTTAATGAAACGTCATATATCTTCATTGGCCAGAATAATTTTGGAATTAACCCAAAAATACGCCACAATTTATCTTTATCAAAAATGATCCATCCTCTAGTTATTTTATGAGAGTTTACCAGCGATGTCAATCAGTAAGAGGTAAGAAGTAGCAGCGACCGAGGCTCTTAACGCTTTTTTTTTTTTTTTTTTTTGCAAATTTTGGGGATTTCGTTTCCATCAACTTTACATCTTTGCAGCTTCCTTTGATTATTGATAGACTGCGACATTTAGAAGGTTTTTACTTCATTTCAGCCCGTTTCAGTGCTTCTATCGGCGGGTCATCACTTATTCCATATGTGATCTCGACTATGTGATCTCCATGAAAGCCTTCTAAAATGAGACGGTTTTTCTATTAGTGCTATCTTCAGCACTGCGAAATATAATTTTCATTACCAACGTGAAAAGAAATGGAGAGATAAAAATTATTATAAAATTCCAATATCCAACTTTTTTCCAGTTAGTTGAACAGTTTGTATCAGAAAACATCAAATATGTACATTTAAAATCCTCTGATATGAGATTTTAAAGTATTCTAAAATCCAAAAATAATTCATTGCCTTCTCACTTATGCCTTACAAGTACATTTTCAAGATTTTACCATATGACGTGAAGTTCGGTTGAGTTGCAATTTTTGCAACTCAACCGTACTTATTCGGTCCCGCAAGATAATGATATACGACCGGAAAAACCGGTAATGCTAACTCTCTGTATTGATGTATTATCAAACCGATTCTTTAACACGAATCTCGTCATTCTCTTAGTAATGACACCGAAAAACATATAACCATCTGTGTTGCAATTGGCTAAAATTGACCTAAGATTTTGGAGTCGTTTTCCTCTGATATGTGAATTCCATCTGATAATCTCCAATCCTCTGCGATGAATCTCTTTATATACGCTTCCAATGGAGTTCTAACACTTTAGGACATTTTTTACAGAGCTTATTCGAAATACTGCTAATCTCCGGTGAGCTTTTAGTTCAAGATTTTCGAAGAAAATCTTTTATTTCACTTGATTTCATTGGCAAATTGTTGAATTTTTCTTCTGGAGGATTAAATTCACTGAAATGGCCAAGAGGAATATCAGTGGGTAGGTTGGTATATTTTTCCCAAAAGTGCGTCTCAGAATTTTCTTTCGGTATATTGAGAACCCCATTTTTTTCTTCCTCGAAAAACTTAATCGGTTTTTAGTAAAACTGCACTTAGTTTTCCATTCCTCTTGTCACCGCTCCCTCGCGTTTTCCGCACATGAAATGACAAAAACCCTTTTTTGTTTGTGTTATTTTTTTTTTCTTCTTTTTTTTTTTATCAACTTCTTCAACTCCCGGTCATCCATCATTTCTTTAAGCTGCTGCTTCTTAAGAAGCCATTGTTCGACTCTTCCAGTAGATCCAAAACTATTAAGGTATTCAGCATGAGCAAAGTCAGTGAAAGGAAGTTATTTCTCTCCGATTGTTCCCCTCAGACTATTTTGGAGAATGAAAGACTATTCTCCGAGGGTTTTACATTTACAGTCATTTTCTCGTAGCCATTTGATACGAGTACCATTCTCTCTCACATTGGATACGTTGGGCTGACAGAGAAAGGGACCTTGCGTATTGTGGTAGCTGTCCTGACTCTGGTTCTCTTCAATCGATTTATTAATCTCAGTTTGAGATTTACATCGTTCTAGATCAAGGCATCCTATTTTAATGCAATGGATTCTCATCCCCTTAATGCTTGCAAAACTGCGTCCACAACAGCATTCTGTCTCAATCATCGGTCCAAATTCGTTATCGGATTTAAGCATTGATTATTTTATCCTCCCCTCCTTTCAGTTCAACTGGAGGCTTGGCATGTGTCTTTATTCGTAACATGATTTGTGGATTCACAGAACAATCCCTATGTATCGCAATGGTAGAGCCAGTTCAGTGTACACTACATTTCACTTTTAAACGATGGAAAAGGGGTGAACACTGGCAGCCGCAGTCCCAAACCTGCACAAAGACAGTTCTTATCATCTGATGTTGATCCGAGGAGGAAAACATAGTTCGGCAGCATTTTGAATGACCAAGCAACCTTCTCTCGGGATATCACTGCATGATCCGCATGAAGAGGGGCTTAGAAAAGTTGGCCTAAACAAAGCTCGTCTCCTACACTCCTTGTAGGCTTACTGTAATCAACAACAAGGAAAAAAGACACACACACACACACACAAACACACACACACACACACCTGTAATGGTTTGAAATGGTTAAATAAAGCGTGCTGGAACATCATAACCATATTGGACTCAACCGACAGCGAACAAAAGTATGGCGCTGGTCAAACTAATTAGTAGTAAAGAGACACCTTTCAGGCGTGAGCTTCATGGTCAGAAATTCCATCGTATCCAAGCTTGAAAACCAGCAATCAAGTTATTATCTCTATGTGCATCTCACTAAGTAATCAGGAATATGCCACGTACTTCTTGGATAAGTTTTTCTCTAATCTACGCAATCTCCAACGGTGCTCACCTGTTGCCGATGAGGTCATAATCCTTTGCAATTATCAACATTCTAAGACCTGGAAGGGAGTGCTTGGTAACTTGCATTTAGAGTTTTGCGCAGAGCATCAACTCTTCATCATGAACACCATCTTCCAGCAGAAAAACAGTTTGAAAACAACCTGAATGCTTCCACACTCTGAATATTGGCAACTTCAATGATTATGTTCTAGTGCACCAGATCTTTCATCTGAAATACTTTGTAAAAACTCATGGTTGACATTCTGCACATATCTGTGGAAGTTCTTTGGTTCTCCACGAAGAAGACCAAAGTCTGGTTTAATGAAAACAACGTAGAATTTCAAGAACTGTTTATGAAGAACATATCAACACCATTAAGCCAAACTATCTCGTTTTTAGGAGATAGCTTCGTTCCGTTTTATACACTCTAGTGCAAGCTTTGAGAGATCATGATGAAGTGAGAAAACAACTTCGTTAAGATGACTGTATACCAAAGATATCAAGGGATTCTATGTAGCCTTAAAAACTGTGTACGGTTCAACCTATCAAGTCCAGAGTCCATTTCGCTCGTAGATACCCAGATACTTCACTCAGATAAAGCATCCAACCTATGCCGTTGGACGAAGTATTTCCAGGCCTTCTTCAAAGCAAACCACACGGTCCAGGAATCGACAATACTCTGCAATCACCAAAAATCAGTAAAAACGGATCTGGATGAGTTATCCACTATTAAAAAGACTAACAAAACTATAGAGCATTTGAAAATGGTAAAGCTGCGGAAATCGACAAAATCCCGCAAAGGATATGGAAATATGGAAGCGCAGTGTTGCATACAAAACTCCACGAACTTTTCGTCCGTTACTGGAACAGGAAATATTACAATAAAGCATACGATACCGTGAGCAGATGGGGAATGTGGCAGATTATGATACCACTCGGCTGTCCCCCAATGTTCCTTGACATGGTCATTACTCATTTATAACTTCATGATAAAAGAATATCTTTCATAAAAGTAATCCCTCTTTTAGTACCGAGCATTTATTCCATTGTTGGATGGCATAAATTTCAACATTATTATTTTCATCTTTCAGCACGATTTACGGAAAATATAATTATTTTTGCCGTAGCCATTGGCCAAAAGAGTAGAGTGTTCGCCCATGGTCCGGGAGACCGGAGTTCAATCCCAGGTCGAGTCATATCAAAGACTCGAAAAATGGTACTTGATGCTTAACACTCAGCAATATAAGGTACGGATCAAGGGTAAAGTGGAGCAATCCAGGGAAAGAAGCTGCGCCCTTCCCAACACATCGGTGTAGTAGCTATTGAAAAGGGAGCTTTCGGGTTACCCTCGACAGCGGTCGCCAATTTTATTTATTACTTACTGTTTTTTTGGGGGGTTTTTTTGTTTTTGTTTTTTTTTTTGCTATGTAACACAATATGGTGGTCGAATGAGCTAACTCTATGATTCTTTGAACAAAGCGGTATTGAAGTCATATGAGAGTTTATGTGGAGAAGGAAAAATGGATTTGTGCGTTTATTTCTTTCAAAACTGCGAAAATCATCGGAATATTTTCTATGTTGACAATGGCGCTGCCGAGAGTGGTGTATTAGGTTTGAAAAGTAAGAAAACAGACATTTGGAATATGCATTTTCTTATTTCTCTGTGATAGATTTAAACCTAGATCTACCAGATTTACGAGTGTCCAATAATTTTTTTGTCGCAGAGAAATAAGAAAATGCATATTTTAAATATAAATTTGAACTCTCTTCAAACTAATAAAATATAGACAGAAATTTAATCTGAAATGGCGTCTGGTACGGGGTAATGGTTTGTTTGTTCAGGTCGCTGACTCTTCTTAGTAAGTTTAATTCTTACGGCGAGTTTCACACTTTTTGCCTAATGCTTGACCAAACTAAGCTTTGGGCTTAATGTAAAGTCACGCATTAAGCAATAGTTCCTACCAAATCACCAAATTCAAGCAATGATGTAATAACTTAATAACAGCAGGTACTGTAAACATCATGTGACCTGTGTGTCAGACTAAGCAAAGCTTTGTAAATATATATAAATTTTAACATGAAAAGGATTAGATCGCCTTGCAACGTTCATAAACATAATTGACCAGTAAAACTTTCTTCTTATTTTGGTTCCAGTTTGTGTTGTTACTGTATAAGTTTGAGAAGGATTATGCATTCTTTGCCTACTTTTGCATGGTTTTTGGTTTTAGCCTAATTCTTTTGATTCAACTCTAATCTTACGTCGGTATCATTTTTATTTTTTCATGCTTTATACCATTGTTCATGAACTTAGGATTAATAAAACGTAATGTTTATGTGAATCTACGAAATTTTCGTATAGATCTAGTAATAAGAGTTTATGATCAGGAAGAGGGTTAGTTGTCAAGCTTGCTTGAAAGCCAAAGCCAAAGTCACTCCTTTCTTTCTTTGCAAGTAAATAATGATATTTTGTAAACAATTATAGCTTCAAGTAAATATTAGTAAATAAAATTTCACACAGTTATATTTTTCAATTATTCCAATTTAATACAAACAGGTCGATTTAACTGATAGATGGGATCCTAACAGGTATCATCTCTTAAGGTCAGCGTGGACCAGGGAGTAATGACAACGAAGGGTAATTCACCTCCCCTAAAACTCCAGCACTCAAGGAAATCGTCTTTAGGAGATACAGTCCACGAGTTATTAACCCCGCTTCCATGGTGAGATTGATAGATTATTGTGATTTAGATTGTGATTTAGCGATTATTTAGCGTTATTAAAATTCTTCTTGATTTGCTATGAACACACAACCAAAAAATTCATATAACTTTGTTTCAAACAAGTAGAAATTCTTCACATTAAGCTAGGGTGAATGGATCTTTTCAGAGCAAACCTGAAAGTGTCCCTGTGGGTAAAAAAGCTGGAAAGCAAGTTTCTGGAATCATTAAATGCCATTTGAAATACAAGATATCTTTTGAAATCAGAAGCTAAGAGCTCACAAAATCATCTGTCAGATAATAAAGGCGTGACCAACTGTCTGGTGTCAACGCCCAGAATAAATGCAAATGGCCACCTCTTTCCTCTCCTTATATATAGATCTCTCCAGGGGCAGATCACTCTGTTGCGCCACTACATCCACGGGTGATCACTCTATTCTGCCTCTATATGAATCTCCCTCAGTGACCATGAGACGAATTGACGTTGTCATCTTTGCACGTCTGCGTCTAAGTATTTATGCGATTGTCAACGCATTTGTGGGGACAAAGTTCTTGGATTATCTTGACGGTAGGAGTTCGACCAGGTGTAAATACTCGTCTGTGTTGCCCTTTTCCCACCTGAAGCAGTGCCAACTTCCATTTTTCCTTCCTCTGGTTCGTGCTGTACGCTGGACGACGCACCATTGAAGTTCTTGTCGGTATCTATGATCATCATCAGGGGGTCGTTGCCTTGAGGGCTCAGAATCTACGGGTGATTCCGAAGTTTTCGATGTGAAACAATGTGGGCTGTTAAGATCTGGATATATTTAACAGAAGAAGCGACGGTTGCGTAGCGTTATCCGATTGCTCTCATCTACCTGCACCTAGTCGGTTACCACACGTCTCCATAAATTCTCCTCATTTTTGTCCATCGACGAGGGTAGTAATAATCCTGATTCTGGATCTGGACAAAATCACCGATTTATAGTTCCCAAAGTAGACGGCAGTGCCTAATGTAGAACTGTTCATTCCGCATGTGTCTCTTAGCCATTGCGACCTCCCTTACTTCATTTCCTTCCACTGCTCCGTGCTTGGTACTTATCTACTTGGACCGGGAGGTTGTCCGTGATTATCTGACCACACAGCATTATAAGTGGAGATATACTGAGGTCCTGGACAGGGGTGTTGCGGTGGGTCAGCTATGCATAATCAACACTTTCATGATGGGAGTTGTCTATATTGTCGGCGAGTATACGCTTAGCTGTTTCTACGGCTAACTCTGCACAAATATGACTTTGAGGGTAGTAGGCTGAGGATGTACGTTTCCGTATATCTAGTTCTTCAGAAATGAGTCGTATTCCTGGGACTCAAATGGTGGCTCTCAGTCGTATGAGAGTTCAGATGCGCCATATGTGCAAAACCAAGTTCTCATGAAGCCACATACAGTCTTGGCCTTTCCTGACGGCATTAGTGCTACCTCCGCCTAATCAGTATACCGATCTGCGTATATGATGTAATTTCTACCGTATGTGTCGACAAAATCTACCATAGTTTGTTGCAGTGGAAATTCATGGTCTGCTGGTAACATCAAAGGCTCCCTAGTCTGAGATGACGTAATCGTGTTCCAAAGACCGTACTGTCGATCATTTCAGCAAGATAAACCGTAATTGTCTCGAGGGGTGTATGTATCAACCCTGTGCTGATGACGCGCTAACATGTTTCCTCGGGTTCTCTGATGAGGTACCTGCTGGGTATCGGAAAGCACAATCGTGTGCCACATTGAGTTTTCGAGGGCGGTGTTTAATCCGGAATTTATACATTTGTATACGTTATTTGAAATTAAACAAACGGGAATTCTTTATATTTTCTAGGCCCTGATCAGAGAATATCATTATAAGTGGTTAGTGGTCCACTGTCACCAGCAAATCAAAGCACCCCAGTACAAATATTTGATAGAACTCAAGTCTTTAGTTGAGGGTGAAGGCTTCACACACATAGCACGATTCCGCATTATTGGTAATGCGGGATCAGGCCAGAATGAGCTTCCAGAGTTCATCCCTGCAATTCAGTCCTGCTTCGATAGGGACAGTGGCAATGCTTCTAGAATAAAAAGTAGCTGATTCCTTTTGCCAGGCACGTTTTGTTGATTTCCAACGTCTAGACACCATTCTCAATCTCCTGCATGACTCTCTTATAAGCGTTCCAGTGTCTCATCTCATTAGAACTTTCGGTTCTTTGTACATAGTAGTTCTCGGCAGGGAGCCATCACTTCAACTGGTGAAAAGGCATATGACACCTGATTCGCGAGTCTAAATCAGGGTTAGAGCCGTAGTTTTTTTGTTTTGTTTTTTTTTTTTTTTTGAAGCGACCACCATCATTGAGCACCAGGTTGTTGGAATGCCGACTGATACCGGTTCTATTATACCCAGTGCAATTTCTCTGTCTTGGTCTTGTTTCACCATCTTCCAATTGTGAGGGACTGGTATTGGTGTATGAATTGCTGTCTGCATTCTGCCTGAAATGGTGTACCTGCTGTTGCTTGTAACGGTAGGTGCGGGCATGTATCGAATGCACTTGACGTGTTGTCTGCCACATGCACAGTTTGACGTATCTCACTTGAACCAGCTCTCATGCGCAGGAATAAAACGCCCTTTACTTGTAGCCAGTTGTCTCTTATGCACCGTATTTGATGGGTAGTTGGCACGAGGTACCAGTCTGGGTATCCAAGTATACTTTGGATCTCAAGTCCAATCGGGCGAATCTGTACTCCCGTGTCCGCGAAGGAAAAGACGCGACGACTGTGATGACTTACTGTATCCGTCGGTATACAGCCAAATACGCTGTGGATTCAGGGCTATTTCCACTGTTACCGATGGGGGTGGCTCCAGGAGGGCTCCTCTGAAATTGCTTCACGATCTATAGGAAGTGTGGCTCTGTAATCGACTGAATCAAGTTGCGTATACGGTCTATATAAGTGGGGCGACTATCTGGAGTATAGTTGGCGAGTATGACCGACCCCGCAACTCGTAGCATCCTTTCTGGGTGACACGAGCCTCCGGCGTACCTTCTTCAAGGATCTCATCAATCCACGAAAATGGCATACCAGCCTAACCGCCGGACAGCTTTTCGATTCATTGATCCACTGGGATATGGAGTCTTTCCACTTCCTCTGCAAGGCTTGGCGTATTGTGTAATCGAAGAGGTCTTAGTTTCCTGTGACCATTTTTCGTGGTCTATACTGGACAGTGCAAGAGAGTACTTAGAATCGTGGAGGTGAAAAGTCTACTTGTCCATTGTCTCCGGGCTGACTGACTTGTTGAACTTCAGCTCGGCCACTATGTCGCTGGAATAGTCTCCTTGCCGAAAACAGTTCGTTTCATTTTGCCAAGCAACTCTGAATTTGCAAAATTTGGCCTGGGCACATAATCTTGCCAGAAAATGTGTCACTGACTAATCCTCTTTCTGCCTCAAAGAGTGGAAATTCTACCTGTGCACTTCTTTGTGTAACTTCTAATAGGTGTTCTTCTGTGGCAGAGTTGAGTATCTCAAATCCAATCAGATCAAACCATAATCTGTTCAATTTGGAGTACACGCCGGTTTCAGCTCGTTCCTAAAAACTGCCGGGTCTTTCAGCCCGTATATGTCCTTATATGTGTCGATAAACAACACCCAGTCGCCGTCTCTTGCGTCCAGTCCAATCGAGAGTCGCTCCGGTTTTCTAACATGGGAAGTATTTTGGCTGAGAGCGATATTTTCTTGTTGTAACTCAACAAGTTGCTTCATCAGTTCCAAATATTGTTAATCCATGGTAACTGGTGGTATAGCCATGCCTGTTTTGTAAAATAATCCGACGTTATGTTGATAATCTTTACGGTCCCAATTTCAAAATCCTGTCTGCAGCGCTATGTAGAATAAGAAAGGCGTGACCTACCGCCTCGCATCCTTCCTTTCTTTATAAATCTCTCAAGAGCCAGATCTCACCTTTCCGTCCAGAGATGGATCACTCTGTCCGACCTCTACGCCAACTTTCTAGAAAAATATTGAAAACTTAATTTTTATTTAATCATTCCTCAGACATTCGTAGCTGAACCAAGTAATTTGCCTCTTTTATAAAGAAGCAGATTCAGATGCAGTTACAAAACTGTGTTGCTCTTTATTGCTTTAAAATAGATAATTGAATAAATAGTATATGAGACCTGTTACAATACAACCAAAAACGTCCTTTTTTGAACTAAGCACGTCTCCAGCCATCAGAAAAAGAGCATATTTTTCTATTTCTTAAACGTTTTCAAGAAGAAAGTAAAGACGCACTCGATACACGTTCACCCTGTTTGAAAAGATTTCAGAAATGTTTCAAGAAAGATTGAGTTGGTTTATTTTCCTGATGTGATATCAACAAAATATGGGTTATTTAATGTTGGAATTTTATATATTTTTAAATATTTGATTCCAGTAATAACTATTTAGTTTTTCATCGTATTTTCTTTATTTGATAATAATATTAATCATTTGTTTACTGTTATATGTCATTAAGTATTCCTATTTTATCATCATCATCATCATCATCATCAAGTCACGCTGACAACACAAAGTTCCTTGAGTCTCTCTCACCGTCCATCGATATCGTCCATCGCCCTAGGCAGGTCTTCTAGACTGCATCCAGTGTCTGCACGAAGCTGATATATGCAAGTCTTTGCCGCTCGGCTAACCCTGGTGCGTTCATGAGTAGGGCTCCATAAGAGAACGTCGCAGTGTCCCACATTTCTCGATCAGTTTACTTGGATAGTCTATGTTTATTGTTTTTTTCTTTTGGGGCGGGGTAGTAATTTGGCGTGCAAGCCTCTTCTTGAATAAAAAAACTGCAAGAGATTCGACGTTTGACGAGTAGTGTTAGCAGAATTTATTATTTCTGTCGTTGCCGATATAGACACTCCTGTCTCCTCTGATTATTAGAACGTTGTTTTTTTGAGAATGTGTTGAACAAGGGAAGATAATTCGTTGTAGAAGGTGGTAATGTCTGTTTCATCACTGGTATTAATGGGATTGCAGCAACCATCCTCCCCAAAATATTAATTATTTAATCAAGCTTCTTCCTCCTACTTTAAAACAAGATAAGTATAAACAAGGTCATATAAGTAAAACCCTTAAATAAAGGCATAAGCAAAAAAGATCTCGGAAGGTAGACCGAAATATTTGAATTTGCTATTTGATTATATCTGTGGATATTTAACAATGATATACTTTCGAAGAAATAGTGTCACCAAAATTCACCAAGTGGCATTAAATTACTTTTTTCTTGGCATTAACACCCTCACACAAGAGGACTTCCATGGGGCCTTCCATAAGTTGTTGGAACGGTACAACAAGTGCATTGCAGCCGTAGGAGATTACTTCGAAGGGGACTAGAGTTTCATGGGTGTACTATCAATAAAAGTACCCATACGAAAAAAATCTGGAAATTTATTTAATGATCCTCGTATGACACATTCGACTAAGAAATAAAAAGAAAGAGAAAAAAGAAAAAAAACATTAACTGGATATACATTGAATACGTTACTAAGATGTTCTCACACACATTCAACTCAAAGAGGAAAAAAAGAAAAGAAAAATAACCGGTTGTACACACAGACAAACACACAAAGTATATACTTGTTAATGATAAATAAATTTGAATTAGATACAATCACTCTCCTGTCAAAACTAACAAGAGACCATGAAGTCCGAAACACGTGTCGAGCACATTTATACAATTAAAACCCAAAAGTACCACATTGAAATTCATTTGCAGATCTATTTATTTCAAAATATTTGCTGTTCTCTAATTGGACTAAAAAATTATATATATATATATATATATACATATAGAGAGAGGCGGGGAATTAGGATGCGAGAGACTCCTTCTCCAATGAGATACCTTATGAATATGTAAATGTGCAAGGGCGTAACATCCAAAAAATACCTTGCTATTTCTCAGCAACGAATGTACCATAGAATGGCAGTAGGTCAGTTTGATTTTTGGTCCTAAATTCGTTTCTATAATATAAATTCAATTTTTACTTGATTTCCGTGATAAATTTAAGTGATAAATTGAAAATATCAAATATCTGAATGATTTAATAGATGCACTGATGGTGAATCTTTATTTCACGATGGATTCAATACAGAATCGGCAAACTGACTTCAAATTCCGACTATTGCCGTAATGCCACTGGAAAAATACAACTCTTCCACACTCAGCTATAAAGCATAAAAAGTTACTTTAACCAAAATTATTATCAACCTCATGGAAGGCTTGACTTTTGCAATGGACGGAGTTTTTTCGGATAGGATAGATAGAAAGATAGATAGATTTATATATGTATATGTGTGTGTGTGTGTGTGTGTGTGTGTTATTTGTAAAGGTATATAAACAGAAACTAATATAAGCATATTTTATTCTGACATAATAAAGGATAATAAAAAATATGTTAAGTTAGTGGGAAGTGTTATTTCAGATGGCTTTAAAAGTTATCATGCGCGAAACTCTGGCTTTTATATACAGTTGAACAACGATGAATCTGAAAATTACATCACTGCGAAAGATGTAACTGTTTATCGGCGTATGAAATCGAATCGACAACCCGAGTTTAAATTCCAATCGAGACTCCTTTAGGAAAGGCATGAATCCATCTATTATCCTTCCCAGCTATGGGTAAAGCAAACTGGGTTAGTCAACAACCAGTCTAGATGAAGGAAAATATTCTGAATTCAAAGTAACAGTAACCCGCTGACCAAATTAACCTTGTCACAAGCTGGATAAGAATCCAGATCTTGGTGAAGAATCCAGATCGTGGGTAAATACATACATTACTGAGTGCGACAGAAATACATACATTACGGTAAATACATACATTACGGAGTGCGACAGAAATACTGCTAACAGTTTAAACTGTCACCTGTGCGATGCGAGTAAATTTAGGCAAGTAACGATGGCAACTCCATCTAACTAACGTTACCATTTCTTTTCAGATACCTTAGTTGGCGACCTTAGTAGAGTGTTACCCGAGGGCTTCCTTTTCAATAGCTTTAATACCGAAGTGTAAGGTAGGGCGCAACTCCATTCTATGGATTGCTCCATTCTATGGACTGATCCTTACCTTATAATGCTGAATGTTAAGCAATAAGTTTTCTGATACAATAAGTAACAATTTTTTAAATAGTGTATGGTTTTTTGAATGTATGAATTTTTTTAATGATAAACGAATAGTAATCTTATTAAGTTACCTATTTTATTTATTACATAGACGGAATATTTTTTTTCTTTTTATTGATACATTGATGTCTTGGATGTAAGAAATGAATTCTTATTATATGATAATGTTTATGTGGCTATTATATGATTATACTCATTACATTGCTTAACAATGTAAGGGGTATAATCACTTTTTTGAATGAGAAAGGAGACTATCTGAAAAGGATATCAAGGGATTACAAATATAATGACTTCTAAATAAAAAATAAAACTCACATTATCCCTTGATGATCTTGAAAACGTGAAACTGACATTTGCCATTGTATTTTATCATCAAAATAAAATAGCTTTACCTTGAATAGCGAGTACAGTTACGAAAAATATTTCTTTACAACAATAAGTTGTTCGTTATATTTTCCAGTATTATATATATATATATATATTATATATATATTAATAGCGAAACAGTCTGTCTGTGGATGATAATATATATGCTCCCCTCTCCCGTGGGTCGAGTGAGGAATCTGCCACATAAGCTGGAACGCAATAGCTCTCCTCAAGAATTGAGCACTCCCGGTAGCCGATAACGTGTATGTAAAAATGACTACGCAAAAACTTCTTCCACTAACGCAGCGAATGCTGATGGCTCTAGAATAAGATATCCAACAGACGCACAGTCAGCTGGGTTACGATCCCAGCTTGAAGCTTCTCGTGTTTCAAGTCACACTAAAGAGTTGTGATAAAAGGAAACTGTAAGTGGATGACAATATATATATATATATATATATATATATATACAGAGAGAGAGAGAGAGAGAGAGAGAGAGAGAGAGAAGAAAAAAGAAAGAAAGAGACTTTAGATGAAATTCTAAAAAGATATTTTTCTGACATTGACAATAATAATCTTTGTTTAATAGCATAGTGAATTATTTACTACCTAAGTGATCCTTGGAGAAGAGTAGTTATACTGTTTAACCCAAATCTGAGGAAATAAAAGAGTTCCCGACTTCCCCAAGACTATTAATCCGAAAGCGAACATAAATAGCGTGACTGAAGTTCAAACTCGCTGACTTCATGGCCGCAGTTCCGCCATTACGCTAATGGAACTCCGTCTCGCTAAAGGGCAAGATAAATTTGCTCTCTATCTTTTTTTTAGAATATTTTCAAACTTTTACTTTTTAGAATCCATCAAGAAAGATGCAAATAATTCCTAACATTTTTCTATTAAGATTTTTTATATCTTCAATGTATTCATCACGTCTACAATGTTCTAACATAAAAAAGCAAAATTATATTCACAAATCATCATTTTTTTGGACACATTCTTCTTATAGTTCAAAAACAAATCAATGTTTTATTATTATTTATACGTATATTTGAAGTATCCATCTTGACTAGATTTTAAGATTGATGACACTACGACTTCCTGTGTTCTGGTCGTCGACTCAAGTTTTAATCGTTTAGTTTTGCTTGTATTTTACAATTGATTCTTTCTTTCATTTAAAAAAATGAGAACCAAACAAAAAGCAAGCTTAAATATATGCAGATTACTTGGAAGAAAACTTGAATTTCTCTTAATATTCAAGTGATTTACAAGTAGCGACAAGAGTCTCCAAGGAAAAAGAAACAAAAAAAAAACGAATATACTTTACCGACTGGCTTCCGATTAATAGCCTCTTTGCAAATGAAATATTTTTTAAAAAACATTTCACTACTTTATATTTACCGAGTCAGATTGATAATACATATATATATATATATATATATATATATATATATTTATTTATTTATTATTATTATTATTATTATTATTATCGATTTCAATATTTCCCTATATATAGTGAAATATTGAAATCGACAATTGGAATTTGCAAATTAAAACCAAATTTTACATTCTAATTGCTTCGAGAGAGCAAGTGCTTTTTGAAGACTGAAAGTGCCGGTATTTTGTAACGCTACATTATATCATTGCATTGCTTGTGAGATTATGATTCTCTCATTTTATAAACATGTGTGAATGTGTGCATCACGAGCCACGTTACCCGGGGGGGGGGAATATATAGGGTAGGTGCTAAAATGTTCTCAGTCCAACCAAGGAAGAAATAACCAATTTTTAGATTTTTCAAGGGTTTTTTTTTGTTAAAGAAACTTGCGAAACATATACACAGACACATACATATATATGTCATCATCATCATGTCGATCTGCCAGTACGGATATCCCTGGCCCTCTCTCGCCACTTCTCCCTGTCATTCATCACCTCTGGCAGGTCCTCAGGGCTACATCCCGTGTACTCACATAGCTGCTGTATGTATGTTCGAGCTGATCGTCCTGCTTTTACTCGGCCATATGTTGGAGTCCATTGGAGTACATCACTTATGAGCTCGTTCCTGCTTCTCCAGCAGTGTCCAGCATGTCTGGTTCGTCTAACTTGGATAGTTTTCATGGTGGAAGGCAGGTGGCCGTATAGTTAGTGCCTTGTAGGGTGTTGCCGCCAGGACTTGTTCAATGTTGCTCGCAACATCCTTGTGTAATTGCCGTCTAGTTTCTTCTCCAGCCGTTTAGTTAGCGTCCAAGTAGTGCATCCACACAGCAGTATCGACACGACCGCTGTCTGGAAGAAACTGCGTTACATTTAATCGGTCAGGTCTGATTTCCCTCTGATCGATAGCTTATCGATAGCTGTCCATGCCTTCGTTAGCCGTGTGTCGATGTCTTTTTCGGTTGATGAGACACTGCTTCCTAGGTAGGTGAATTTGTCTACCAGTTTCAGAGAGTTTCCCTCTAGTGTGGAAATGTCGCATGTTTGATTAAAGCACATATATTCAGTTTTGTGTGCATTGACATGGAGGCCAATGCCTGCGGCGGCTCGTTCCAAACAATGCAGTAGTGTTTCGGCTTGGTTGGGTGTATTTGCCAGAATCGCTATGTCATCAGCGTAGTCGGCGTTGGTAATTGTTTTTGCTGGGTACCTTCTGCTTCTTTTCTTTGTCAGCTCGTATCTGTTTTCTTTGATTTTATTAATCGATGTTCTAAGCACGTAGTCTACACAGATGATAAAGAAGTATGGGACTAGAGTGTCTCCTTGTAGTACTCCAGCAACAATGTCGAAGTATTCTGTGTCTCCATCCGGTGAACGTACTTCGATGTTTCTATAGAGAATCGCTATTGCTGCTACGGTCTCTTTTGGTAGGCCGTATGCTAGTAGGATTTGTTCCATCTTCCTTCTGTGAATGGAATCGAAGGCCTTGTTAAAGTCGACAAATAGTAATGTCGCCTGTAGGTTTTTTGCCAGTACGCCTTCAAGAAAGATGCAAATAATTCCTAACATTTTTCTATCAATGGATGGTAAATATTTGTGAGGTCTTGGATCTATTTCTTCGGAAGTCATTTTGGTTTTTCCTAAGGATGTTGTCGATTTCGGGTTCTATGCAGTTTCGTAGTAGGGTATTGTAAATTTTGGCTGCTATCGATGTAAGTTAACATACATTTTTGTGCGAGTGTGTGTATGCGTGTGTGAATGCTTGTATTTATATGCATATTCTAATTCAAATCAAACAACATCAAGATAACAGATAAGAGGTTCAGTTGCTCCAAAGAATATCTGGTCTCTTAATAACTCTTCATAAAGTTAGAAACAATATACTGTCAATATATAATGCGCTATAAATATGATCTCAATCTCGTACTGTTCGGATAACACCGATATTGATCTGCCTCTGGCAGCGAAATCTCTCAGTACGAATAACGGTGAGAAGAGTCCATTATGGTGAGATGGGTAAGGCTCCTATAACACCCCTCCCCCAAGCCTTTTACTTCGTAAAAGTGCTGTTAATATTTTTTTCTTTTAGGGTCGATCATCAATGGGTCGGTGAATTTCTTTTGTCTCCCTGACCGACGTATTCCAGGTGTTGGTTGAGGAGGATCTAAATCGAACATGTCGAAAATGGTGTCTATTGGCTCTTCTTCTGTGGTACGTCGTTGGAGTCGTTCAAACAGCGTTTCTGTAAGTGGTTCTGGTGTCTCTTATGTGTGTATTTGGGTCCTACAATGTACACTATATCACCAATTCTTTTTTAATTATTCCACGTTCCCAACAGGACGTGTTATTTTGGTATTTTTAATGAAAATTTTTTCTCCCGGGATGAACCTTTTTTAGGCGCTAATGTAGTCTTTTGTAGCTTATTTTGTTTCGGGAGTAGCTTATCGGAGACGGATTTTATCTTTCTGGCAAACATCGTCTCGACTGGTGACACTGCCAGTGGTGTGTTGAGATTGGGTGTGATTCTGTATATTTGCAGAAATTGCTGTAGTGCCTTGTCCGTCGAGGTACCTGATGCTTTTTTGAGTGCCCGCTTTAACGTGTCTACAAAACGTTCAGCCTGGCCGTTTGATCTTGGGTGATATTGCGGTGTGTTTATGTGCTTTATTTGGAAGATTTCGCAGATCTCCTTGAATTCGACTGGTGTGAATTGGTTTCCGTTGTCGCTGACCACACAATCTACTACACCGAACCACGCAAACAGTTCATGTAGGAACCCAATTGTTGTCCCCGTAGTAGGTCGTCTGCATCTGAGAACCTCAGGCCATTTAGAGTAACTATCCATTACAATTAGGTAGTAGAAATCTTCCAGGGGACCTGCAAAATCAACATGTATCCTCGACCACAGTTGTTCTGTTTTTGGCCAAGGTTTGAAAGAAGTGGGGGTGCTTTTGTCGCTGAGGCACAGCCTTTACATTTTTCGATCATATCCGTAATGTCGTTATCCATCTTCGGTCAATAAACATAGCTTTTCTTGAGTCTCTTCATTCTATTTATTTCCGGGTGTCCCGTGTGAAAATCTCTTAAAATTCTGTTTTGCAATTTCTTTGGTATTACGACCCTTTCACTATATAGAAGGACGTTGTCACATAGTGAAAATACTTCTGGTACTTTTTCGTTTTTTGCTGTGATTTTCTGTTTAATATTGGTAATAAAGTCGTTTATTGCTTCGCTTTTTATCTCGAGTAGCGTCACAGTCAGTTCTTTGATGGTGTTGATTATCATGTTTTTAATTTCACAGACTTTTCGTAAGGCTGCTATTATTGTGTCCTCGAAGGGTTCACTATATTTCGGTACCAACCTTAATAGTCCATTTGCGTGGCTAATCTGTTTTGACGGGAGGTATTCGATTTTAAAATTGTTGTTCAGTAAAATCGTTCCCCATCTTATTAGCCTATTGGCAGTATAAATTGTTTGACCCTTTTTTGATCCGAAAATGGTTATTAGGGGCTTGTGGTCTGTTTGTAGAGTAAAGAATCTGCAATGCAAGTATCGGTGAAATTTTGTCACTGCAAATATTATTCCCAATGCCTCCTTTTCAATCTGGGAATAATGCTTTTCGGCCGGAAGAAGGGTTTTAGATGCGAGTAGATGTCTTTTTTTAGCAGGGCGTGGAGATAGTGCAAGTTTTTTATGAAACTTTGGTAGTTATTTATTTCTTCGGTCGCGGTGAATGGGACGTTTCACTTCTTTCTAAAAATGGGGGGGTGTATTTTCCTTCTGTTCAAATTTTGCCTTAATTTTAGTACATTTGCCAAGACCAGCTGAAAATACTTCGAGGAAACTATCTTTTAGTTCCATCTTAATTTTTTCAGCTTCGGCCGTAATGCATTCTACCTTTTGGCAAAACGTATTAATTGGTTGATCCCAAAGATTAAATTTTTGAAACCAGTCAGACCCAAACAAATTTTCTTTGTTCTTCAGTACGAAGACTTTTAATTTTTTGGTTATACCATTTAGTGATACTGGAATAATTATTTCGCCTTCAAGTTTTATTTTGTCTTCTGTCACCATTCGTGCCGTCTTGCTTATCATCTTTATTATTGGCCTATTTAATTTTCTCCAAGTTTGTAAGTTTATTATTGATAAATCAGAGCGAGAGTCTAACTGAAATCTTACCGACTTATTTAATACTTTGACATGTATTTTCGAACGACTTTGTCTGACTTGTCCTCGCTTTTTGTATGTCTGACTCTCTTTTTAATTATTTTTCTATTTCTACACTTATGTCTGAATTCTGTTTCTACACTTATGTCCGAATTTATCGCAGTTTTGATATTTTTTGTACGATAGGGACAGTCCTTGGCCCAATGTAATTTTCCACAGCGGTAACAAGCGGTGGGGTTTTTTTTTTGTTGTTGTTTTCTTTGATTGTCACTAGACTGTCTGTATTGAAATTTTGGGTAATCATATTTTTTATCTCTTTTACCAGAGAGTATGATTGGGATCTATGCTTGACTTTCCTTACGGAAGCAACACCAGACTCCTCGATATTTTTTGAGTTTTTCTGACACTCACTATCCTCTGACAGTCTTCAGCCAGTTTTTGATGTGTGAGATCGGTTTCGTTCTCTAATTTCGACAAAACTCTTTGTCTGATTTCCGCGTCTTTTGCCGACACTGGGCCTTGTGCAAATATTAGACATTTGAAGTTATCCACTGACAATTCACCTAATTTAAAATCGTCGCAGTTTTTATTGAGGACTCAGGCAAACCCTAAATAATCGTCACTGAACCTTTTTGTTAAGTTGAGACATTTCCATCTTTGGTGGAATAGAGACATTTTGGAGCTGAATAATTCTGACAGCAATTTAACTGTTTCTAAAAAGCCGAGTTCGCAAGTTGTTGTTTTTTGTTTTTTTTTGGTAAGATATAATCTACGAACTTATTGTGTTCCCCAGCTCCTATCTTTCGCAGATGTAGCCGGACTTTTTTTTTTTTTGCATCTGTCCAATCGGCACAGTCGGTAATATCTTCATATCTTCTCTAATATGCCTTAAAAGTCTTATCCTTATCTGGTGCGTAGGAAAATGTTTCGAATGCGTGTGACGATACCCCCTCGGCACCCAGAACACATCAACTTCTTAACCATTTCGATCTTGGCCGGTGATCATCTAGCGGTTCCGATAGGAGTATCGCACATTCTTTCATGGCTACAAGAAATACAATCAAGGGAGTGGGAGGATAGAACAAAGAACAAACGAACAATATGAGCTTGGGTTAACTCAAAGTGGAAGAAGAGGAGTTATGTAACACTCTGCATTCCCTGTTGACTAACGCTAGCGTGTATTTCTAGTGAAAATTTTACAAACCTACTAGGAATGCCAACCCATCTTGACCGGTCTTCCCTCACTGCGACTGGACCCTATCTCATCCGACTGGTCTCTCTGCTGTCCGGTGTCGACTTCATCTGCCACTCTCCGTCACCCGTCGCCAACTTTTCTTCTGAGTTCCTTTGTCCAACTCTGACTCTCACGTTCCATTAACCACTTCCGGTCACGTCGAAGATCGCGGGCTCAGGCCTTTGTTTGGTTTCGCGCCAAAACAGACAAAGAGATCGTCTGCTTGGCGGACCACCTACATAGTGTCACATGCGTTCCACACTGCATTTTGAGTGAAACTAGTAGTACTATCGGTAGGCTGGTTATTTTTTAGACTTTTAAAAAGTGCTTCTTGTTGTTTTTATAATTCAAAGAAGAACCGTTGTTGTTTTTCCTCGTTTTTTAAGATTCTTTCTTCGTTTTCTTTCTGAAGTTGAAGGATTTTTTCCTCATTTTTTTGGTGAGACTCCAATTGGTACTTCATCATTTGTGCAAACATTCCTTTCAGGTTTTCCATTTTTTTTCCGGAGTGGGGAAGTTTCTTTGTTTTTTCTTCTATAAATATCCCCAGAAATCAAAAATAATTACTCTGTGTGTGTATTTGTTTTTTTGTTGTTTTTTTTTTTTTTGTACCATACAAACTGTAAGCGCCGAATTAAATTTTTCTCTCTGAAGTGGGAAGAAAGAAAAATATGAAAATCACTTTTTGATTACGTGACAGTCTAACTTACTGATTTTTTTAAATATCCGCTATCCGACACACTCCATCGTTTGTACAATTTGATACCATGTAGTTGTTTAACAAAAATCTTGTTCGGTTCATTGTACGCTGGAACTTTTTGAAGATTCTTTAACAACTTATAGTTGGGTATCTCTTTGTTGTTGCGATGTATCTTCGCCAGTATGTTGTGCGATTAACCCCTTTTGTTTGTTGGAAAGTCCCTTTTTCGTTCGAGTTCCTCGTCGCCAGTATGTTGTGACCCCGGAAAGGGTCACTAATGAAAACACAAACACGGATGTTAGATAACAGAAAGATAGAGTTACATAGAAAAGGTAAGAAGTCTCGTACTGTTCGGATAACACCGATATTTATCTGCCTTTATTTCTTTGTACAATTTACAAAGAAGGCACATGGCCTTAAAGTTTTTTGGTGGGGAGGGGAAGGGAGTGCTCTTGCAATAACTATATATTCTAAGGGGACCTAGCTAGCCACATTCGCCGACCCATATTTTGCTGGGATTCCTGCAGCATTTAGTAAGTCCTCAAATGTTTCTTTTTTAATTTCTGCCAGCCTCCTGGTTTTTAAGTGTGTCAGGACAAAGGAAATTATTTTCGGCTGGACTTCGTTTACTAATTCGGGAATAGGAAGAATCCAATTCCCTTGAAAGTACTTTTCGTATTTCTCCCTGCTTTTAGCATTGTCTTTGGGGGATTTTTTTTTTGTGATTTGTGCTGTCCAGGAGGCTGGCACTGATGGCCTTTTTGGGCAGGTTGAATCGTAGTGGCCGGAGTTGATGACGGCGAAAGTGCTGGCCATTTGTCTTCCGGCTTTGAGGGGGAAGCTTAGGCCGTCGAATATGCCAGTTTGTGAAGTCGGTGATGGTGATGGTGATGGTTCTACCATAGTTGCTTATGAGGAAACTAGGAGAATAAAGCGTATGTTCTTGTTTGTGAATGAAAATATGAATATGAAAATATGAAATGAATCGTTTTTTCCAAAAACGAAATTTTTTCAACAAAATTTTTTCTGCAAATAACAAATTTTGACACCCCTCAACAAACAAATAACGATTGTTTGGGGGAGGGGCACTCAAGAAAAAACGTCCAACAATAACAAAAGGTTTTCAACAATTAACAAGGACAATATTTTCAACAAGAACAGAATTTTAACAATAATAAATAAAACACTCACTAGTCAATCGCAAAGAAAAGTAGTATCAACAAAATACACCGAAAGTGATCTGCCTTTATTTCCATTTTAATACAAAAATGGAAGGCAACAAGCCTTGAAGTTTGTTTTTTTTTGGGGGAGCGGTCTTGCATTGACTATATATTCTAATGGGACCTACCTAGCCACATTCGCCGACCCATTCAACTGTAACCATTCATCCATCGCATGAACGCAGCAACCACCAAAATACCACATTTGCTCTGTGAAAAAGGCCTACATAAAATCCCGAATGAAATGTATGATTTTATTTACAATTGATGGGAATGGGGGAAAAAACCCGAAAAATATAAAAAAATATAAATGCGATAACAAAGGAAAAAATTCCCCGTTTGGTTGCCCTCCAATCCCGTCTGCAAATATGGAGGCCGACTGTTTTCCGATGTGCGAAAACACCGGAAACAAGCTGGACCTGCCCTAGGTGGGAAGGGGATCTAGTGGGACAAAGAAATACAGGGTTGGGCGAAGAATGGTCAGATAAAAGCAGGTAATGTGATTTTTATACATATGAACTTTCCAGATCTTCAACAAAGGCGGGGTGGGGTACGGGTTGAGGTACAAAAATAATGGGGATCGGGAAGATTTTGAGAACTAACGACTAGATGACGGGGACGATGACTCACAACGTACTGCTAACTAGGTTTCAAGGGGGAAAAACAATTCCTACTTACCCGGGATGGGACCCTGAAGCACCCGTACCGTAGACGCCATGGGCCGGCAGAGGAGGGAAGGATGACTCCAACATTGCCCCCTTTCTTACGACCAGGCACGCTGCATTCACCCACCTTTTGTTGAATGTTATGTGATCCAAGCGTTTTCTATCGCATCTGATTTTGACTCTTATCTGATGCCTAAAATACAAAACCAGATTACGATGAGAAAAGTTTGCATCGTCATAGAATCCCTTGTTTCGCGTCGTCCAAATCACCATTCGAGCTACAGATAGGATCGCGAGAAACACCACACGCTTCTTACCCATAAATGGAGGAAGAACGTTGTCTACGACGTAACCAACGTCGAGCAGCACGAGCTGCTTGGGTTCGATGCGAGCCGTCCACTCCCCGACATGATCCAAGAACGGGCGAACTCGCTCGCAGTTGTAGAAGGCGTGATCAGCAGTTTCTTCTAAACCACTGCCACAGCGAGCACAATCGCTCTATAGTTCAAGCCGAAAAGGGGTAACGCATTCCGAACAAGTCGCCAGGTGAGCGAGAACTCAGAGTTGTTTAAGAAGCTCGATCCTAGCGCCCAATTCCAGTGAGAGCGGATCTCCTCCGCCGTCCAGCCGCGCCGTTCGCTAAGAGGGTCTGAAGCAGAACCCACCATTAGCTCCCGATATATCTCTTTCCGAAAGTCACTGGACCCAAGAAGGTTACGAAGGGCTGTTCGGCACTCGCAGACAAACAGTGCTTCGCCCAAAGACTTACGTCGACCTTCAGCCTTTGAGTTTTGACGAGGGGAGGAAAAGTCCGACTCGCCTTTCGTCTCCACACTGCGTCCCCCGTCAAGGATCGGCCCAGGTATGCAAGTCTTTCAGCAAGCCAGTGGCTCTCCAGATCAGGCATACCTAGACCCCCGTTGCGCGTACGTTGGATATAGACCTGTCTACTGACCATCGGCCTTGCACCCCACCAGAGCAATCTGGAGAGGGATCGTTGAAACGCCAGCTGACCTGCTTCAACGCATCACGGACTTTGCATTCAAAAACCACACCTTCGCAATTAGCCGCTTCAGCCGCCCCAAGGCAGGGGAAGTCGGCCAGATAGCTGCGAAACTCCTGAAGCGGGAGATCAGGACAGCGTGCAAAGCGATCACGAAAGTGCACCCGAAAGGCATCACCCATCTCGCGATTCGATCGCAGCACTCGCCCATCCGGGGTCTTGACGAAATCGATATACCTTCGCATTTCTTCCTCACGCGCAGGTGCGTTCGCTTTCACAGCTTCGTTGAGAACTCTTCTTAACCTAGATCTAACTACGTATCCCTTGTAGCGATCGCTACTCTCACACATAAGGTCCCCCCCCCAGCTAGCTCTACGGTTAGGGAATCCCCCCAGCAACTGCCCGGGAAAGTCTATCATCTACAGATTTCGCCTCCTTGGTCCTAAATTGAGCTGTCGACCTATTAGCTAATAGGCCTAGTCTGGCTGGCTACAGGAAAGTTCAATACCGGGAGCGGCTAGAATCCCTCATCAAGCGGGCGTTATTGGGGGCGGTTACCGGGAATATGTGGTGGGTTTCTCTAACTAGCTTCGTATCGTCCAAGAACGGCGCCAACAGACGAAAAAAGGAAACCCTCTCCGCAGTGATATTGGGCGCATAAACCGCAACCAGACGGAACTTGAAACTTTTAACAGCAACATCAGCCACAACCAGTCGGCCCCCGTCACCAGCAAAAACAACGTCAACATCAGCATCAAGGCTGCGCCCAACTAGCAAAGACACCTCAACGCTGGTGCGGCTGCCGTATGCTGAGAAAATGTTAAAATCGCCCTCCAGCACACGACAGTCCGCATCGCAAATGAAGTGGGTCCCTTGCACTGCAGCGATTTCTACTCTAAGGTTCTTGAGTTCACCAAGCAAGCGCGCACACTTGCTTGGATCCCTCAGTCCCCTCACATTCAACGTGGCAAGGTTTAAAGCCATCAGACCCACTTACCTTACTCACTGGCGACTACGGGCCGGAAATCCTGCGGGGTGAGAATGCCGATGGCCCGACGCAGGGAACCGGTGCCATGCTCACTGCTGACTCGGTCGTTCCTGGTAATTTACCCGACATTCATGGGGTACCGTAGCTTTAGGGACCTATAGAAGGACTGGTGAACTAAAATCAGGACCCTGCCCGAACAAAAAGGAAGCATTTTTTTAATGTATTATGCCCCAAATCCGCCAGCATTAGGTCCGCCCGACTGGCTTCCTCGATAAAGCGCCAAAGCTTGTTAGTTCGGTTGCCAAGCCGAACGAACGAATGTGGTTACCATGGGTGCACTCTTAAATAAGTAGTGGTTTGTGACGTCTTTGTTATTATCGATGGTCTTCAGAGATGTTAACGATTTTAAAGTTTGTCTTTTTTAAATATGATCCAGATTTTGGGGGTTCAAGTATGTCCTGGCAAAAGTAAAATGCATTAAGAGCACGTCGGACTTCGTTAGAAGCCGACAGTGACCGCTGTTTCGTTGCTATTGGTGATGGTGATGGTGGTATTGAATCTCTGGCCACCGAATGGGACCGTGAAAGTAGCTTGGGGGTTGAGATTGGTGAGAGAGAAGGTGATTTGAGGGAAAGTGGGAATTCAGTGAGATCGACTGGGGTATTTTTGACATTGCACACAGTGATTTTATCCTCCGCCGTCCCAGGTATTCAGGCTGTAGCCGGAAGTACTTTGAGGTAATATTATCTCCGGCCTGCTTTGTCGCTAATTCCTCTGGTGGCAGCAGTACATCCCAGGTGGCAAAGGATCCCTGCTGCCTTTAGTAAGTCCTCAAATGTTCCTTTTTTAATTCCAGCCAGCCTCCTGGTTTTTAAGTCCGTTACCACGAAGGAAATTATTTTTGGCTGAACTTCTTGAACTACTTCGGGAATAGGTAGAATCCTATTCCCTTGAAAATATTCCTCTTATTTTTCCCTGCACTTTGCATAGTCTATAGGGGATTTTTTTTTAATTTGTGCAGTCCAGGAGGCTGGCATTGATGGTACTTTCTGGGCAGGTTGGATTGTACTGGCCGGAGTTGATGACAGCGAGATTGCTGGCCATTTGTCTTCCGGCTTTGAGGGGGGGGGGCTTAGGCCGTCGAAAATGTCGATTTGTGAAGAGTGTGTTGGTGATGGTTCTTCCATAGTTGCTTATGAGGCAACTAGAAGAAAAAAGCGAATGTTCTTGTTTGTAAATGAAAATATGTTGTATGAAATGAATCGTTTTTTCCCAAAATAAAGTTTTTTCAACAAAAATTTTCAGCACATAACAAGTCTTGACCCCCCTCAAAAAACAAATAACAATTCTTTGGGGGAGGGGCATTCAAGAAAAAACGTCCAACAATAACAAGGTTTTTCAACAATTAACAAAGAACAATATTTTCAACAAGAACAGTAGTTTCAACAATAATTAACAAAAGCTCTCAATTGTCAGTTGCAAAAAAAAGTAATACACGCAAAATACACCGATGGTGATCTGCCCCTGGCAGCGAAATCTCTCAGTTCTAATAACGGGAAGAAGAGTCCATGATGGTGAGATGGGTAAGGCTCCCACAACACATAGAAACATATTTTTCCGTGTAACTTACATCTTTTACTGATATATCTAAAACTACTCTCTCTCTCTCTCTCTCTCTCTCTCACACACACACACACACACATTCACAGACACTAATACACACAGACGTATATATATATATATATATATATATATATATATATATATATATATATAAGTTTGGATTGCGTAGACTCAGAGCCAATTTCGCTTCCACGTGTTATACAGCCTTTGGGGGCATGTGGGGATGTGTAATCTTGTTTGTAAGACATTATGCTATATTCTTTCGACTATTTTATTCCAAGTTGTCGTTAGAATGCATCAAACTTATTTGATTTTCTTACACACTCTTCAAAGTTTATTCCATGTACATATCTAAAGAATATTAATGACTGTTATATATATATATATATATATATATATATATATATATATATACTATCTAACTTTGCTTACGTTTAGATTCTCGTATTTTTGAGATATTATTTTTTATGGATTTCAAAGTCTCTAGAATGCCATGGTCGGTATAGTGGCCAGAGAGACAAAAGCCCTGGGATACTATCCGAGTCCCAGGATAGACAACGACAGAGGGAAAGAAAGAAGGGTGCTCTTACAAAAAGAAGTAAAAGAAGGCATGGAAGAGACTAGGCTGGCAAAGATGGTAAGACTTTCTCAACAGGGTGCCTGGACCAGATGGGAAAATTATGTTCGGCGGCGAATAACCTGGTCAGACTTGTGGATGTCAGACTTTGGCCATCTCAGATTCCAAATCCAGGCAGTTTACGATGTTCTTCCAAGCCCATCAAACTTTCATACATGAGGTAAAAGTAATACCCCAGCATGTCAGTTGTGCGGGGGTAAAGAAACGTTACAGCATTTGCTCTCAGGAAGCGCAAGAGCATTAAGTGAAGGGCGTTATCGTTGGCGACACGACCAGGTCCTCAAAGCTATTGCTGAAGTGGTATCGAAGGCAATAAAATCAAATAGATATAGTCCTGGAAGACATAAGATTATTTTTGTAAGAGCGGGAAGCTCGAAACAGCCACAGACAAAAAATAAAGTAACGCTGTTATCATCGGCGCCAGATTGGCAATTGTTGGTGGACCTGGAAAGGCAGACAAAGTTTCCAGCACATATTGTGGAGACAAAGCTCCGACCAGATATAGTAATGTTTTCAAATTCCACAAAGAAAGTGATAATATGGAAACTTTCGGTTCCATTTGAAGAAAACATGGAGTTCACGCACGAAAGAAAGATTGCCTAATATGAACCGCTCGTAGAACAATGTCGAGTGAATGGTTGGCAGGCAATATGCCAGGCAGTCGAAGTGGGGTGTCACGGATTTAATGCAATGTCGATGAGTAAAGCGTTAACAAGCATCGGCATTTCAGGAGCGTTAAAAAGAAAGACCCTGAAAAATATTACACGTGCTGCAGAAAGAGCAACGAATAGGTTGTGGATCCGAAGGGCGGATAGTTACGGTTGTAGATAGTTGAGGATTAAAAAAGAAAGAAAACGTTATATACGGTTTGTAAGATTTTATTTAGTTATATATTCTAATCTAATTTTTTTTATCTATTTTATTTATTTTTTGCGCGAAGGTGTGTGGTTGTATCAGGTTTTAAGCGTTCATTTGAAATCAATTCGTTTTAAAGAATAATGTTAGACATTTTAGCCAGTTTGTAAATATAGCATTTTAAACAACAATGTATTACTAAGGTGCTGGTTTTTCAGTTTGTTCGGTTTTTTTAGGGAGGTCTCTTTCGTAAATCGTTCGATAAGGAAATTTTAACGTATAGTAATGCGCGGCGTCTGTTTTAGTTCGTAATTGTATATTTATGTACAGTGTTTAATGAAAATAAGTTTTAAAACAAAAAAACTAAACGTATATATCAATTTTATATAGTTTGTTTGTTTTAATCGCAATTTTATATTTATGTACAGAATTTTTTATTTTATTTTTTTTTTTTTGGAAGTTTCGAAAAAAAAGGAAAAAAGGAAAAGAAAGGAAAAGGAAAAAAATACATAACGAATTGAACAAATAGCTGAATAACGACATCATTGCGACCGAAAAGCAAGAGCAAAGTGGCCTCGCGATTTTAAAGGAAAGATTTAGAAGTCATCAGAAGAGCTTCGCTCTGATTGGCTGTTGCAAAATTAACTATAGAGCCATTTCTGTGGTCATTTGTCTGGTGTCAGTGCGCCGAAATAAGACGTGTTTTTGTTGCTCTTTTCTGTCTTCTAGCGAGACCTGTTCAAGTCATCAAAGAAGAATTTGACTACTTTGATTCATTCCTTCATTCCGAGTCGGTTTCTCCCGATTGACTCTAACCTTTTTAGGAACATAAGATAAGTCCACATTTTTTTCCTTTTTTATTCCTCTTCATTTTTCACATTTCTGTAGGGTTTTTTTCTCACCCGCTCCATCTTCTATGGCCAGCCGGTCAGGCGGTCGGCCATAAAGGCCTTATTTCCTACCAGCAAGGGTGACCCCCAACAAAAATGAATTCACCCTCACCAAAAACTGACCCTCCTACTGTCCAGAGTATTAAATCTCCTCAGGAAAATACTCTACTTCCTGCCCCCCAAAATACCCCTCCCCCTGGCCAAAATGTCACTGGCCAAAACAAGAAATCTTCACCCAAAAATATCTCTGACCAAAATAAGAAATCTCCACCCAAAAATATAAATTCACCCCCCTCAACTTGTTATATTCTCATATGCAGCATCATAATGACACAATAATAAAGACGCAGGAAGACTTCTTTAGAAAAATATGTACCTCTCACTTTATTGTCGGGGTTCGAAAAGGGTTACTCAAGGTTTCCGTGTGAGAGGGAGTTAGAGACCGAACAGAACTGCAATATATTGACCCCTACTCTTATGGCCGTCAGCGTTGTGTCTTTCTCGTTCTCCTGATGCTCAACAGGAGGCCTGGGGGCTCAGCTTTCTGCTGAGTGCTGGCTTTCTCTACCACATCTTGTCACCAACGGGTCTCCGAAACTACTAGGGGCCCCGAGGGCCCCTCCGTCCAGAAGTTGCTTTCCCTACCACATCTTGTCGGCAACTCCAACTCTGACTTCTTGTCTTGACTGAGTTATATAATAGTTCAACGGTCACTCAATCGCCCACTCAATCTTTGGAATGGCATGTTTGATCGTCATCAAGCGGAAATAACTGTCATGCAGTTCACAGGTCACTCTCTTCCAGTGCATCAGTCTATGAGTGTACCATGGGATTTTTTTTGCCTTGTCCCATTTCATCAGCCAAATCCCGCCTACGCGATTTCTTTCGATTACTGGCCATTGGGATATGTCACTTCCTTCCGGTGCATCATTTTGGAATGGCATATTTGCCCGGGTCGATGGTCAAAATACAACAAACTGACCAAGAAAAGGAGAAACTGAGAAATTACAGGTCGACGTCGATGACTTACTCCAGCGGGCAAGGGCCATATCCAGCCAAGTGCAGGAGCATGGTCTTTTGTTCTATTTGGAAGAAGTTCGACAAGACTAAAAGAAAAGAACGGTGTCTGTCTTTGTTGTGGACAAACGATTGCGGAAGATTGTTAAGCCCGCCAAAGACATGGTTTTACGTCAATTATCCAGCCTGGGCGTAAAGGTGCAGGCCATAATAGCTGGCACCTTAACGCTTTTAGGGATATACTGGTACCGACCTAAGATGAAGCTGTCACTCGAAAAATTTTAGAAGATAAGGAATTTTTCTATCGTACAGGATATAGGGGCGGCGGCGGACGACGGTATCAGTATACGAGGTCCTTAGCTTCCTCAGAGACGCCAATTTAGCCGCATATATGCGAAATTTTGGAGACATCGTCTCAGCAACACATGATGGAATGTAAGGGGAATGGAGGTTTGACATAATGTTAGACGCCAAAACCTTATACTCCGTTCCCAACTGGTTGGATGTGGAAGAGCGTAGGCTTCCGGTAATCGTCTGAGGACGAAAACCTGCCTGCTGGCACTGCGGCGAGATTGGTCACCTCTCTGCAGTTTGCCCGGGGAAAAAGGCCCCGAAAAAACCCGACCTGAATCCCGTTACCCTCCCACCTGTTTTAACAAACAATGAAAAAGAGGCTCCCGTCGTCTCGCCCACATCAGCGAGGATTAAAACCCCCACTCCCCCCTTTTTCATCTACGGTTAGCACCGAAGAGTCAGGGCCCGAGTGGCTGACTGATTGAAAAATTGGGAGGAATATCCAACCTGTGGATCCTCACTCCAGAAAGTCGTCCCAGGTGAGCACCAACAGTTCCCCCTCCTCTCAATCTCGGTCAAATATCGCCAGTTCCTCGCCATCTTACGCCCAATCAACCAAGTCCCTCAAATCAAAATACCCACCCAAAACTCCTCCTAAACAGCCCACTCCTTCTAAGGTCAGGTCGTTCAGTCCAGGCCGGGAGAAATTCGAGAGCAAGACCCTCACTACCAGCCAAAGAACCAGCAGCAGCAGCAGCAGAAACGGCAGCGGAGTTCTTCCATTGACAGCTCTGGGGATGAGGTCCCGAAACAACAGCGAAAAAAGGAAAAACCGAGACATCACACAGGTTCTAACATTTGCCGGGTGGATGACGGGGTCCTGGATCGCCTTCACAAGGTCCAGTCACAATTTCTAAAAGACTTGAGGGTCCTCCACAATTTCAAGGGGGTGAATGGGCGAAATTTGGTGGACCCTCGAAACTTTCCAAATGCATGGGTCACATCTGTCAATTCGGAAGAGTCGGGGGTCCGAAGGCGCCATGAAAATGTTGGGGGAAGCCAATGAGGCCCTCGGCCCTTCAGCTATCATCAAGGACGATATACATTTATGTAAAGGTCTTGTTGTGCTTCACCCCTCCCTTTATAGGGCCGTAAAACTAACTTTCCAGCAGGACATCGGGGGTCTCGCTCATGACGGAGCCATCACAAATGAGATGGCCACAGGTTCCATGAGCCAGACTGTCGGTGTTCTGACCTCAGCCATGTTCAGTCTGGGCACTCAACCCCTATAAATGTTCATGATGGATTTAAGGCTCGCTAGTTTGAATGGCCGCTGTCTGAGGTCGGATTCTAGAAGATCCCATTTACGTTTATACCTCCGGCGCCGCGGCATTGATATATGTTGTTTACAGGAGATTCGCTTTTACTCCAAATTCCATGAGGATATTCTGTCGAAGAACTATTTGTCCTTCTCAGCATATTTTGATGGTCGTTCCAGAGGTGTCACCTGGCTGGTAAGTAGACGTCTGGTCGCTACGTGTGCTCTTGTTCTTTCAGATCCGGTGGCCAGACTTTGTTTTCTAGACGTTACCATAAAGGATAAGGCGTTTCGGCTGATGGGGATTTATGGGCCCAATGCTACAAGTGAGCTTCCTCCCTTTTTCCGGTGCATCGAGCCGTATGTGATACCATCAAAGCGGGTAATTTTAGTGGGGGATTAGAACGCCTTCCTTGACCCCAATATAGACAGAGGGGCTTGTAGTACGGGTACTAACACCTTGGATGCCAGATATTTTTGCGATTTTGTCGAACGACTTGATGTCGTTGACAAATTTCGCGAAAAGCATCCAAATAAGGTAGTTTGGACTTAGACAGGTAGGGGCGCCTCAGCCTAGCTTTACAGCTATTTGGACCAAGTCGAACTAGATTATTTAAATGGTCCTAGTTTTGATCCATATAAAGATTCCGACCACAAATTCTTATGTGTGCCGATTAGGTTAGAGAAGGCTAAAAGTAGGATATCTGGTTATTGGAAGTTCAACTCTTCCCTTTCGGCTGAGAATGACTTCTGGAACCAGCTAGAACTAATGATAAAACGGTAACTAACGGGGGCTATTATCGGAAATATATGGTGGGGTAACCTTAAGGATAGCATTAGATCCTTTGCTGCCGACTATAGTAGGAGACTCAAGTTAGACATGGTAGCAGAGCAAAGATCGATTAAGGATAAGCTAGATAGGGGGATTTTGGCGGGAATTAGCTGGCAAGTTAACATAGCTAAGGCCGAGATGGTCTCCTTGCAAGTTAAAGAACACCAAGCTCTGGTAGTCAGGGCAAGGTTAAAAAGAATGTCCTGCAAGGCGATGAATATGGCCCAAGAATTACGGCCCGAGGAACACAGGCAATGCTGCTGATCGACATATCGCCAATATCACATCGCCGGACGGGCAACGTCGAACTACAAACGAAGCTATTTTTAAGGAGTTTCGGCAGTATTTCCTGAAAATTTTTACCTGGGAGCCCGGACTGTGCTCTGCTCAGTTCGACACCTATCTTGCCGACTTCCCTCGCCTTTCGGCGACTGAAACGGCTGCGTGTGAGGGTTGCATAACAGAGGATGAAGTCCGGAAAGTGATGAAATCGGTCGGGTTGGATGATCTGCCCTACGAAGTGAACTTGAGGCTGTCGCACATGTTTGTCCCCTTGCTGGCAACAATCTATAACAACTGGATGAGGAAGGGCTCCATACCTAGTCGCTTCACCAGGGGTATAGTAAAGTTGCTGCGTAAGAACAAACATGGTGGGGATGGGATTAGTAATTTTCGCCCTTTAACGATATTAAACACTGACTTAAAGATTCTGGCGAAGATACTAGCGAATCGTTTGCAAACTGTCCTGCCTAGTCTGATTTGCCTCTAGCAGACTTGTGCTGTAAAGGATAGGACTATCCAGGACAGCCTTCATTTGGTTCGCATGATCGTAGAAAAAGTCGACGGAAATGCCGCGCTGATCAATTTAGATCAGTCCAAGGCCTTTGATAGGGGTTGACCACAGTTTTCTGGAGTCTGTCCTGTCTGCGGCCAGTTTCGGGCTGCACTTTCGCACCTGGATCCATCTTCTTTATGTGTCCCCCGAAGTCATAATAGAGGTGAATGGGGTAAGGTTGGAGCTTTTCACTTTTACTCGATCGATTCGTCAAGGTTGCCCGCTATCACCTATGCTCTACATTCTTGCGTTAGAGCCTTTTTACGCAAGTTAAAGGCTAGCCCGGTCCTATGCAACCTCACGTTACCTGGCTCCAGTGTTATGTTTTTTTTTAAACTTTGGAGATATGTATTGGTCAGTGAATGAGTCTAGTTAAGTTAAAATTTAGGATAGTATTGACCAGCCTCCCCCCTCCATTTTTAGGCCATATGCCACATTTGTGTTTTTAATGCAATAAATAATGTCTTGTGTCGATGCGCAGATTAGCGGACGGGATGGGAGTTGGAATAAGATCTATGCCAACTGGGTCATTTGGGCGAGGAGGTAGCTGTTCATTTGAATATGAAATCATAAAAATTGGTCAGATGTATAGCAATAGCATACTGAATTTTCAAGAGTCTACGACAATTTTAAATGCCTGTACAAAAAAAGTCTGGAAACTTATTGAAGGGTCCACGTAAATCTATGTGAGTGCTAGATATATGAGTATTGTTACATCACTTATTCCCTTGCAGGCATATAACAAAATTCACATTCATAGCATATATAGTGTAATTAGAAGGAAACTCAAACCTGGTTAAGTTGTCATAATAAATTTATTTCGGTGGAGAATATTATTATACTCTCCGTCTCATCAGATGACTTTTTACATGCTATACTTGAAGTTGCGGAACAGCAAATGTGGAATTACAGTTCGTATGTATATGATGGAAAATAAATTAATTCTCAGGCGAGAGTAGAGGGGGTCAAAACAGCAGGTTTCAGAAACATTAAGAAACAGGAGCAGGGCGTCTCTATAGGTCAACCCATCCTAATTTGAGCACATGTCAGATGGGATTTTCTAAACAATTTTAGCTTGTAAATTAAATGACTATTCCCATATATATTCTTCATTTACGCCTAATACATCTGTTAATTATCTCGGCGACTGTGATTTTAGATATTCCCCTTAATTTCGTAAGAAACAAGATAAATAGATAAAATAAAGGTAAAAAAAAACTTTTTCCGCAACTACCATGTGCCTTTAATTAACCATAAAAATATTAAAGGGGAATCAACTACCCCAGAAACAAAGGCCTTAATTTTTGGATTAATATCTGAAGTTCACAGAATCATCCTCTATATATAAATCTCCCCACCCTAATTATATCAACTACTGAATTGATTGGTATTAATTTACAATAAAATTCTCATCGTTGTCCTTGCAATTACCTAGAATAGGGGCCGCAGTGGCTCTCAGTCAGGTTAATTTGAATTTTCCTTTATGTCTACATTTAAACACGAATTCATTTCGTTCGTTTTTTTTCGTTCGTCTGCAATCTCTGAAATTAATTATACTAATTTTTTCATCGATACACAAGTTACATCTACATTTGAAGCTATTCGCGGAAGAAGACTGCCTGACTATTTTCCACTTTATTTAGGGGGTCAGCCTCTGATCATTAAGGCTCCAAAAATATTTAGATAGAGCAGTCTGGTTCTTAAGTCGTGGATTGGAGAAAGAATGTCTGTGATTATACAATCTTTGTTTCCAATTCCCAGCGGAGATGCCTATATAGACTCTCCCCCCACCATCATTATTATGTTCCATAGGAGAAATGCATGCCTGGTATACGACGTTTCTCGAATTGCAACGTCCGTCCAAAGGCCATTCCCCTTTACTTCTACAGTTACAAGACACAACATCTGGTCTCCCAACGTTAATAATTAATTCGTTTACTAACCTCCAGTATGGTTATTTAAAATGTTATGCATATTCTTGGTGCAAGAGTTACTAATTTTTACTGTGTTCCTATTAAAAAATTTTCTTAATAGATTATCTCTATCAAAGTGGTTATCCAGTAGGTGTCGGAAGTATTTACCTATATTAATGTTAGTAAGTTTACAAAAAGGCGGGTTAAACCAGATTACGTTTCTATTTATAAGGATCTTGAAAAAACTTCCTAGATAAGAAACAAGCTAGACGAATCAACCCCACCAAAACCGAACAAGGCTTGATATCTAAGAACTTAATACAAAGAATTAGGGAGTATACGGACATCACGGACGAGGAGGTAGAAATTATTCTAGCATGTAAGAAATCCGTCTATCTGATAATCGTAGAACTCGGGTGAAAAGTCACGTAGACAATTTCGACGGCCCCATGGGGGCTTACGACTCAGCTCAGGTAGCTGACTTGGTTGGGATTTACAACTTGGATAAGTTGGGTCGTGTTGTCTACTTAGAGCAGGTGGGACTTTACCGAAATGACGGAATTATCCGTCCTCATCAAATACGAGAATGATTTCGTTTTCAATCCGCTGACCGTTGGTTGATTAAGACTAATCCGCTATCTGCTCATGTTGTGTTTTTTTAGATCCAAACCACAGATCAATCGCTAAGTGGAGTCACCGGTCGATGAGTAGATGGATGAAGCCACACCATTAAGCAAAATAAATAAATAGATACATTTATTTATCTATTTACTTATTTTGCCACCTTACTGACGCCAAGACACAGAGAACAAACCACGGCGTACAAAAATAACAATATTTGGTTCGAAAAAAATTTCTTTCGAAAATGTTACATACGTTCACCCTCCCGGAGCTTGTAAGTTTTACCCAGAGACCAGTTCACGAATTAACAGTCCGTCAATTCCTCGCACAAGTTTTAGGCTATTCTATTCTCGCTGTCTGACTCAAGGCAATCTCAAATGGCAGTTATGTTAGCTTTCCTCAGTCCTTGGAACTACTTCACAAGCGCTTATTCCGTTAAGCTTTTTTGCTTTCTTCACAGCGTTGTATTATAGTCGGCTTTCTTCACTTCACTGGGGGCTGTCTGGTACAAGTTCAAAAACTCAGAGCTTCGAGAAAACTGCTTACCGAGTAACGTACTGCTCATTTTCTCTTTCTCTGTCTCTAAAATATCATATAATCTCGATTTTGCTTCTTTATCTACATGTGTTTGGTACAAGGCTACCTCGAGGTGTTGCATTTATTCACTCTCACTTAGCTTCTTCATAAGATTGAATATCAGTAAGACTACATCACGTTCAAACACCATGTAAATTGGTTTTCTCTGCCTCTCCACTCTGGTCAGAGCCCAGAGAGTCGTGTAATCTAGTAGCTACCTTCTGCTTGATCCCCCACGAATAGTTCGTAAGTAACTTTATTTTAAAATTAGTTAGGGATCATTTGAGCAGTTCTGTTTGCCCCATTGATTGGACCCTAACAAGTACAACCACTCTGGTTCGGAGAAGAGTAATGCTAATCTAAGGTATTCCTTAAATTCCAGGACAGCGTATTCTAGCACCTTTAAGATAAAAAAGGTTGAGTGCTTGCCACAAGGGTAATTTTTCTTTACGTTCTCCTTTTCTTTAGCCGTTTCTCCAACATCTGTCCGATTCCAAGCCTACTGTCTGGAGTCTTTAAATCTTCATTTTGTGATTGACGCATACACATGATGTGGAGTCACTTCAAACTATTTATACGTAGAAGGAAAGAAAGGTCTTTATTATGATGATGACTTCAAATTTAAATTTAACAGGTGCAAAATAAAAAACTTCCATTGCAGGCAGAACGAAACATTACGAAAAACCTTGATGTTTACGCTTGTCCTTGACTCCATACAATTAGGTTTCCAGGAGATTTTTCAAAAATTCTTTTCTCAGGATTGCTCCACTTTACCCTTGTTTCATAACTTATAACGCTGATTGGTAAGTACCATTTTTGAGTCTTTGGTATAACTCGACCTGGGACTGAACCCCGATCTCCCGGGCCATTGGCGAACACTCTAACCATTATGCCAATGAACCAATAACATCTGTAACATATAACTCGAACATCCGGCAATATGGCTAAAACCAGTCATCATTTTATTCGCCTTTCCTACTGCCAACAGCTCAGACATTTCATCATCTTCACACAATGATTTTTCATATTTATACAGATATGACACAAGGATACGAACATGGAATCATATTAGTCAGCGAAACTAGCTGACTCAACATTTCCCTACAGTTAGGTATTCTACCATTTTCTCGGTTTAGTATGTGTACAACGAGATTAAGAATAAACAAACGATCTCTGCTGGGATCAAACACAACTACAGCACTGTATCGTGAGATTAGTTTATTAATCAAGTAACTTTTAAATCAGTTTATCTTCGTTGATTTTCTGAGCTTCAAAAAAGATGTAAATGTTATTTGTTACGCTTTGTTTATTCTAGCACACAGATCTTAGATTGTTCGCTGTTCCTGCTGTTCCTAAGGGGTCAAACATCTAATAACTAGGCCGCTTTATCGATGCTTAACTTCAATTTTTAGAGTTTTAGTAGCTAGGAAGCGTTATAATGGTATAATAAGAAAAAATCCCCTTAAGTGTTTCCATATTTAGAAAGCAAATTATATCACTGGAGACCATATTTTCAAAGTGACTTTGGCATAAAATAACCCAACAAAGGTTGACATACCGGAAAACAATCCACTCAACACTATTTATCATGATCACTTAATAAGGGTCTTTACACTCACTAACTACTCGTCCATACTTAACGCAATTCGGAAATTTCTTATTATACGGAGCAACATGAATAGTCACTTTAAATCGATCAAATTTTAGCCATATTACCTAAGTCAACATTAACATGTCTACTACAGTTGACAAACATTCCAATCTAGTGACATGAGTAAAATGTGGAGACAAAACAATAACTGGAATAAGGAAATAAAATAAACACGATGAATGGAATATCAAATTCAACAATTAACTTTATTTATTCACTAAAAGAAATAGAATATAAAGAAAGCATGAAAGAAAAAATAGGCAGCAAAATATAGTATTTTGATATTTCTCTCAAAATGAATTAACCCCTTTAAAAGTGACCAAATAAAATTGAGATTTTATTCATTTTACATTTTTTATAAAATGTTGATTTTCTAGTGTAACATATCTAGTGTAACATTATATAATCAAAACCGGTATTAGTTGATATCAATTATTACCAAACTCTTAAGCATTGATACTCTATCAAAAAATATAGACATGTAGCAATTTATTCTTAGTTATAGTTTCAGTACTGTAAAACCTGGTAATTATATCTGTTTTGAATTTATAATATTCCACCATAAATTTTGGTATATTTGGTTTAGAAGAAAATTAACTTTTTATTTTCAAAAATTGTTTGGTTGTACTTATTTACAGATGACTCAGTATTTTTCCTGTAATAAAACACAGAACTAAAGTAATTTTTTATCTAATTTTTAACGGTATTATCAAATCACTTGATGCATGCACAAATAAAATTTCGCATATTAAGGAAAATTGAAAGCTCTCAGAGAGCAGAATAAGCAAGATGTCACGTCTCATTCTGATATTAATTGGTCTTTTAGACATATCAATCGTTTCTCGCGGTCAGACTGTTGTAGAACTAGATTGTATAAATGGAAACATTTTCTCCTAAAAGTTAGAATTCAAAATCTTTTCTTGGAATTATTAATGAACAAGCAATGAACATTTTATAGGTAGCAGCCATCTTGAAAATTAATAACTTTCGGGTAAACAAATTGTGAAAAACTATTAGCATGTTATTAAGCTCACTTTTAGGTGAGCTTCATAACATGCTTAAAGTAACATGCTTATAAATATCATTTAAAAACATCCTCTAACATAAATCATAAACGAGTTGCAAACATTTTTAAGGATTTCTCGCCATCTTGGAAGACATTGAAAAATCACAAAGGGAAAAATTGGAAATTTTTAATTTGTTAGTTCTTACTAAACGAGGGAATTATTGAAAAAAATCACCTCACCTGCATTTGTTTCTTGATTAAATACACATGCTATTTGACTAATTGGATTGTGTCAAAAAGTATTTTCCTTTTCTAATTAACCGAAATTCATGAAAAAGCTTCCATACACTGATACTAGGCCATGCTCAAATTTTCACCATTAATTTATTTGCAAATGTTTAAAAAAAAGTTGATGGTAGCATTATTGAAAGAAAATCAATTGTGTTACGAATACAATTCACGGAAGTATATTTACATATTTGAATTTCCGAGACGCCACTTGCACAAATTTAAACAACGAACATGCATATTCATTGCTTCATATTTATTTTGTGTTGAATTGATAGTTTCATGTTAAAAATCAGGAGCTATATATATTTTATAACTGATAGCCAAAAAAAAAAAAAACGAAAGAACTGAGTTAATATAGAATACATTGAATCCCTCATTAATCACGATTCAGAATGTATCAATCTTTAAAAATCAAAATAAATTTAATTTAAAAAAACGCTCACACATTTGCACCAGCATTTTAGATGAGAAAATTTCTCTGCAAATCAAGAAAAACAAAAAGATAAATTTCTTCTGGGTGGAAACTGAGACCCAGCAGAAAATTGAATTTTTTTCCTTTTTTATTTTTTATTTTAGAGTAATCGTATTGCAAATAATATTTTCATATATCAAGAAAAGCATTCAAATCCGGTGTTTTTTTTTTTCCGAAATGACTAATACTTAACATGATGAGACTCAAAAAGCGATTCACTTTTCAGCGAATCGTCTTTTAGAATGGACCTGAATCTTCCCCAGTCCA
Source organism: Sepioteuthis lessoniana (assembly GCA_963585895.1). Classification (NCBI taxonomy): domain Eukaryota; kingdom Metazoa; phylum Mollusca; class Cephalopoda; order Myopsida; family Loliginidae; genus Sepioteuthis; species Sepioteuthis lessoniana. The sequence goes on from OY757921.1 coordinate 55,033,831, forward strand.
CAGTAATGTAGTATCAAAACCATTTAAGCCAACTAACTGACAAACACTCTGGCTACAAAAATCACTCATGTTTACTTCAGTTATTCTACCGGGACTGGTTTGCAATCAGAAATAGTGTGGTTTGTTTAGTCACCAGCAGAAAGATTTACTCTTTCCTTCATAAAATATTTCCCACCTTTAGTGTGGCTGGGTATTTTGTTTAAGCCCTAAATAAGTCATTATTTGTTTCTCGAACTCAACTCTTACTATTTTTTCTAACTAAATATCTCAAAATGACTCATGATGGAATATAGTCAATAGAATGAGCGCCTTTATGATTTTCAACTATTTCTCATGTTTGTTCTACTATAACGAAGAACATCGGGAGGATTGAAAATTTGTTACAAAAAAAATCTGTTCTAAATGATATGTGTGGTCGGTAGGCTGATACACCGTCAAATTTAGTAATTGAGAGTCATATGATACGTGGTGGGGTGTGAATGAGTGAGTCCGTCCTTGGAAATTAAGGTTAAATCTGGTGTGTAGGAATGATGGAAAGCATAAACAGAAAATTTCGTCATATCTAAAGTTGAAGGTTAGAATTGTGATTTTTAAACAAAGCCATTTAGTGCCTTTTTCTTTGAATACCGTTTGGTTTGACAGATTTCGCAAAATACGTAATTTGATTCTCTGAAGTTAAAAATACATATGATTGTATCATTTCCCGTAAACAATTGTAGATTGATGCGTTGTTGGGAGCTGTGTGTGATTAAGAGTTAAATACTCAAAAATAAGAACGACGCAGTCATAACTTTTGAAGGTTATCAAAGCCCATTGTTGACCTTGCTCTTGTGAGTGTCAAGATGGAAGAAAAATGAAAGGGTGAGGTAAATATAATGGAATAACCGGACATTGGCCTAGCGGTTAGAGTGTTTGCCAATGGCCCGGGAGACCTGGGTTCAGTCCCAGGTCGAGTCATACCAAAGACTCAAAAAATGGTACTTGATGCCTCCTTGCTTAACACTCAGCATTATAAGGTGCGGATCAAGGGTAAAGTAGAGCCATCCAGGGAAGGAGTAGCGCCCTCCCCTACATCTTGGTGTAGTAGCTATCGAAAAGGGAGCCTTCGGGTTACCCTCGACTATGGTCGCCAACTTTACTTTTTTATTGAGTAATCAAATGAAATTTTGTCGGCAAATTCTTTATTTAAGCAAGAGCTTGTTTTGCCCGAAGATTAGATCGTCTCCAGGTTTTGAAGGGTGCGTTTTGAATCCATAGTTGTTGTTTTGGCAACAACGTTCCTGACCCACCATCCACCAGACCCACTTCAACTTACCAGCATTTCATACCCAGCAACGCTACTTCTAATACACCCGCTTCAACATTGTATATTTAAAAAGATTATATATCTTCTATTGTAAATAAACCTGCATTTTAAAGTTTATTTGCGAGTTGAGATTCTTATTTTTCAACTACATCAGACAAGTTTACCACGGCACATCATCATTGATCTTATCATTGGTGGGGTGAAACACAACGACCAATGGGGCAGGAACAAAGATGATAAGACGATCGAAACGATAATCCATATAACCTTTGTACCAGCAAACCAACGGCTAGATTATCATTGGCAGCAACTCACGGGGACGGAGAGAAACCATGAGAACCAGAGTTTTGTCAGAGTGGGGCAGCTTTGGGCTGCCGAATAAGAGAAGACCCAGCCAATTTGAACACCAGTCAATCAGAAAAGAGTCCTGATCTTATCATTGGTGGGGTGAAACACAACGACCAATGGGGCAGGAACAAAGATGATAAGACGATCGAAACGATAATCCATATAACCTTTGTACCAGCAAACCAACGGCTAGATTATCATTGGCAGCAACTCACGGAGACGGAGAGAAACCATGAGAACCAGAGTTTTGTCAGAGTGGGGCAGCTTTGGGCTGCCGAATAAGAGAAGACCCAGCCAATTTGAACACCAGTCAATCAGAAAAGAGTCCTGATTGACGCATCGACTGTATCAGTGATCAATCTAAGATACACGGCCGGGGAAGGTGTATACTACTAGGTAAATTTATTTGACTTTCCGCATGACTAAAATAGCATTCCTCTCAAGGGCGCCTCCAACAAAGACAATAAACAAATCTCTTACTCTTTTTAGGTGAGTGGACAGGTGCTTGCCTACAGAGATGGCCTTGAGTTTTTAATGTAACGATAAATCCTTCGAATTTTTAAACTTTCATATTTTTATTTTATTTTGAAAAACAAAAAAAAAGAAATGATAAAAACAAACAAACAAACAAACAAAATTCAAAAACATCTTTAATTCTCCGAAATTGGTTGTACATTCATCGAACCCACACACACATATATATATATATATTGAGAGAGAGGGAGAGTCTTTAGATGTGCACATCTTTTGAGGAAAGAACAAGAAAAATTAAACTATTGATGATCCATAGTATTACTAACTTCCTTGATATCATACTTATATTTCATTCAGTACAAGAATAAATAACAAATCCTTTATAATTGTTTGATACATATCCTTATTTCTTTCCTATCATTTAATGTTGATCAGTGTATTGAATTTCTTCACCCTTCTCCGGCAACTAATCCTCAACTTAGTCTGATAGAGCTGAAGACGCATCTCAATATTCAGCTCTAAGCGGCTAGCAAGTCACATAAGTATCGTATCGTGCTCTACGGCTTAGTGTCCAACTATCTACTTTGGACGATACAACTTAACAGTTAACAATTAAGATCAAATCACAGTTAATAAAAATTTTGTTAATAGATAGATTGGTAGATAGATGCAACATAATGTACCGATGTATTTATTGTTGCATGTTACTTAAAAACACTGGAGTTAACATAAAATAAATACCCTGCTATGAAATAAGCTAAGCAGACTTGGGCAGACACGTAAACATCCATATAAACAAATAGGTAGGCCAGGTAGTCACAGCTAATTTAAAACACGCTCTTCCCATGCCTATTATATACCTCCCAAATGATTTTTTTATTGTGACAGAGGATATTTTCTCTTACAAGTTGGTGGACTCGTCCAACTAAATGCATAAATTATAGTTTGGTCGAGGCTAAAATGTGTTTCCATCGACGCTGTAAAATATCACTTATACGTTCGTGAGGAGGAAGCGCGAAGGTTCCTCATCAGTTCATTGAGTCCGTCTGACCTCAGGATGGGCGCTTGATCCGATCTAACAGTAAGATACGCGAGGTCTTTCGGGAGCATTTCCTGTAACGTTTGCCCCGCTTGCTATCTTGCCAACTTTCACCGCCTTCAAGAAGCGACAGCAGCTGACAGCCAATGGTTGGATACAGTGTGCGAAGTCTGTGACGTGTTGAAGCAGGTCGACCTCAATAAGGCGCCTGGATTGGATGGTTTGCTCTATGAAGTGTACTTGAGGATGTTGCACATGTTTGTGCCTATTCTGCCGGATGCGTTCAACTATTGGCTTGCCCAAGGAGTTATCCCTGGCAGCATTAGTGATCACATTGCTGAAGAAAGGAAGCAAGCATATTTGGAAAGAATTTGATGATTACAGGTTCATAACTCTGCTAAACACAGAATTAAGTGGGAATCATTTTGAGATGAGGCTTCTTAATCTGAGAATTAATTTTTATTTATTGCGGACTTTTTTGTCCTCATCTTGGTACTTTTTTTGTGTTGTTTCTTCTTTCACTACGTTTCGGCCAAATTTCACCTCTGGCCTTCTTCAGGTGATTTTACCACGACCTCGGATAGGAACGCTGAGTCTTGTAACCGTATTCCCAGTAATTACTGCCTTCCATAGTTGTTGTCTATCGCACCACGTTTTTGACCAAGTAAACCTCTGGCCGGCTTGGGTAGGATTTGAAACCGCTATCTTCTGACAATGCTCACCTGGAACCGTAGAGACTCAACGCCTCTATCCGCTGCGGTTCCAGGTGAGCATTGTCAGAAGATAGCGGTTTCAAATCCTACCCAAGCCGGCCAGAGGTTTACGTGGTCAAAAACGTGGTGCGATAGACAATAACTATGGAAGGCAGTAATTACTGGGAATACGGTTACAAGACTCAGCATTCCTATCCGAGGTCGCGGTAAAATCACCTGAAGAAGGCCAGAGGTGAAATTTGGCCGAAACGTAGTGAAAGAAGAAACAACACAAAAAAGTACCAAGATGAGGACAAAAAAGTCCGCAATAAATAAAAATTAATTCTCACAGAATTAAGTATTTTGTGCCGGATCCTGGCGAACCGTCAACGGATTGTTGTCGGGAACTTGATCACACCTGAGCAGAACTACGCTGTGAAGGGAAGATCTATTCAGAAATATCTGCCTTTGGTGCGCGAGATTATAGAGGGAATAAAAGACGACCCTGATGCCGTGCTGATCAGTTTAGATCGGACCATAGGTTCTTGACAGCGGTTTTGGAAACCGCCGGATTCGAACCGGAGTTCCGCAGATAGATAAGCATTCTGTACCACAGTGGTGCAAGTGAACGGGAAGCGCTCGGAGTCTTTCGCGATCGAACAGTCTGTCCGGCAGGGTTACCCCCGGTCTCCTCTTCTCAATGCTCTCACTTTGGAGCCCCTGCCCCGAAGAATTAGAGACGAGGGGCAAGTCCGGCCCTGCACGTAGTTCTTTTTGTCGATGGTTACAGGGCAAAAATCTTCCCCATACGCCGATGATATCACAGTCTTTCCAATAATAAATTGGAAAATTATCAAAAAAAAATCCTCTATGGTAGACGCAATTTATGCCTTGAAGAAAAAATTTGCATTTTATAAGATAAAGATAGAATTGATTTATCAAATAGGAGAAATGAACTTATATTTAAATGTAGACGTAGAAATAAAATCAAATTAAATATTAAATTCACATTTAAAATATGTTAAATAAATAGATAAATGGTCGTTATATTTTGTATTTTGTATTTATGGACCAATTTTTAATTATTAAATATAATAGAAATTATGATATTATGTTAATCTTCTAAATTAAGATATTTCATCTAAGCATTCTTGGAATAGAGGGGTTTTTTTTAATAGAAAAACAACATATAAAATTTTTAAAAGTATAGAAATTCAAATTTTTTTAAAACCGAAGTTGGTTTATAAATTAAAAATAATTTGGTACAACACCGGATTATAACGGACTAAATTCTAATTCATAATTTATTGGATTGATATATTTTGTTAGTATAGTAAGTTTCTTTATATATATATATATATATATTACTTAAATGTCTAACTTAAGGTAGGATGTATTCCCTGATATAACGAAAAACCTCCAATGATGAAACAGCTTTCAATTTAAAGGTATTTTGAAATAAATTTCTAATGAATCATATCTGTTGAGTTTTACGTGATATTATATATATATATGTGTGTGTGTGGGTGTGTGTGTTTGTGTGTGTGTGTGTGTGTGTGAATGTAATTTATTTAGTAATTAATATACTCATAGCTCCTTATAAACAGGTATTTATTTTTAATGAATAAATTTTCCTTTGTCATAAGCATCTATAATAATTTCAAGACTATTCAAAAACTTCATAAAATACAAAGTTTGATATGCTATTAAACAAAGTAACCAAACCTAAAAAACTTTATTTTTTCCTGTGGCATAATTGTTCTTAGAACTCTACAGAGAAATACATTTCGCAACTTTTCTTTTCTTTTTAAGTTGCTAGAAATTAAAATCTGTTGAATTCTGCGCTAGTTTGATTATACAAGTTTCTCTTCTTGATGTGTGGAAGCTTACTAGTGTGTTTTTTTTCTTTCACTTCTGGAAGTGCCGTTGAAAAGTGAGAAAATTAAGGAAAAGGCTTATAGGAACAAGTGGCACTAATTGAATTCCTAAGAAAAGAGCTGAGAACAATACAGGCTCCATACAGAAGATGTTTGGCACCAAATTTGCATTGAGCATCCAAAGAAAGAGACCTGAACAATAATCTCCCTCTTGGGAATACATATTGCACCTAAAGAAATATCGTATTAACAAAAAAAAATTCAGTTTTCTGAATAATTCCTTAAATGTTGAGACACATTTTACTCTTTCCTTCAGAATTAATTGGTGACAAATAGTTAAAAATGAAATGGAAATATGTGTGCCGCCTGATTAGTTTAAAGAAAAACAGATAGATTGATCCCTTTTCTAGCAGGGAAATCCAAAACAATTGACAGTATTAATATGTCTATTGTATGAAATTTTTATGCATTTTCGAATACATTCTATAATTCTACAAATGTGAGTTTTGTTGCAAACAATCATCTTCAAAATATACCCATAAGAAAAAATAAAATCATGTTAAATCTTGTGGAAACAATAGGAATTCCATTATTTGGGGGAGTGTTTTGTTTTTGTTTTTGTTTTTCCCTTTTTTTAAAACTTTTTTGTAGGGTCTTTGTCATTTGTTGTATTTGTCATTTGTTGTATTTTTTCTTTTGGTGTTTTTGAGGCGGAGGAGTGTTCACTGTACTTGTCTGGAAATGTTTCCACGATTTTTCTCGATAACAATCAGTAATTATAAAAGTGCATTCTGATACAAAGGTTGACTGTAAAATAAACTCAGAAGAAAAAGCCAAGTGCAGGTAAAGTTAGTCAGTAAGGTACGTGTTTGATACTATTTTTTACCCAGTCCAACTGTGTAAATGTTTCATTACGATGATACCAACTGTCTCTGTAAAATAAATAAAGCTTTGTCTCAATATCAAGTGAAGGTACTAACTTTATTATAACTGATTTTTTAGGCATGAATCAATACAGTTGGAATATCTCAAACCTGCTTATACTTACACATATATTTATAGCTAAATATATAATGTAGTAATGGAATCTTCTATGTTGTCCCTCTCTCAACCGGGCCATTGGTCTAATGAGTGGAGTGTTCGCCAATGGTCCGGGAGACTGGGGTTCAATCCCAGGTCGAGTCATACCAAAGATTCAAAAAATGGTACTTGATACCGCCTTACTTAACACTTAGCATTATAAGGTAAGGATCAAGAGTAAAGTGGAGCAATCCAGGGAATTTAGTAGTGCCCTCCCCTACACCTCGGGGCGGTAGCTATTGAAAATTATGACTTGAAAAAGAAGGATTCACTGCAATCCCAGATACGATGGTTTTTCGAAACCAGAAATGAACGGTTGTAGTCGAAGAAAGAAACCTTTGTAAATTGCCAGGGAACATGACCTCGATCTGTTCCAAAAGGGTTCCTCAAAAAACCGTGGCGCAGACTTTAACAACAGTACATACAAGCACAGAGGCAAAAGCAAAAGGGTTAGAAGTCCCTAAGATGTTAAAGAAATGACGGAAGTCCACTAACACTTCTACCACCTCAGTTACTTCTGACTCTCCAGCTAAGAAGCAACAAACTCAACAGCCGCAAGAACAGCTGAAACAGCAAGAACAGCAGCATAAGCAACACATCTGCTAAACCAACATCAGATTAAGCAATAGAAATCAGAGCAGAACCAGTGGAAGTACTAGAAATAGCAAAAATAGAAACAGGACCTGAAACAACAAGAACAACTACGAAAATATATAGGAGCTGGAGATGGAGAAAGACAACATGGACTTTGAGTAATTCGACTCAGCAACACTTAAAAACTTTGGAGGACGAAGAAAAGATGAAGAAAAGGAGGCGGAAGCCAAATCCAAATCCCCACAAAAAACAGTACAGATTGTACTTCACACATCACAATTGAAAAATAAAAAATACACCAATTCCCCACCTTCAAAAGAAGTCACTCAGAACCAACACCTGACCTATACACCTCTAAACCCATAGGAAAAATAACTCCTAATCATCTTTCTGCAGTAAGGCAGAAGGCTGAGCTAGAGGAAACTGGTCCAACCAGAAACCAATCGTCTCTACAAGAAAAGTCTAAAAGGGAGAAAGCACTCTTTAACGAAGAGAAGAACATTTGCCAGACGAATTTTCTGAAGGTGTAGTATGAACTATCCCACCACCAGAGGAGGTCACTTAGACAATTAAGTTGGATAAAAGTTATTTAGGACAAAAACGTTGAAAGTCTGAGGACTTTTCCAAAAAATCTCATGCTAACAAATTTCGTCTGGTTGTCTGGTAACCGAGGCTGCCTTGTATGGAAAATGATAGGGACAGCCGAAAGAGTGATACCGGGTGGAAGCACCTATCGCTAAAAAATGTGTTAGAATTGAGCAGAGAAGGTTCAAGTGTACGTCCATTCTTTTTTTATACCCCGACAGTTATTCCCTGTGTTATATTTAAATCTTTTGACCCGGCCAAAAATGCCATTCCAAGGTGATGCACCGGAAGGAGGTGACACATTCTAATGGCAGTTATGAGAGGAAATCGCGTGGGCGGAAATTGGCTGATGAAATGGGACGAGCTAAAAAATTCCCATGGTACACTCATAGTCTGATGAACCGGAAGAGAGTGACCTGTGAACTGCATGACAGTTATTTCCGCTTGATGACGATCAAACATGCGATTTCAAAGATCGAGTGGGCGATCGAGTGAGTGTTGAACTGTTATATAACTCAAAAGTCAAGATAGTTTGAGTCGAGTTGAGTCGAGTTCCAGTCGGAGTTATAGACGAGCTGTGGTAGGGAAAGCCACACCCAGCCGAGAGGGTCCTCGGGAACCCCGATGGAGTTTGGGGACCAGAGAAGTTGCTGATAAGATGCAGTAAAGAAAGCCATCACCCAGCAGAGTGGACCCCAGGGCCTCCGGTTGAGCATCAGAAGAACGAGAAAGACACAACGTTGCCGAGCATAAGAGTGGGGGTCAAAATATTGCAGTTTCTGTTCGGTCTCCAGCCCCCTCTCACACGCAAACCTTGAATAACCTTTTCAAACCCTTGCAATAAAGAGAGAGGTAAATATTTCTATAAAGAAGTCTTGCGTGCGTCTTTATCATTGCGTCAGTGAAAATATAACATAATGCGATTTGGTGCCTGTACCAGCAGAGTTCTTCAAGGACTAAGAACGAACCTAGTTACCGTAAACGACAGTTTTAAGCATCACAACACGACATCAACGAAAAGGACAAAGAAAAATGCTGGAATTGAAAGAAGTAAAAAGAAAAAACAAGAACAAACCAGCAGCAAAAAGAAGGAAAATGAACAGACCGACGCGAACAGTACATCGCTCATTCATATAATTCTATCTCTCTGTCGATTAATTTGGTTTTGTAAAAAGAAAAAAGGATTTAAATGGATTATAATAGTGAAAGATTAGTTTTAATGACAAGGGCCTTTCTAGAAGGATAAAATTGGAAATAATTTTTTTTAAATGTGTGATACCTAGATAAAAATTGAGATTACTGCTATGTGTAATATTGTATCATAGTAAGGGAGAGAAAGACAAAAAGGAAACAAAGATGACTGGGACAGTTCCTGTCCGCTTTTTGATAGACAGCAATAATAAACAATAAATTTTATGAATGGAATTTTTTTATAGTAAATAGGTCTTTGTGAGTAAAAATTTGTAGTAGCTTGTCAGTGGTCCGGACAAGTGATGATTGAAAATTAGAATTTCAGTCCAAGATCTGGAATCCCGCAAATCTGTAGTTAAGACTTTTTGGGCAGGTTTTCATGTTTGGAACTTGTGGATTGGAAATGAGAATTTTAATCCGAGAGATGGAATCTTGGGAGCATCAATGGGATTGTCCAAGAATTTCGCACATTGGTGTTTGTCTGAAGAATGCGCATATACTTTTTCGATATTTATGAAGTGGGGAGAATCGATATTTTCGGCGCTGGTAGAATCAGGCCGGTTTTGTTTTTTTTTGTGGAAGTTGTTGATACCAATTATTAGAGACATGGGTATTTTCTCAGACTTGTCGTGGTCCGTATCGATTGAAGATGGTGTCGCCGTGGAAGCAGAGTAACAAAGAGACAGATGTTTTTTTGTGACTGATGAGGCAGACAGATATTTTGTGAGTTCCCCTGGAGTGGAGCTTTGAGATTGTTATTGGGGAAGATATTTTGAAACAGGGTTTTGGATATGATTAAGAGATGCGCAGAATTTTGACGGAACCAGGTGTGGCGAAGATTCGCAGATTCGGATTAAGAAATGTTGTTGGCTGAATTGATAAAAGTTTGGGTTGTTTAGAAAAAAAAAAACCGAGATATTTTGTGCAAGAAAAAAAAAAGAAGAATGCTTGTAAGCTATTGAAAAAGTTTTATTATAAATCAGACTTAATTTATGGTAGTATAGATCGAAATTGAATAAACTGGGAAGCGAACCTATAGTTATTGAGTTAAGGTAAAGACAGAGAGGTATATATATGGTTGGGAAAAAAAGGGACATTGAATGAGCAATTTATTATGAAAAAAAAAAGAAAACAAAATGAAAACAAAATGAAAACAAAAACAAAAATATACAGGACAATGAAAAAAAGGACAAAGAAAAAGAAGAGAAACTTGAGCATTGTTGAACACAGCATATGAAAAAGAAAGAAAGAAAGAAAGAAAGAAAGAACTTTTTTTAAATAGACAGTACATAGATAGAAAAAAGAAGAAAAGAAAACTGAACATTTGTGAACTGTAATTGTAACATTGTTTTGACTTGTTGTAAAGTGAAAAATTTTTGAGTTTGTTTGAGTTTAAAGGCGACATTAGAAAATTTTTTTTCTGTTTCATATTATGAAATTTGACGAAAAAAATTACCAGAGGATTTTATGCTACGTTTAATAATGATTGCAATTATATTGATTCTAAATTTTTTTTTTAGAATTTGGGGTTTTCGTGGAATAGGAAATACTTTTGAGGAGAGTTCTGTTTTGACAAATCGGTGGCTGACGTGAGATTAGGACAGACAGTCATCCAAGTGCTGTTACAGATTGTTGTAGGGTAGACGGCAAAGAAAGCAATTCTCTCGAAGAATTCGCCGGCCCATGAAGCTGTTAAAGGCCTATGGAGGCTTCTATTTTTTTAGATTAGAGTTCTAAGGATGGAATAAAGGCGTGGCCTACTCCAATATTTTGTGGATGATGTCTGGGTCTTTCAGTCACGATGGTGTTTTGGATTCGTGCGTGATTTGGCAAAGTGAAACGAATCTGGGAAAGGCGAGGTGCCCATATATTGGTAGCCACGAGGGTTCCTGATTAAATTGAAAAGAAACCCGGTGGGGGTTTTATCAGGTAAAACATGTTTCCTCAAGGGCTTGCAAACCAATGGGCATGGAAACAGAAACTTAATGAAAACAATGGGTAACACATTGCTAATTAGTATTTTGCGTGGACTATTTTAGGTGGTTTACTGCATGCGTGTCAGATAGTGATACGTTCGGATGAATTGTGATACTTTGTTTTGGGCCATGATTTTTGTGGATTTTTGTGGAATGCTTGGGGCCTTGAAGATATTGTGTTTTAGTTTATGAAATTCTCCGGTTACTCCAGGTAGGAACCTATTGAGCGAAGAACTGGAGTGTAGTTACGAGGAATCCAGGCGAAATGTATTGCTGGAATGACCAGGGTCACTAAGTTTGTGACTAGGATCTGGGACCAGAGTATGGTCCTGTTAGGGTTTTGAAATTCTTCAAGGAATTATAGAGGGCCCGTTGTGTTGGGAGAATAAAAAATGCATCCGTATTGTACCTTGATGCACATATGTCAAGATGGCCAACCACACAAATATAGTAAAAGAAATTTAGATAATAATTAGTCGGGCAAGTGTTACATAGAGCGAAAGTCGCCTTTTAAGTAAGATTTTGTTTGCTGTAGTTCAAGTGATTCTTTTTGTGTTTTCAGCCATTATTGTCCTTGTAAATTATTCAGTAAAATAGGTGTGAGGGTGATGGAGACGAACGTGAAGAAAATTCCACATGTGGAATTTTGAAAAAAAATTAACGGATGATTGTTATATTTTGACCTTTTGACTCGGCCAAAAATGCCATTCCAAGGTGATGCACCGGAAGGAGGTGACACATTCTAATGGCAGTTATGAGAGGAAATCGCGTGGGCGGAAATTGGCTGATGAAATGGGACGAGCTAAAAAATTCCCATGGTACACTCATAGACTGATGAACCGGAAGAGAGTGACCTGTGAACTGCATGACAGTTATTTCCGCTTGATGATGATCAAACATGCGATTTCAAAGATCGAGTGGGCGATCGAGTGGGTGTTGAACTGTTATATAACTCAAAAGTCAAGACAGTTCGAGTCGACTTGAGTCGAGTTCCAGTCGGAGTTATAGACGAGCTGTGGTAGGGAAAGCCACACCCGGGCGAGGGGGCCCTCAGGAACCCCGATGGAGTTTGGGGACCAGGGAAGTTGCTGATAAGATGCAGTAAAGAAAGCCATCACCCAGCAGAGTGGACCCCAGGGCCTCCGGTTGAGCATCAGAAGAACGAGAAAGACACAACGTTGCCGAGCATAAGAGTGGGGGTCAAAATATTGCAGTTTCTGTTCGGTCTCCAGCCCCCTCTCACACGCAAACCTTGAATAACCTTTTTGAACCCTTGCAATAAAGAGAGAGGTATATATATTTATACAGAAATTTTCCTGTGTCTGTCTTTATTATTGTGTCGTTATAATACGGCAAATGAGAATATAATACCTGCAGATTCGGTTGGTTCCTCAGAGACTGTCATTACGACCGGATTAGGCACTGGCAGTCTTTGGCGGGTTATCGGCATCATCAAAGGATTTTTGGACGATGGTCGACACTGACTAAAAGGTGGCTGTCTCTTAATTTGGCCAGTATTGATGGGAAAGGATAGAGGGATTGAAGCTACTCGGAAACCTCTGTTTGGATATGGTTGCTGTGCAGGACTTAACGAGAAGGATGGGCAAATGCTCGAGAAGGACTGTTTTTTCAGCATTTGGCGATCTTCTTAACTAAGGGATCTCTCTCTACTTAAATGCAACCTGAAAGCTAAGGTTGACATTGTTTTTGCAGTTGCAGGAATCCGAGTGGTTGTGACGGATTTGTTATAAAAAGTTCCGAGTGGTTCCGGCTTATACAGCCAATTGTGCTGTGGAGAACCGTCCTTTCTTTCCGTGGTTAGGCAGATAGAAACGGGTGGGGCACAAGTGGAGCAGTCAGGTGTGAAAGCATTCTGATCAACTTCATGGCCGAGTTCGATCTTGTCGATAGATTTCGTCAGTATCCCCAAAGGAGGGAGATAAGGACAGGATCACATAGTTCACCCTCTATCCGAAATAGTTCCTTGGATTAAGTATTAGACAATAGCAGATACACACTTTATATCCTACCCCAAGTTCCACAAGATTAGGCTTGCTGATCATAAATTGTTTTTGGACGAATTGCATGTATGTGAAAGGCCTAGACTGGCCGGATACTTGAAATTCAAGAATTCTTAACAGGAGATACGGGACTTCCCGAGCCGGCTGGAAAATCTAATTTAGATAGCGTTTTCGGGGACGGTTACTGAGAATAAGTGGTAGAAATCCCTTAAGTAAAGGATCACGGACTTCATTGTCAAGTATTGCATCATCTCCTTCTAGATAAATCAAAGAATATGAAAGCCTTAGAGGATCAATTGATCTTGGCGATGGATAAAGGGAATTCCCAAGAGATAGAACTAGCTAGACAAGGCCTAGATCGTCCGGCTAACGAACACTACAATGAAGTTATCTCAGACGATTTATTGAAAGTGTTAACTCTCTGGATTGGCCCATATTTTAATCGGATCAAGAGATTTGTGTGGCCTTTCGGTAGCCTTTCCGTGATCGCTTTGCCAAACTACCGAAGTACCAGTATATGAGGTTTTCAGCTATTTAACAGATTTTCTCGCCTTCAGGTGGCTAAAGCGGCTAATTGTGCGGAGAGTGTGACGGATTGCAAAGTTCGTCACGCGTTGAGGTAAATCGACTAAAACTCCCAAGTGCTGGATGGTTGGTCATACTAAGTGTATTTCAGACTGTCACAGATCATTGTGTCTATTCTGTTGGATGGATTTAACCATTGATTTGATCAAAGCACCTTCCGTGAACTTGTCACCGAGAAAGTGATCACAATACTAAAGGCATGTTTGAGAGAATCTAGATGATTACAGGCTCATAACTTGGTTAAAAATGTTAAAGCCTGAGTCTCAGAGAACCGTCTGCAGATTTTTATCGGGGATCTGATGGGAACTGAACAAAACTGCACCATGAGGGGAAGATCGATCCAAAACAATTTGCACTTATTAAAGCCTTCGATAGAATAAACAATTGGTTCCTGACGGCTGTTTTGGAAGTTCCGCAAATTGATAAGCATTCTGTATCATTCCCAATGGCAGTGATACAAGTAAACATACAGCATTCGGAATATTTCTTAATCAAACGATCGGTTCGTTAGAGCTGGCTCTTGTTTTCTCTACGTGCTATGGAGCCTCGAAAAGATAAGAATCAAATCCTGTGTATAATCGGGTTCTCCAGCGTCTCTCTGCGAAAGTTTCCCTTGGGCCCAAGAGAATGTCCGTCTAAGCCACGAGACATGCCGGGCAGCCTTGATCAAACGACAAGAAACATACAACCAGAACCATCAAATGTCTAACACAACCAGCCGAAGCATATCCCGTCGTGTCATCGGAAAAAGAAGCAATTATTAGTCAGACGCCCTATGTACGCCAGAGTACGACACAAGGCTTTTTATTGAGGGTACCAGACGCAGGGTCGGAGCCAAGGTACGCTCAGCGGTTTCAAAAATGATTTGGGCCTCGTAGGCATTCCCCTAAAAAAAAGCCACAACAGGCGCAAGGCGATGAACCAAGCCCGGCTAACGCAGGTGAAAGTTTGAGGGGACGGCCCCTGGAGCCCAAGGAAATGTTCATCTCAGCTACGTGGCATTAGTGTTAGGCTTCCATGGGACCCATACCAGACAGCCTTAACAGAACAAGATATATCCGACCAGGACCGTGAACTGTTTAACAATGCCGACCGAAGCGTGTCAATTCGTGTTATCGGAATGACAAACAACGTCAAGAGCGAGTACCGATCTAAATAGTCCTCAGACAAGACTATTCTGGAGGTTGTGTCCAGCCTCTCCACAACACATATATATATAGATAAATGTTCATACATATATATATACATATGAATACATATATACATATATATATATTCACATATACATTCATACATATACTTATACACACATACATGCACATATATATGTATATACATACACATATATACACCTCTTCATCCATACATATACATATACATATGCAAATATATACATATATGCATATATATATATACACTTACGTACATATATATAGACATACATATATATACATACGCATATATACATACATATATATATATACTAGGGTAGGTCGATTTTGGAACTGTAAAAAGAATAATGCGGTGAACGTTGCAAAATAACATCAGAAATTACCCCACGAAATATTTTTTTCCAAAATTTCGTATTTTTTTGCGAAATCTCATTTAAAGACATAATACTTTGTGATTTTAGTCGTGACATCGGTGACGCTGGAAACCTGTATCCATAAAATTAAAACTGAGACTAAAGGAAAATTAAATAATAAAATTTATCAAATAATTGATATTTTTAAGTTTATTATCCATTTTCATATTATGTTAAATTAAATGACCAAAAACAAAAATAAAATACATTAAAATATATAGTTTAAAATACAAATAACGACTTACTAAACCTCGTTTTATTTACTGGATATTTTTTCGGCTTTCACCGGTGGTAAATATCTCTCCCAAGTACTTCGGTTTGTTTATGTTTTTTACCCTTATAATTAACGCAAAGTATACATACTATTAAAATATTTAAACCTTTTATAATTATTGCAATTTATTTATATTTTAAATTTTAGTGTTTTTTTAAGTGAAAAGTCGGTTTACGAGTTAATTTTGCAACTAAACTCTACAGTACTGTTGTTTGGTAAGTAAACATTATTACTTTTTTTAATGAATTTCGAAATTTATTTACAATTTTTTTAAAACATCTTCGTGTCTTATTTTGACACTATATATATATATATATATATATATATATATATATATATATATATATATTCTTTTTACAGATATTTTAATTAAAAAATGGCTGGAAAAAACACTGGAGTTTCCACTCGAAGTAAAGGTGCAATTAAATTTTCAGCTTTATCATCACCATTGGATAAAACTGAGCCACGAACTTGTCGACAAATAATTCAATACAGCTATTGTTTAATGAACACTTATCCCCACCTTTCTTGTTTTGGTATTTCTAAATTAATAGCAAAGGACGTGATAGATATTTGGAAGGCTGTCAACCCTCGTTTGCCTTTGTTAAAGGAAATTAGTGTTGTCAACAAGGTGAAAATTCTATGCTTTCAGAAGGCAAAGCAAATAAATAGGAAACATCTACCTGCTGCCCAAACAAAATTCTGGAAGGAAAATTTGGATACATCGATATATTATCATGTTCATGCAACCTGTCCATTTTAAGTTGTGACAATATTAATGTCAAATGTACCAAAGAAAATTGCCAGACTAAGCACATCATCTGCACTTGTCTTCTGACAAAAAAGCCAACAAAAAGTATGAAGATATCCCCACCAATAGCTTCAACATCATATGTTCAGGGTGATTCTTCCCATTCTTACTCATCTTCTCCAAGTGATGAAACAGAGGATTATAAACAGCTCGATAGTCCTCTCCAAGTACCTTATAACCTCACAAAAATTCCAAGGTATGCTCTTGAGTTAGTCAGGAGGGATGCATCTTCTAATCTTGGAGACCAGCTTTGCCCATGCCTTGCTCTTGGATTTGAGGGCTATGGGCCTTCTTATCCCTAATATAGACATAAAGAATATCTATATGGATAAATGTAAAATAGAGCAAAGGCTAAAGTGAAAAGCATAATGAAAATGTGGAGAATCTTCTTTGTATAGGAATTGATGGGAGGACAGACAAAGACACACTACACTACAAGGAATCAGTGGAGGAAAATGGAAGTAAAATTTTGAAAAAATCCAAGGACCTGAATGCCACTTGACAATCACAAAGGAGACATCAAATGAGAGTATATATTTGACTCACAGGGTTCTTCCTGATACTGGTGCAACTGGTACCGTTCTTGCGGAGCAAGTGGCTGATGTTTGGGAGAAATTTAAAAGGCTGTCCTTGTTGACAACACGAATGCAAATACAGGCTATGAAGGTGGACTTGTTACACTTTTAGAAAAAAAAATAAAAAGAAATCTTCACCCTATTGGTTGCTCCTTACATCAAAATGAACTTCCATTTAGAGCTCTATTCAAACATTTAGATGGTACCACAAAAATCCCCACTGCATTCAATGGGCCATTGGGTAAATTATGTGCAAATGATTGCCATAATTTACCCCAAAAATCTTTTTCAGCTGTTGAGAATCCCCTGGAGTTTCATTTTGGAATGAAAGATATGGATAGCCTTAGTAGTGACCAAAGACTACTCTATGAATATACAATTGGTATTTCTAGAAGTAAGGTGGACCCTAGATTTGCATCGTAGAAAATTGGTCCATTAAACCAGGCAAGGTGGTTAACTTTGGCCATCAGGCTCATGTGCCTATGGACTCGTGGGGCATATCCACAGAATCTTTCGACCAAACTATATAGTTTGATAAATTTTATTGTGAATGTTTATGCTATTTGCTGGTTTGATATTTAAAAAAAGGAACAAGTTCCATCACCTACAAATTTATATTTACAATATGATTGACAGGATATGAAAGCAACCAATTGAGGTTCAAAGGATTACATTAAAAAACCTCCAGTATAATGCCTTTTTATTACTTCCGGAGAATGTTTTATTTTCAATGGTAAAATTTGATGAATCTGAAGTGAGAGAAGAGGGTATAAAAAGAATTTTAGCCATTAGGTAACTTAATATTTATTCATACAAAACTGGTTGAAGTACTTGTGCCACTTTATTGAAACATTTTAAAGATTACATCTGATTTCACCAAATATCATTAAAGCAGAACAAATTGCATTTAAAAATTAAACTTAAATTATTTTTTATATTCTTTCAGAAGAAGGAAGCCAGTCAAGAAAATATTTAAAAAGATCCCAATGATCAACTTTAAAGCTGTGCACTGGACTGATTTAATTGATTTGTCAGTAAATGGAGTCTGTGAGCCACCACTCACACTAGACTTTTCTGACAATGAATTACAGAATTCATTGTTAACTGGTGAAAAGATTAACTTGCCAGATTTCCCTTCACATTCCCAAGGTGTGGAACGGGCAGTTAAGTGAGTAACAGAAGCTTCTCAATCCGTGTATGGCTTTGTAGCAAGGCACCAGCACATACTTGCAAAAGTTTTGTGCCAACAATTGAGACCAGCGTTTTCATCTAAGGGCTCATATATGGAACTATTTGATTCCATATATTAAAAATTATTAAATAATTATTTGTTTTTCCATATTTGTTTGTTGTATTTCAATTCATATCAGGAAAAAAAATTTTTTTTTCAATATATTCAAATATTACTGCTTGAATAATAGCATTTCAAATTCGACACAGGTAAAGCAGTGTGGGGTAGGGGTTCAATTTTCAATTTAAAGTTTTGTTATAATTTATTTATTATATTTCCATAAAATAAAATAAGATTTCCTAATTTAAATACTGAAATTGTTTGGTTTTTACATCAATATTTAAGCCAAATCTGGCAAAATCGAGGACTTTTCAGTACGTGTTTATTCAAAATCTTTCATGCCAAATTAGCAAAAAACCGTTGAAGATTCAGATCTAATTTTTGGTATGAGTATTTAATAGATATATACACAACTTTCAGTGCATTATTCTTTTTGATATTTAAAAAAAGTGAAAAATCAACCTACCCTAACATATATGTATATGCTTATATTCACATACACATATATATACTTACATATATACATATATGTATACAGAGAGAAAGATATGCGTATATACATTTAAATACGCTTACATATATATATCATGTATGCTTACCTAAATACATGCATATACATACATATGTACATATATTTAAATACATATATACACACTCTTTCATATATATCAACATATACTAACATACGTAAACTTACAGTTGTATCGTGGTAAGGAAAAGATACACAGTCAATAAAGTTGATTGTTTATAAACTCAGGTGTTACAATCCGACTAGTATTATAAGTCTCGCGCTGTTAATGTTACGTCTATCTGCTTCTCTTTCTGCTTCTATCTGTCTGACGTGCTTGAGAAACACGGCGTCTTTTATACTTCCGCTATATTGGCAGTTGAGAGTAGATATCGAGAAATAATTGAAAGTTCCAGGGCAGATCGCAACAACTACCCTGCGTCCGGATTTAATTCTCTGGTCAACCGAAAGAAAGGAGGTTGTGCTGACAGAACTGACAGTCCCGTAGGAGGAAAATATCGAAGTGGCCCGCGAAAGAAAGCTTGAAAAATATCAGGGGCTAGTAGAACAATGCAAATCCATCGAATAGTGGACAGCATGCTATCAGATAGAAGTTGGCTGCCAGAGTTTCGCAGGAAGATCCGTATGCAGAATTCTGAGTCGACAAGGTAAGATAGGTGAAAAATAAGAGAAAGGCCATCAGAGCGATTTTAGAATCGGCTGTAAAAGCGTCCAGATGGTTATGGATTAAAAGATCAGATTCATGGAGCACAATAAAGACTAACGAGCTTTGAGGTATTTAATGGTAAAATAGAAAGAGTTTGAAAAAGAAAAGGAAATGAAAGCGAGAGTAAACAAAGAAAAGACTTAGTTTTCCCAATGTACATATCATCATCATCATCATATCGCGCTGGTAGCACGGATATCCCTGACCCTCTCTCGCCACTCCTCCCTATCGTTCATCGCCCTTGGTAGGTCTTCAGGACAACATCCTGTATCCTCACATAGCTGCTGAATGTACGTTCGTGCTGGTCGTCCTGCTTTTGCGCGGCCATGTGTGGGGATCCATAAGAGTACATCTCTTATGAGTTCATCTCTGCTTCTCCAGCAATGTCCTGCATGTCTGGTTCGTCTAACTTGAATAGTTTTCGTGATAGGGGGTAGGTGGCCGTACAGTTGGTGTCTTGTAGGGTGTTGCTGCCAGGACTTGTTCAGGATTGCACGCAGCATTCTTGTGTAATTGCCATCTAGTTTCTTCTCCAGCCGTTTTGTTAGCGTCCATGTAGTGCATCCATATAGCAGTATCGATGTGACCGCTGCCTGGAAGAAACTGCGTTTCATTTTATCGGTTAGGTCTGATTTCCATATAGTCGATAGCCTATTGATAGCTGTCCATGCTTTCGTTAACCTCGTTTCGATGTCCTTTTCGGTTGATTCGACGCTGCTTCCTAGGTACGTGAATTTGTCTACTAGTTTAAGAGGGGTTCCTTTTAGAGTGGAGATGTCCCCCGTTTGGTTATAGCACATATATTCCGTTTTGTGTGCATTAACATGGAGGCCTATGCTTGCTGCTGCTCGTTCCAAACTATGCAGAAGTGTTTCGGCTTGGTCAGGTGTATTTGCCAGTATCGCTATGTCATCGGCGTAGTCGGCGTCGGTAATTGTTGTTGCAGGGTATCTTCTGCTTCTTTTCTTCGTCAGTTCGAAGCCATTCTCTTTGATTTTGTCAATCGATGTTCTAAGTACGTAGTCTAGACAAATGATAAAGAGGTACGGAGCCAGCGTGTCCCCTTGTAGTACTCCTGCTACAATGTCGAAGTATTCTGTGTCTCCATCTGGTGATCGTACTTTTACTTTAGTGCTTCTATAGAGAATCGTTATTGCCGCTACGGTTTCTTTAGGTATGCCGTACGCTAGTAGGATTTGTTCCATCTTTCCTCTGTGAATGGAGTCGAAAGCCTTGGTAAAGTCGACAAATATTAATGTCGCTTGTAGGTTCTTTGCCCGTACACCTTCAAGGATTCTGCGGATGGTTAATATTTGTGAGGTCGTGGATCTATTTCTTCGGAAGCCATTTTGGTTTTTTCTAAGTATGTTGTCGATTTTGGGTTCTATTCGGTTTCGTAGTAGGGCATTGTAGATTTTGGCAGCTATGGATGTAAGTGTTATATGTATATAATTGAATGTAATTATTTGTACGAAGATTCTTATAAAAAAAATAAAGATAGAACGGTAAGGAGAAGTATTTAAAAAAAAGGAAAAATAGAAAAAAACAACTTGTTCCATTACTTGCAGTATCAAGATTTGTTTTCCTCTAAGAAGATTATATCTGCTCGTAGAATTATTACTGTCAGGGTCTTAACTACGACTGTCTGGTAGAGTATTTTTGTATTTGAGTTTTTAAAGTTTTTATTTACTTATCGTCATTAATCTTTTTGTAAAGAATTAGTTTGCGCGACTATATATATATATATATATACGTGTGTGTGTGTGTGTGTGTGCGTGTGTGTGTGTGTGTGTGTGTGTGTGTGTATTACCGACCGAATACGCGTGAATAGGAATTTGCTTACCCGTTATCTTGGACCGAACCTTGCTCAGTGCTTGTAAACATACTTCTACAAAATCTAGGAGGAAAAATATTTATAGTATAAAAATAATACAAATATGACATATGGCCAAACAATGGAGGAGGGAGACTGTTCAACACTATCCTAACTAGATTCATTCACTGACCAATACCTCAATTGAAAACATCATTATCATATTACGATTACCAAAACAACTCTTGCGCTCCATGAAATTCTAACCTAAAATCCATATTTACAGTGTGAGGAACAATTTAAAATTCAAAATTACATATATGCATATATACACATGATAACACACATGATAACGTCGAAAGATGAAAAATTTTACACAATTAAAAGATAATAGTTAGAATAGGATCCCCACCACAAGCTAGAATGGCAAAAAGACAAGTTAACCAGTCGGAAATAGTGCTAGTGGAGAATAAGTAAATAAATAATAAATGAATATATATATAAAGATTAAATCTTCATAGCACTCCTGGAGAACTCCAATTCCTTAAACAGGGATGGGAAAGGGAAAAACAAACAAAAAAGTCGGGGACTAAAAAAACGAAATGGGCCAATGACCAAAGATACTCTAGCTAAGTTAAACAAATTTGACATCAACAAAACAAAAATGGTCAACAGTCTAACCCACTTGGGCTGAGTGGTCACGTACTTCCAGGAAACCAATATCCTTAGGTCCCTGTAATATCAAGGCTGGCTCCTACTACGCGACACAAACGTGCAACAGTCACCCACGTTTGGACTTTAATTTGGTGCTTTTAAAAAAACACCAGGGTCTGAGAGGAAAAAGACTCACAGTCGCGGAGTACCTTCTGTCTCATCATCCAAATCACAACATGCATAATGCCGAGTAAGCAGAGAAACACACAATGTTCCTGTTTGTTCAACTTCAGTACGAAATTGCTGCACACAGAACAGGCTTCAAGGATAAAGAACTTCCACCCAAGATGAGGACCGTAAAAGCCTTCAAGATGCTTGCACAGCGGCTGCACGACCGGGCAGTGAAAGAAGGTGTGCTCAATAGATTCCTCTAATGCACCGCACCGGGCACACTCGGGTGAAATTGTCAATTGCGTTGCAAACAATCTCTTGCCGACCCAGAGGGCATTCCAGGTGACCAGCTAGGTGAGACATCTCATCCCGAGGACCAAAGGCAACAGAAAGTGACTCTCCTCACACTGAGCTCACCGATCAGATCATCTCGAGTGCCCCCCCACAACAAACGATATAATGCCCTACACGACAATGGCCGGCTGTCAGAGAGACCAGTCTGCAGCCGAGTGAGAACTTTCAGAGCATGCCGACACTCGCGATAGAAGGGTCACTCTTTTCTGAGCAAACAATGAGCCTCCCTGTCAGCAGAGTGCACACTTCTAAATGATGGAAAAGATAGTTTAGCGTCTTCTTTCCAAAAGTTCCAAATCGCGTTATCTTGTGAACACATCCGGTCAAGGAAGCTAAGGCGCTGCGTCTCGACATTTGGCACATCTAGACCGCCTTCAGACGGGTGAAAGTGACAAATCTCCCGTTGCACCGAAGGAGCCTGTTTCGCCCAGATAAACTGGAATAGGAACCTTTCAAACTTGAATAGGATGATGCACGGGATTGGAAGCACTGAAAATCGGTAAACGACCAGGGAGTCGATGTGTTAGCCGCACACCTCAGCCCAGCTCCCTACATAGCCACAACTCAGTCACAGATACGACCTTTTCCAGTACTTCCGACCAATTTTTCTCCAGTTGGAGATCGGGACCGAACCAGACGCCGAGTATCTTGCACGGGCCCTCTCTCCAAATGAAGGGGCTGAGAAGAGCACAGCTCTTCCAAGAAACCAACCTTCCAATTTCTTTGCTCACCTCAATCACCTCGGTACTGCTCATAACAAGCACACTAACATCGTCAGCGTATGCAGTGTACCTGGCTACCTCACAGGAGCCAGATAACGTGAGGCCGCGTAGGGCCGGGTTCGCACAAGAAAGGCTCAAGCGCAAGAGTGTACAGCATCGGTAACAGCGGGCAACCCTGACAAATCGAGCGAGTCAAAGTGAAGGGTTCACTTCCACCATGATTCCGGGTGGCGTGTAAAGAAGGCGAATCCTGCCGCAAAAGTGAAGCCCGAAACCGACTGCAGACATGACAGCCTCCAGGAAACTTGGACTGATCTAAATTAATCAGTGCGTCATTTCCATCGACTTTTTCTACGATCGTGCGAACCTTACGAAGACTATCCTGGATAGTCCTACCCTTCACAGCACAAGACTGCTCCGGGAAAATCAGACTTGACAGGACAGTCAGCAAACGGCCAGCTAAGATCTTCGCCAAAATCTCTAAGTCAGTGTTTAACATCGTTAAAGAGCGGAAATTACAAATCCCATCCCTACCATGTTTGTTCTTACGTAACAACTTCTTTACACCTCTGGTGAAGCGTCTGGGTATGGAGCACTGCCTCATCTAGTTGTTTTAGATGGTAGCCAGCAAGGGAGCAAGATAAGTGAACTAGTGAACTGCTTTCAGCTCATTTCCACCGAAGGTTATGTGGGGAGGATGGTACTCTTCTAGTGGTGGAGGCAGGTAGAGGACCTGTGTTCATCAAGATGACCGAAGAGCTGCAAAGTAGGAAGTTAGGCGCAGCAGGGCTCTTTCGGTGTGGGCGACGAGGGCAGCATCGTCAGCGAAGAGAAGGTCACAGCAGCTCAAGTGTTTTTATGTGGGCATGCAGTCACCTGAGGTTAAACAGACTGCCGTCAAGACGATAGCACCGTCATAGTCAAGATATTCAATGGCTTGTTTAAGCATCATGTTGAAAAAGATACTGAACAGAGTCGGTGCCAGAACACAACCCTGATTCACGCCGTTGACGATGGGGAAGGAAGAGTCTACGACAATTTTAAATGCCTTTCCAAAATGTCTGGAAACTTATTGAAGGCAATAGTACATACACGCGATCTAACATGGGGCAATAATGAAACCATTGATATAAAAGAGGAACATTATTATAACCCCCAAATGTGTTGACATGCCGTTAAAATCAATCAATTTTCTGTGGGGCTTCTAACCATTATTAACAGCCCATGAAGCTGTAAAAAGTATTTTATGTTATTATCAGTTTCATCATGATGTTGCAATATCATAATCACAATATTTGAATTTAATAAAAACGATTTGACCTTGGGATTTACCTAGCAAATGTGAAATTGATGAGAAACTACTGAAAATATTAGAAAAGAAAAATTAGAAAAATATTCAAAATAGTTTATGTGTGCGCCCATTCATAAAAATCCCATATTTAGTAAACGCAGCAACTTTTTGCCCGTTTTCTCGTTCCCCAATCGGAAAAAGGAGGACTAAAATGTTCGGTTTGGGGTTGCCCTTACTGGAATTTTAAAATGGTCTCTAAGAAAAAAATGTTTTTTTTTTTATAATTCAAGTATAATTATCGCTTAATCAATTTTAAAAGATATTTTTAAAAATCTAACGCATAAGCCAGAAATGTAAATGATCAGTTTTAAAAAGACAAAACCGAAATGCCAGCACAAAAATACTTGAGTAAATAAATAAATCGAATAATAGTCAAGTCTTTTATGTTTGTTAAAAAAATTATTACTCTTTTTATTCATTTTTGAAGATTAATTTGAATATTTCATTCCTAAAAATTCACGCTATAATTTCCTCGTGAAAATTTCTTATTGGTACGAATAGGGATATTCTATCAGCTGTTATTGCGGAAAAACTTCCACCTTTATAGAGATCCAATGCTTGTGGACATCTTGCATAATGTAAACAATTCATGTAAAAATATAAAAAGATTTTGAGAAGTGAAGGCACCCGGAGCAGTTGGTCCATTTGAACACCTGCTTAATGATTGCCGTGTTTTGTGATTATGGTATGTGCTACAAAGATATTAGAAGCAAAACAGAAAAGAAGTTTTCCTTTTCTTTTATTTTTTAATAAGAACACGTGAGCAAAGACAAAAGACTTGGTCTTGAATTAAATTTTAAAGTTGCTGGTGAAATACAGGAAGACAGATAATTAATCTTAGAGGCTTGGGGATTTAGCCCCAAGTCTCTAAAATTTTGGCAATTGATGATGGCCCACAATAAACTGATTGATTTTAATGGCATCAACACATCTGGAGTTATTTAATGGATAGAGGTTAGAGAACACAAATTTACGTTAATGTTAACATTTTCTGTGTAGTTTCATAAGTTCTTAACTTCTAGTTATATGACATGATAGCAATTCCTATCTAAAACAAATAATTTGATAACAAATCTATTTGATCTATGCATAAAACCCTAATAGGTACGACCTCTACGGGTCGAAAGGAGTAATAGCAATGAAGGGGTACGGCCCACATTCCAGAGCTCAAGAACTGAAGCCTCATGACCAGGTAGAGTTTAGTGTCATACCTTGGACATCCTTTTTTGAGGTGGGTATACAGCGAATAGCATGTTCTAAGCCATGCTGACAGAACAAGCCAGTCTTTGAAGAAAACGCCAAGTAATAAAGTTGGAAGATATTCTTTAGAATTAAGCTGTTTGTCCACGTCAAAACTGAAATTACGATCATTGGCTTGAGTCCGGTTCAAAAGCAAACACCAGCAAAATCCGCTTGTGAATTAACACGTTAGATCGCATATCTTAATACAACACTCTCTTTAATACCAACCATAACTAAGTCAAATTAAGATAATTAAGAAAATATCATTATTTCTTTGAATGATAATTGAAAGAGGATATCAGTATTAAAATTAAGTCTTCGTATTATTATCTAGAAATAATGACTTTCATTAGAAATTAAATTCATCAAACAAAAGAACATTTTCATTAACTAACTAATATTCACATTTTTATATTAAAATATTTATACAGGAGACATTTCGTTTATAATTTGGCTTTGGTTTTTAGAGGAGAATCTACAAATAAAAAATCCAAATGAAAACGTGAAAAATCTTTTCAGAAATTCTTTTTTTCATTTTCGAAGTAATCGAGATCATTTTTAAAACTTTTTATGTAGGAAATGATATTTTAATAAAAATAAAATTAGTCGCTTTCAAATTTGATTATCATTTATTTAAAATTATCTTTGCCTACTTCATTAAAATAAAATGAAATAAGAAAAATGATTTAAGAATTAAATGCTTTGAATTATCAAAGAAAGAAAAATGAAGGATGTTACTACTGTTTAGAACTTAATGTTCTCTCGGTGCCCAACCGTCTCGCAAGACGAAACTAAATTGAATAGCTTCATGTGAGACATAAGTTGCCTTACCGTAATATAGTGATTACCTAGCTAATATCACAGCCCAATTCCACTGTAGTGAATTCGATTCTCGCTGATACTTCACACTTTCGGCTTTCAGTTAGATTAATTTCAGCTTAGAGGATAGTTTTAATATGTGTGTTTTGATAAATTTCTAGTGATTCTATCCGTTGGGGGCTATGCAGCTACAAATTGACAAACACGAAGTCTAATACACCCATATGAATTTTAGAGCAGGAGATCTTATCAGAATCATCCTTAGATATCAACTTCCATACAAATTTATTCAATAGTGAAAAAGCATCATACACGGACAGGATGTAACACAAGGTCAATTTTAAACCTCTAACTTCAGTCCCTCTTTAGCGGGACTGAATTCAGAGGTTTCCTTATCTTAAACTGGTTGCTTAACCAAAGCTAGAGAGCCCAGTCTACTCTACTATTTACTCATAGTTGCAAGAGAAGAGATGAAGTCATATCTTTCCGGTGGGAGGGGGCATAAGCACAAAGTGAAACTCAAAAAACCTAATCCAGGAATTAAACTCCAGTTGCGGATTCTTTTTTCCACAAAGATAACCGTTACGCTGTGTTTTCAGGTCTTGTGATGAATTTGTTTACTAATTCATATCAAGACCTGAAAATTTTGACTTAACTGCTTAACTTTTTTTTTTGTTCGAAAACAACAATCTTGAATTTCTAACAACACGAGTGGCTTGACTGATTAAATTATCTCAAAACAAATATTCATTTTTTGTAGAATATTGAAATTAGTTTGAAATATTCATAACATCTGAATAGTGAGTGAACCAAAAGATTATGGGAAGGTCTAGTTTATCATATAAACCGTAGTATGTTATCAGAGATAAAATATTCACATAACCTCTATTCACGCGTGAAAAAAAAATTAAGTTAATAGAAATACTTCCGTTTCATCATTGAATCAAAATGCTGACCACTTACTTTAATGCACTTAACGATTTTTTTACAGAGTAGCTTCAAAACGCCTGATGATGGCCACCGTTTTATCCTGTATCCTTAATAGTTTAGTGCTCTCTAAAACGTCAGTTAGTCTCAACTTTATTTCCTGTTTCGTAACCAATATAAAAGCCAGGATTTTCAAGTCATGTAGGCAAGGTCTTTTAATTTGAAATATTGGCACAATATAATCTTTCAACCTCTGTTTCTCTCTAATAAAATGTTCTATTCTTCTGGTCCTGTGCTAAAATCTAAGCTTTTTTGTTCGGTGGAGGGTGTTAAACTCAGCTAAATTTATTATATTCCAAAACCCTTATAATATATGCACTTATAGGATTAGTTTAGAATCTCCAAGAATGACTGTCGCATTTTAGCGACTAAAGTTGGAAAGAATTTTTCAATAAACATGTTATTGTAAAAAGAAAAATATAGTACATTTGTGAATGGAACTATTTAAGTTAAAGAAAAAATAGTCGGCTGGGGCTGTAGAATACACCAACTGCTTCTCTACAGAAGAGTAAGACACCCCACCACCGCCAACGAGTGTCCTGGATATGACACTAAATAATTTGATGGTGAGGTTCCAATAATGCTGAAGCTTTGGGTAATGCAGAGTACACCTTTATTGCCATCGATCCCAGGTCCACTCTGATACGGAGTGGTAGCACCTTATAGGGTCCTATCTATAGGTGAAATAGAACAAAACTTTGGACTCAAGCTAAACTGAATTGTTTGAAACAGAAATGTTTATATATATATATATATATATATATATGGATCCGGCATTAATAGCCTACAATGGTTTATATGCCATAAAACCAAGCCAAACCAAACCATTTTTTATCTCGTATCAGATTTTCTAGATATCAAAAAATGTAATATTGAATTAAGTTATATTTTCTACTGTCATGATTATTGTCGCTACTTTTGATGTTGGTCAGAGAGTAACATGCTGACACTGCAAGTCTTCTTGACTAAGATAAGTAAAAAAAAAAATTAAACATTTCACTGATGTTTGGCAAGCTAGTACTTTAGACAAATAACCATTGAATAGTGAATTTTTGGCCTTGTGCCAGATCTAACCCTCGACTAGATTTTTAATGGTCATTTCCAGTGATGTAATGGTCAGCAAGTTAAGCTAGCAGACTATAGTCAAGTGAATTCAATTCCTTGTTCGATACTGAATTCTTCCGGCATCGACGTAGAAAATATGATCGGAAACCTAAGTTCGAACCCTGAACGAAGTTGTTTGCATTTCCCTTGGAAAGGTAGGAATCCAACAATTTTAAGCCCAGTCGGCTGGGGTTGTAGAATACACCAGATGTGTCTCTGCAGAGTTAACTCCCCCTCCCAACGAGTGTCCTGTATAGGACAATAAATCAATCTGATGGTAATGCTCAAGTCCTGGAGCTCTGAGGAATGTGGAGGACCCCTTCATTGTCATTGCTCCCGAGTCTGCTCAGACTCGGTGTGGTAGCACCTGATAGGGTCTAATCTATGGAGCAAATAGAACTGTTTGACAGTTAAACTAAGGGCAAACAAATGACTGATGTTAAATTCAATTGTTAGAAATTAAAATCTTTGAAAATTTAACTGTGACTGGTGTCTAATTGAATTGTTAATGACAACAAAAATTGCTTACAAATATATATATATATATATATATATATATAAACAGAATGTGGTATTAACCTACAATATTTGTGTGACATAAAATCAACCAAACCAAACCAGCTATGGGTAAAAAGTAAGGCAGACAGAAGTTTTTAAACTTGGTATGACAAGGGGTATAGAACTCGATTCAAACAAGGTGTACTCTGCTAAAAAAATTGACCTTGTGTTGAATCCTAGTAGAAATATATGTGTCTGGCTTTATGCCAAACTAATTTGAGCAAATGTCAACAAATGCAGCTACTATACTCAGTGTGTAGCTGACCACATGATTCTTTCGTTAGTTAAAGGAATTCTTTCTTGTAAATTTTCTAAATAGGATTGATCCAAATAAATTCCATAAAAACAGTCATTTGAATTTCAATGTGAACTGAGTGTTTTTCATTTCTTTTTAGCTAACCTTGTAATCCAATCTGAGAAGAATATATGTCCGTCTTCACTTTATAACAACCATTGTATCTAAAAGGTAAAATCATAATACTTAATGCGTTTAAAAAAGAATAAAAAAGGAAAATGGATAATTTTAGTAAATTACTAAGCTTTTAGCTTAGACATGACACAAAGCCGTATGAATGGGACATCCAATGAGATCCGAACTCACGAGTGAGAAAATGGATAAATTCTATTTTACATTTCAGCTTCATGGTTTGAAGGTGGGTAATGAATCCTTTCGCATTCAAATGTTTCCTCGAAATTAATTTTAAACCAGTCAAAAACGACACAAAAACATTTTAGACTAGCATTTTCATCCTCGCAGCTGCTCACTTATGTGGTTGATATATTCTTCGAATTCTGTCGCTGATTGTTTGATTTTAACGGTATGTCAATCCGTTTAGGGTTTTATGCCTAGAAGTTAGGAAATCACATTCATTTTTGTGTGGTTGCTTCTTACGATTTTTTGTTTGTTTGCACACAATTATACAATTTCCGACCTTAGATTTGCACACATTTGTATGGTTTCAAATATTCTTATCTAATATCAAAAATATGTATTCAAGAAATTATTTCTATTTAATAATAGTATTTTATTTTTACACACTAATATGATAATCCTTGGAAAACAATTATAGCTTTATACAAATAATTTACAGTTATACATAGAGTATTCTAATACAATTAATGGCATCAAGTATCCTTATTGAATACGAATAATTTTAAATATGATCCATAGATAGAACTCTTACAGGTACTTCCAATCTGTGTTAGAGTGAGCCTGGGAGTAATGATAAAGGGTTATCCACACACTGCAAATCTCATGAACTGAATCTTCACCATTCAATGCAGTTTAGAGTCATACCTAAGACCTTCTGGAGGGTACCCTTCAGTAGAGGAAACAGTCAGTGCATTCTAAGGCCCACCGGATATTGATTGAATTTAAACTATGAGTAGGTTTCGGGTCTTACCTTGTCATAACACCAACATCATGCTTAGAATAAAGACCATTGAAATTCAAGCATATTTCTTACCTCTAAAATCTGGACGTGTGATTCCAGCTTTCCCTCTAATTCTTCAAACGAGTAGCTATAATTTCTTCGAATTTCAATGAAATCCGATTTTACTTTGAAGGTTTAAAAATATATCAATTGTAAAATCTGTATGGAGAGGCAAGGAAAGGAAATAAAAGATACCCGTTTGGGGGAATATGAGACAAGCATACTTGAAAGTGGAGTGAAATGGTTATCATTATAGAAAGTGGAATCGACGACACGACTTCAAAACCTAGACGAGGCTATTTGCATTTCCCTTCAAGCTCTTGAGAAAAGCATAAATCTTTCAGTTCTTTCCAATAGTTGTGGGTAAATAGTGGGGCAGAGTGGATTCTTTAACCTTGCTTAGGCAACCAAATTCAAACCCGCTTTACTCTGCTTAAAATTTCACATTGTCAAATTCTGCCTTTAGTGGAAGGGTTGAGTAAATATATATTTGTAAGTGGTGGCCAAAAACTGACCTTACTCCGTGGTCTCTGTCGCAAAAACACCATTGTGGCTTATGCCCGTCAGCTATTAAGCTTTGCAAATATATTCTCGATAAACCATAGTGGTTAGGGGTCTCTGTATTAAAATATCTTAGTTAAAATATGTATTCATGGTGTAATGGTTAGCAAGCTTGGTAGTGGGTTTAATTCTGCTGATGGTCTGCAATCCCCCTAGTACGCTACCCATTATACAACGAAAGGTACAGGGCAGCTTAGATTCGCACAAAGTAGAATCAAACTCACTACCAAGCTTGCTAACCATTACACTAGAAGATTCTAATGGCCATGAGTAGTTTGATTGGTTGAGATAGTGGTGGGTAGGCCAGCGGTGTATTGTTACACTATTGAAAGAAAATGAAATGGATACAGCGAACACAACGAGACTTCCGAGGTTTTTATAACCACCACTTTGTAAATAACACCTCAAATGATTTCACACTTAAGCGACTGAGCTTTTGAAAATACAAATTTATTTTCAAACCATAAGAATGTCAACGAGAAAAAAGGCCAGTCAAGAATCTATATTGAGAAGACTGTTTGTCTTCTATAGATATCCAAACTGATTTAGAGGAATTAGATTTAACCCTAAGAACCCAAGGGTGTCGTTGCGTCACGTTATCCCGATTTCTGTATTGCTATTGCCTTTCAACAGTCAATAATAGATGACAATTATTTCTTCTTCTTCTTCTTCTTCTTCTTCTTCTTGTGCATATTTATTGTAGTTAAATGAAGGTTTTATTGCAAAAATGTTCTTCAAGGGAAAAATGCAATGATCCTGAGAGTCCTTTAGCAATTATCTGAAGGAAGCCATGTTACTGCAAAACTTGTCGTAGAGTTTTAATTCTCAAACTCCAAAAGAAAAAATTATCTTTATAGAATAATTTTCCTCACTTAATTAAACATTACTGATTAAGCTTATTTATAGTTCTAAAAATTAAAGATCTCAGATATTTACATAGCATTATTAGTTAGTTAGGACGAACAATTCAGTCAAAAAGCACAATGTTTAAATAGGTAAATCACTTAATTGTCCCCAACTTATATTTTTAAAAAACGCCGTCCTACTGTAATTATGCCCAGTTGCATTCCAAGTTCTCTTCTTAATTTATGTAGACGTATACTTCAACAAGGGCCTACAATCAAAGGTACGTTTAAGCTTATATCAAGTTCAACATCTTTATATTTATAGTGTACAAAGAGATTAATAAGTGTAGTATATAGATAGATATTCTCTCGATTTGGAACGAAAAAAAGAAGAAAGAACAATATTTGCTCTTTTAGTTTGTTATTGTTATCACTTTATTTTCAAGATTATATCTTTCAAACATTTGTTCTCACGAGCAAGACACTTTTGAAACCTTAAAGTTCTGCTGTTGTCGTCTAGACATGGCATGTAATATTGCTGCAATTTCATGACCAATAAAATCTTTCATTTCGTCAGTTTTCTCTAACCTTTATTTAATGTCTTAAGTCTTTAGGAATCACCAGAGATAGATGTGGTGAGATGAAACACAAGGGGATAGATGTGGTGAGTGAGCCGGACACAGAATGTTACAACGGGTTAAGATGAGACGCCTCGGAAAATTTTCTCAGAAAGTTTTATCCACACACAGTTAAATGTTAAAACAGTTCTCTTCCGAATAATTTAGCGTAGTACAGTTTTAATGTCAAAAATAGTTCAATTTCCGACAATTTAGTATAAGTATGCAGTTTACATGTCAAACAGTTCTATTTCAAGCAATTCAGTTTAGCATAAGTACGCAGTTTAAATATCAAAACAGTGCTATTTCAAGTAATTTAGTTAAGCATAAGTACCTTGATTTAACCCATAGATAGTGCTCTATGAGGACGATGGACAAATTATTCCCTTTTGACTAAACTGGGTAGGAGACTCAAAGAAATTGAAATGGCAGTGTTTGAGAATTGTCTGAGTGATAATGCCATGCAAATTTATCAAGGTGTCCAATTTGAGACAGTCGAGCCTGAACGGACCAACCATGACATTATAGATGTTCTGATGGAATATACGATTCATAGGTCTCGTTCGTGACTAACGAGACCTATGAACGTTTTGTGTTTCAATAGAGAAAACAGGACAAGAATGAATCTTTTGACAGACGTTTTTCTTTTCCTTTTTTTTTTTTTTTTTTTTTTTAGCTTGCCGATTCTGTCAAAACTGTCGGGATCCTCTGATGAAGGGCCAAATTGATTCTGGGGTGAGGGTTCAGGTTACAAATCAAGACTTACTGAAGGTTCAAAGCGTCAATCTTCAAGATACAATTGACAGCTACAGAGCAACTGAAAAGGCTGCAGAAAAGAGTCACGGCATAGGGACTGAATTGGCGCATTCTGATGTGGTCTGAGACAAAGAAAAATGCCAATTTTGTGGTTTACGTCACATTCCTTGATACGACAGGTTTGTTATGTTTCAACTTCGGCGACACTTTCCGTGTTCAGCCATCAAAACTACATACGAGAGAGTGAGGAGAGGCTACAGTCATAAAGCAACTGAGTGGCTGATCCTATGAGATAGAGTCAAAGAATGGAGGAAATACCGAAGCAACGAAGAGCTCTTACGTCAAACAATTAAATTCATGCTTTTATTCCCAGAACAGCGACCGCCAACATCGGAAGTGGTGCATAAGCGAGTGTGAGAGAGCTCTACATCACTGGAAAAGAAAAACAATAATGAGAGTGACAGCACTTGAAGAAGGCCACCAAGCAAACAACAGACCCTTGCAAACACGCCTTAGGGCGCGTCATACACAAACCAGCCCGTTGAGTGAATAAAAAACATTTTCTTCGTCCTCACTTTCTTAGACAATCTTCTCCCACACACATGAAAATCGATATTATCTCCGCCCACTTCTAAAAAAAGTTAGATAAAAGTATAATATAGATAAATGAAATAAATCTTACTCCGAAGAGGGAGATGTTGCGTTTATTCGACTTACGTCCCTCCTGCAATGTAGCTCTCTTATTAAGGAAATAGCAGTTCCTGTAAGAATGACACCGCAATAAACATGACTCATAGAGCTCCGTTGTCTTTCTCGTTTATACTAACAGCATCTTCCACAACATTTTGAAGACTGAAAATAATCATCTTAGAATTATCTTTAAATTTTGCCCATTTAGGGAAACAATTTCACAAAAACTTCAATTACAGTTTGCAGCACTGCTAACATTCTACTGTTCTACAATACGAATCCATGGGTTACCTTTTTATAATTGCTTTTCCCTAACTTTTTAAAGTTTCTAAACGATCAGCATTCCTAATTACGTTTCCATTACAACCTCATAAACAGTTGTAACATTCTTCAATATTGTTCTTAAAAAATGTAAAATCATTTTTCAGATTATTATATGTTGAAGCTAAGATAGACTTACGACTTTTTCCCACGACCATGAATATTAGAATATTCATAAAAATTCAAAATCTTCGAGCAAGAAGTGAAATTCATCAGGAAAACAAAGGAAGACGTACAGTGGAACTCCAAAAGGTCGATACCTAGCAGAGATTCAAAATACAAAGGGGTTTCGTCCAGGGGAGTAACTATTCCCATTATAGTTCGTTACATCAAAGATGCCACTAAACTATATTCTACAAATATGCAAAAATAGTTTGCTTTAGCAAACTGCTTTTCATCTCTTAGTTCTCTTCAATCAGATATTTCTCTTCCATTCTATCGGATATTTTATCGATTATTCTTTCAAAAAATAATGTTCTTTTTTGTTTATTAATGAACTCACGAGGGGAAAGTATCTTTAATTGACAAGAAAACACGCGTGGCGTAAAGTTATCATCGAAAAAAAAAATCCACGAAGTGCGTTTAAATACTGGACCGGGCTGTTTGCTTTTCACATCATGCTAATATCCTCGAGAAAGGCATAAAACGCTCTACCCACTTCTCAGCAATGGTTTATCTGTAGAATTTATTAAAATTTACCTCTGTAACGACCTATTGCTAAAACATTCCAGCAACTCAGTTTTAAAGATTAACGCGCCTCGTATTTTGTCATTCTCAGCGAGCAACATCAGCAGACCATTGTTAATGAATTCGATTCTAAGTAAGTGTCCGGTAATTCAGACATTGTGTCAATCAAGCTAATTAATTTGCAACTTAATATTAAAGAAGATTCAGTTTTTAAATGACCTTGAGTCAAACAAAAAAAAAACATTTTTAAACGATATTTTATACAACTACCATTTTAGGTAGCTGTATAAAATATTGTCTAAAATAAATTATTGCTATGATGAGCAATATCTATTGTTATGATGCCGAAGTTAGCTAGCTAGTTTTCCAGTCCATTACTATTGTAGAGAGATTGATGCTCACTAGTTTCCTAATGTGTAAGTCTTGAAGTTAGATTAATCTGATTAATTTTGAAAGGTCTTTGCATGCTTTCCAATCGATTCTCTCCGTTAGAGCCATGTTTAGCTAGTAGGTTGGTTGGTTAGTTAGTTGGTTGGTCTCCAATAATATGCTGCACAAAAACGTATCTCCAAGATCAATTTAAACAGTAAAACATTATATAATACTTAGTTATAATAAACAATGTACCGGGGCGTTAGAAAATTCCTTAGGCTAACAAAGATACCCTCATGGAATGTGACCAAAGGAGGTTTATTTTTCAACATAGTCCCTCTTGTGGTCCTGACACTTCTTCCATTGATGTTGCATTTCTTGCACCCATTTATATAGTTATAAGCATGTATTTACCCACCCTTTCCGTTGGAGGGACATAAAGCAGAGTAAGGCTGGTTCGAATTCAGAGTTTTTATTGTCTCAGATTTATGAAAAAGTAATCAACCAGATGTGACGCCATCAAATAAAATTTTAAACCTATTAACTTTTCTGCACACCCTCGTAATTAACCTACCCTAAAATCCTTTTAAACATAATCTCAAACAGATTTTATTTGACAAGTACTACTACTAGGAGTCAGATTAGACCTGAGAGTAATGGCACAAAAAGTATAAACCCTTCACCCCAGAGTTCTGACATGACTCTATTACACATAGAATACTTAATCGACTCAGCATCATAGTATTTCGTACTGTTTTGTCGTGCTGTTATGTCTAGCGCAAGAAGCGTTTGCCAAACATTGGATTACGAACATAAAGAAGTTCTCTTATACAAGGTTACTGAAACCTGCTAGCATATTCATTTTAAGAAATAACAGTTTGGATACACTGTGAAAAAGGTATTTTTATAGTTAATGCTATTTTGTATTTATCGGCAGTACAAGATAACGGTAAACAGGTATTGATAAAACCCAGCAGTTAGCCATATAAACACAAATAAAAAGTAGTGTTCTGGGTATGATACTGTTTTACATCCGGTGGTGAGGCTACAGTTCTAGAGTTCAGGGATGTATGAAGTACCCGTTCATTAATATTACTTACAGATCCACTCTGATCTTGAGTGGTAATACCTTTTAGGGTCCCATTTAGGGATAAAATCGAGTAGCTGGAAAACCATTAGTATTGGATAATGAAAACAAATAATAATTATTAGATAGGAATAGTTATTTGAAAGACAACTTTATACATAGATTATTACTATTAGATGGGAACACTTGAAACCATACAATAGTAGGCAAATTATTAGATACAAATACTTGATATTATATAATAGTGCGCAAACAAACGACTATTATTATTATTTTACGCACTTGAGAGTTTTTCACCCCTACTAACGTTGGTGTGAAAAACTCTCTACTGGAGTCTGAGTGGCGGCGAGTCTTCTCAAGTCTCCAGGACTCTTCTAAGTATTCTGTCCGATCTCGACAATGCTGTAGTTTGGATGGTCTCCACTTATCCTTTTATTTCCAAGTCCTCCAGTCCCTGTATCAATCCTTTGATGATTGTACCGAAGGCGCCAATTACAATTAGTATCACCGTCACTTTTATGTTCCATAGTTTTTTCCAGTTCACTGGTGAGGCCTAGGTACTTATCTGTCTTTTCACTTACCTACACTTTTACTCTGTGGTCAGCCGGAACAGCAAAGTTCACTGCTCAGTAGGTTCTCTTTTTTCTTTTTTTCTTTTTTTGTCGATTATTACTCGGTCTGGTCTCTGGCTGAGATTAGATGATATGTTTGGATCTTAAAATCCCAAACAATTTTGTGCCCCTCGTTTTCTAGGGCGGATTCTGGGTTATGAATATACCATTTGTTCTTGTGGTCAAATTTAAACTTCTTGCACAATTCCCAGTGTATCCTCTTCCCCACCCAGTCGTGTCTAGTCTTATACTCTTTTTACGTTATCGCTAATAATATTATTGATCGTTTCGTCTCTGTCATCACATAATCTATATCTGATATTTTGTTGCGTCTTATCTTTGATATGGTTGGTCCTTATGGCGCTGTTTTGTTCGGATATCTTAAGAGATTCAGTTTCTCTCTTAAGGTTTTCCTTTCTAAGAAAGTTTTCTCGCGTGAGATTTCGCTTGTTTGTCACTTGACGTATCCATACAGTTGTTTTTCTTCCATTTTTGTTTTCTGGTTATTTTTGTTTTCTTGATTCTTGAATTATCTGAATTGTTTCAGGTGGCTGTAACCAGTCTTCCTCTACGCTTTTTAATGTAGTCTTCTAGTCGTTGTATCGATGCATCGACGTTATCTTGACTACTGATAGGTGCTCTTCCTCCTCCCTTTCTTAGTACATACAGTCTGTCTCCGTTATCTCTTGGATGTAAGGCCTTATGCATCGTCATGAGTTTTCTAGTTCTCTGGACTATTTGTTCTTCCCTCGTCCACTTTAAGAATGGTCCCGAGTATCTTATGAGGGTGATAGCCCAGGGATTTATCCCTTTGATGAGATTTCTGCAATGTAGTTTAGTTTCGAGTAGTTTTCCTTTTCTCCTAAGGTATTCTTTTTGTATTTTTTATTTCATCATTTTTTATGGTGTCCGCTTCCAATATTCCCAAAAATTTGTAAGTTTTCTATTCTCAGATCATTCAGATTTTGTCTTGATTAGGTAGTTCTATTCCTTTCGTCATTTCTCGGTTCTCGCTTCTCCTTATTAGCAAGGAATATTTTTCTAAGCCAAATTCTATCCCTATATCTGGACTGTATACCCTCACTGCCGGTAGTCAGGTTACCAATTCTTTTTCATTTTTGGCAAACAGTTTGCTGTCGTCCATGAACATTAAGTTGATTTTTTCTTGCAATTTAGTAAGTTTGTACCCGCCAGTGCATTTTCTAAGAATGTGATTGAGTCACATCATCGCTATTACAAATAGTAATGATGATAATGCATATCTCTGGAAGATCCCTCTCTGGATCTTCACCTCAGTTAAGCTTTTTCCTCCTGCTGTCTGTTTGACTCTCCAGTTTTCCATGCTATTTTCGATAAACTGCAAGACTTCACTGGATATCTTGAACATTTTGAGATAGGGCATTATTCAGTTTTGCGAGACTACACCATATTCCTTTTTGCAGTCAATCCATGACATAACTAGATTTTACCAACTCGTTTTGAAGATGTGTTGATCAATGTATAGTAGCTCTCCTGTTTGGGGAACAGTCTGCAGCTTATCTCCTCCCTAATTGGTACCGTTAGTATTTGCCGCATAATCGGTAGTCACGTTATGGATTTATAATTATTTGGGGAGGTTCCTTTTTGAGGATCTTTCTGGTTTAGGGTGGTCTTTCCTTTGGTCATCCATGGCAATATGTCTGTTTCTTGTAAGCATCTATTCATTTCGATAGCCAGTCTCTCATTGATGAAAGTGACTTTTTTTAACCAGAATCCATGTATGCCATCATGGCCTGACGTTTTCCAATTTGATACTTTTTTGAGTGTTGCTCTGAGTGAATCGAAGAGTATTTCCACTTTCAGGCCTTCTTTAAGTCCTTCCAACTCATTTCCTACGATGTTTATCCATTCGGCTTTTCGGTTATGTTACCTTCGTTTCCGTATTTTACGCCAAAATTGTTTTATTTCCTTGTTATCCGGTTGTTGGTATGTCTTCGAGCATTCTTCCCCTACTCGCAAGTAGAATTTTCTTTCGTTGCTTTGGAATGTCCTGTTTTATCGTTATTGTTTTATCCTATCTCGATATCTTTTTAGTCTCCTTTTTTTCGCCTATACCTTCTGGTTTATTTCCTCAAATTGTATGGTTTTACTTATTATGTTGTTTTTTTCTTTTTCATCCCAATGTATTCCGGCGTTCTTCCTCTGTCTTATCATTTTTGCTTGTTGTAAAAGATTTATCTGTTTTTCCAGTCGAATTTCCCATCCAGGTTTTGAGTTTCTGTTCGTGCTCTTTTGGGAGACGCTGATTTTCTCACTGATTAATTTCTTTCCTGCATAGATTACAAATAAGGTACAAATCCAGAAACAGAAGGGACCTTATCCACAACGTTGGAAAAAAATAGGTAAGATGCAGTATTGGGCACGTATGGACATGAGCAACCGAGTAACGCTAAGGAATCATTAGGAGTTTTTTTTAGGGAAAAAGCCAGTCGCAGATATACTGGATTACTCCATACCGCAACTGCCCTCCCAAACACCAGTACGAGGTATCTCAGAACGATGCAGATGAGTAGTTGGAAGAGGAAGAAACAGATGGCGACGAAAGTTTTGAAGAGCTGTCAGGAGTTGTGACGCACCATGAGGGAATCACAACTACTGAGAACGCTGTCTCCACAGGTTGGTGGCCAGACACATGACTACTCTGGGTTATCCTGACATGTGATTACAATTGTTGCCCCCTTGTGGTCACGGGAGCGAGAGGAAATGTAGAGTAAAAAGGCAAACCAACAGACGACGCAACTCGAGAGCAGTCAGTATACGCATAAATAGCCCTATCATGTTTGAAGAGGCAGAAAATTGCTACAGTCCACTACCAACCCGGAAGTGTATCTCTGTAGGGATATCTTTCTTAAAGGACAGGTCTGAGAAATGAATAATTGCACCCAAAAAACTTATAAAGTAAAATTTAAAAATTAAAAGAAAAACAACGATGATCAAAGATTAATAAGATTTTAATTAAGCGTTTTGGAAGCAGTCAGTATTTCAGATTATAAATCGGTGAAGCTAATAAATTTCTTTCATCTAGCATACATCGTTCCTTCCTTGACAAAAAACTTGAATGTAAATTAGTGTATGCTTACAAGACGCCATGCCTCAAGTCAGCAGGCTCGTAAAAAAGAGAAAGAGAAAAAAGAATATTTGAAAAAGCAGAAAGACAAAAAAGAAGGAAGAGTTGATGAAAATTGAGAGAAGTTAAAATGGAGATAAAGAGAGAGAGGGGGGTAGTTTGAAAAGTCATAAAGAGAAGTAGAGGTATTAAGAAGTAAGAGACGCGGTAAGAGGAGAGGGAGAAAGGAATGCAAAATTGAAGATGTAGAGGGTATTGGCAGGGTTTAACGTGCATTTTAATGACACTAACCTTTTCAAATTTCTTTACTGGTTTGAAAAGAAAAACTTCCGGTACACATTAAAGTAAAAAATCTATCCCGATTACACACACACACAAATATATATATATATATATATATATATATATATATATATATATATATATATATATATATATATATATATATATATCTCCAAACCAAAAAACTTCTCGGTCAACTCTAGAATGCACAAACTGCATTCCCTGCTGATGTTAGATCCCTACACAGAAAAGTGATGCCATAGGTTTGCATACAGTGATGATCCTCACTTGTATCAAGCCCAGTCGGCTGAGGTTATAGAAGTCCAGGTGGGTGCCTGGTTTCGAAGGCAGTTGTCCTTAAAGGGCAGGGTGGAGGTGTGCGCCGTGTACATCTTCCCCTTGATCCTTTACAGGTTGCCCGTACTACCTCTGCCCAGAGATCATCGGGTGGCGCTGGAACAATCCCTTTCCAAACTTCTTTGGAAGGGTCGAAGCCCATTGGTCTCTAGGCAGGTCTGCTGTCAGCGTCCTTGAGAAGGGGGTCTAGGGATGCCTGATCTCGAGAGCCACCGGCTCGCCGAGAGACTGGCTCACCTGGGCCGATCGTTAACGAAGAAGACGGTGTGGGGTCACAGTTTTCTTCCCTTTTCCCCTCCCCTCAAAACATTTCAGGCCTTGTGCCCACTTTTTTATAAAAAATGTGTAAATATTTTTTCTCAAAAGGAAATAAAATCATTTGAGTCTCAGTGAGGTACGACACGAGACGAGCTTGAATGAAGGACCGCTGGAGAAGATTTTTGAGGAAGAGAAAAAGGAATATTTACCAAGAGATTCGTACTGCAGCTGAAGCACATTGACAGACACGACTGTATATGAAAGATAATATCAAACCTGGATATTTGCAAAACCATAAGAAGAAATTGATTCCACGTGTTTTTCTTTTGGGTTTTTTTTTTTTTTTTTTTTTTGTTACCGAGGGGGTATACCGTCCCCCCACTTCTTTCAGTTATTTAATGCCAAATCCATTTTATACAAATAAATAGTTCTGTTTCAAACAATTCAGTTTAGCACACGTACACGGTTTAATTGTCAAAAACATTTCTATTTCAAGATATTGAGTTTAGTCAAACAATTCTTTTTAAAATAATTAATTTAAACATAATAACGAAGGGTTTGTGTACAGACTAGAATTTGTACTAGATAACAAGAGACACAAAATTATCTGGGATTTTGAGATACAAACGGATCAGCTAAATCCCAGCCTGGAGATTAGACTTAGTTGTAGCCAATAAGAAACAATTAATGTCAATTAGTGGACAACACTATTCAACCATACCACAGGAAAGTAAAAAAAAATTATAACTCAAACAATAGCATGTACAATACAAAATAGCATTTATCATACAGAGATAATCGAATTTTTGAAAATATTAAAAATCTTAGAATATTTAGTAAACTTCATCACAACAACAGTGCAAAACTACAGAGTAGAACGAGCAGAAGGCGGACAAATACCAAGCGGAGGTAAAAATCCAAAGAGACATTTTTCAGAGAGACTCATGTTTGCGACAACTATTTGTTATAGCAATGATACCACTGAATTATATACAAAGAAAATTCAAAGGCGGCTACAAATTTAGAAAGATGTAGGACAAATATGAAGAGTTAGAAACCTTAATACAAACGATTAAAACCTTCAGCCATACTTGCACTTAAGTATATCTAAATGAAAAAAGGAAAAAGAGAAACAATCAAAAGAATAGAACAACCCAGCCAAGAAAGCATCAGAACAATTGAAGAAAAAGAAAACCACAAATACCTGCGGATACCATCAAGCAAACAGAGATGAAAGAAAAAGTAAGAAAGGAATACATCTGAAGGACATAAAACAACTTTTGAAATCAAACTCTGCCTCAGAAATCTAATCGAAGTAATAAATATCTAGGAATTCGCCCTTGTAAGATATTATGGGCCATTCTTAAACCGGACAAGAGAAATAATTAGAACACGTAAATTGATGACTAGGTATAGGCTTTACATCCCAAATATGACATCGTAGACGATCTGACAATAAATGGAGGAGGGAGATTTCTGATGTGCCCTGTTAGGGGCCAGAAAGAAGACAAAACGAAGAGAAAGTAGGTGGAACAAATGTATTGAATAAATAGAATATATATAGAATAAGAGTGTTAGTACAGCAGATGGAAGTGTCCGTTCGAACTGTCAGGATGACTGCTAGGAGAAAGTCGGTATTTGTCGTTCGTCCCACCGACCAGACGAGTGTGTCACAAGACCTATTTTAGGTGGGCCAGACACGCCCGGCG
The DNA here is from genome assembly GCA_963585895.1 of Sepioteuthis lessoniana. Taxonomy (NCBI): domain Eukaryota; kingdom Metazoa; phylum Mollusca; class Cephalopoda; order Myopsida; family Loliginidae; genus Sepioteuthis; species Sepioteuthis lessoniana. The sequence goes on from OY757921.1 coordinate 55,076,837, forward strand.
GCTCCAAAAATGCCTTGGGCTCCGTCGGCATTCCTCTAAAAAGAGGTCACCTGAGCCTCGAGGATGCCGGTTTTGGCGTGCCCGACATAAATGCCAGCTTACCGGAATCCATGTCAGACAGCCTCGACCAACTGTCATCGGAACCAGAACACAACTGACCAGATCCTTTTACCAACCAACGCGGCCGACACAGGTATGTCCCAGCCCAGCGCTGGGAGAAGAGTCAGTATTTATCGTTCGTCCCACCAACCGGACAAGTGTGGCAAAATGCCTTTTTAGGTGGGTCTGAGTGCAAGGCCGTAGCCCAGACACGCACAGCAGCTCCAAAAATCCCTTGGGCCCCGTCGGTATTCCCCTAAAAAGGGGCGCTTCAGGTATCAGGTGATAAACCTCTCCCGTCCAAGGAGGGATAGAGCCTGGGGGACAGTCACCAGAGGCTCAAGGATGCCAGTCAAGGCGCTCCCCGATCGACTGCCAATGGAACCAAGACACACCCGACTAGATCCGTGTACCGACCAACGCGGGCGACAGAAGTGTGTCCCAGCCCAGCGATTCCCAGAGAGTGGTGCATACGCTCTACTCTGCTGGGAGAAAAGTCTCAGTGAGAGTAAAATAGGGTTAGTATTTATGAAGGAGAATAAGGAACTCATCGTGTAAGTAGGTCACCATAACGAGTTCTTGCCAACATTGAGGACAGCGTGAATGCAATAATTCAGCAACTCGGAAAAAATACAATAAAGAGCAAAGAAAGATTGATTACAGCAATAACAACAGAAATAACAAAAAGACAAGCAAGAATCATAAATTCTAAAAGAAAAAATCAGAAGAAAACAAATATTTGGATATTTCAAGCGACGAAGGAAACTGAACACGAAATGATCCATACATGGCTGGAAAGAAACATAAAGAGAAAAACTGAATCTCTGTTTCTAACAGCACAAAATAAGATCATTGGATTCAGTCATAAATAATTTTCGTTTTAATAAAATATAATTTATTCATGAATTATTCAACAATGAATTAATTTCAATCAATATTATATTCACCATTATTTTGAATCACCTCCTTAGGTAGCTTGTTGATTTCTCTGGTTCGAGACTCAACAAGTTTTCCACAAACGTTTTCACCTGATCTTCTTGAAAAAATATTTTGTCATTCACAGCATTTTTTAGAGAAGGAAAAAGATGGAAATTACTTGATGCAAGGTCTGGTGTATTCACTAGACTTTTTTGATGGATGGGGTAGAACAGACCAGCCTGTTAAGATTGCAAATATTTTTTTGTGTGTGATTCTTGCTGAATGTAGCTTGGCATTATCATTAGAAGGACAACGTTTCTTCTATTGGCGAGCGCGAAATATTTTTTTAGATTTTCATGCGCATGATGCAACTGTTGAAAGTATAAATCTGCATTGAGTCTGATTATAGGTTAAAAGCTCAAAATAAATAAAGATCCCACATACACACTTTTCTTCCGCGAAGCTCTGACTTTATGGTAGGTTGCCTAGATACCTTCTTGCGTTGAATATTGTCAGAAAAGACACATTTTTGGTCATTTGTAATGATATTTTTATGAAATGGTCAAGTCTCTGCATTTAAAGAATTGTCACAATGAATATGTGATCGTTATTCTTCTCACTAAAAGTATGAGGAACCTAAGTTTGCTCACTTTTTCTATCTTTTTCAGATGATGGTAGATTGTGGAGTGGGACGCGTTGAGGTCAAATACTAATTCTCAAGTAATTTTGCTTGAATTCTACCAAATCTATTTAAGCCTCTTGATCAAGATCTGATGATCGTCCCGGTATAAGTTCAACACTCAGAGACGTATCACCAGAACGAAACTTTAATAACCAGTTTCGGACTTGACCGTTAGTAATGACTCTTAGGCTATAAACACTGCAAGTTTGTTTGCTGCAGCGGTTTTGTAAACTCTCACAAAATTACATGTCGAACATGCATTTTCAGTTCTTCCATTTTTGAAGCATGAGATCATAGATTAAATTATGATGCACAATTTTTCACTTCTGAAATAAAAATGACCGATGAAAGCACTCTTTAGTCCGGTAATTTCCGGTGGCGTTTGAAACAATAGAAGTTTGAAATATGTAGTTACAACTTGCTTTTAAAAAACGGAAATTATTTATGACTTCGACCCTAGAGTTAAATCAAAGCTAAAATTGATGATACGCTTGTGTAAGCAATATGGAGATTGAGATAAAACTCTAAATCATTTATTAAGTGAATGCAGAGAACAGACATAAGAGACGATATGACAGGATGGAGAAGGTAATCCACTGGAAATTGTTTAAGAGATTAGAATTCCACCAAATGGCATAAAAAGATCTTTTGGATTTTGAGATACGAACAGATAATCCAATCTCGACTAGCCCAGATTTAGGGTGGGGGTCACAAAAAAGTGAATTTGTCAATATGTGGATTTCCCACAGAGTAAAAGGAAGAAAAGCGAAAAATTGGAGAACTACTCGAATACTGCCAGAGAACATAAAATATTATGGAGCAACCCTCGGAACAGTCTGCAAGAATCTGGAAAAGGTTCTGTGAGAACTAAAGATCGAAGGAAGAATCTAAACTATCAAAATCATCAAGTCCATAACACTCTTAAAATCAGTTAAAATAGATTCCAGGAGATTTAAGGAGACTTGGAAACCACTAGTTGAAACAAGTGTAAAAAACTTACTTGAAAATGATAAAGAAGAAGAAGAAATGTTGATGGTGGTGGTAAAATATAAACAACTGCAACGATGAGATGCGTATCGACCCTTGAAAATGACTAAAACTTCAAGAAAAATTGTCTAGGCGGACAGTTCCTCTGCTAATAAGAGCAGTCAAAGGCTAGGAACACAAAAAAGGGGAGCTTTGTTGATTGCAGACATCAGACCAAATTCTGAACTGTTAATTAAACTGGAAAAAATTCAAAAACACCAGATTGACAACAGGTGCAAAACGTTCCAGGCATCAGACAAAGATATATGACATATATTGACTTTCTGTTTGATATCGGCGCCTATGAATATCCATGAAGACACAACCAATTGCCAGGCTTTTCGAACCGGGTATGTGCAAAACCAGTTGGCCTGAAAGTATGCCTGAATACGAATCATATCTAACTACTGGCATAATTAACGCAATAAAAATATGAGATGTGTATAAGCCAGTGGCGAACCGTAGTCGTGGTCACAGGGTGATACTAACGAGTTGAACCAACTTTTCTGGCATAAATATTACTTAAAGATTTATCTCGCCATTTATCTTCATAGAAAAATATATTTTTTACATCGAAATGATATCTTATGAATATTTCCAAAAATGAAAAAATGAGGGAGTTGATTGATTTTTTAAATATTTCTTGTAAATTCTATTTAAATACCACTTACATGAATGAATTTATTTCAGTCTTTAGTTTAATATTTTTTAGTTTTTCATATTTTTACGGTCAGAAAGTCTTACTTATTCTAATTCAAAAGAGTCATGAATCAACCAGATTCTACACTCTGATATTAAGTACAAAAGCGTAACACTCGTACAAACAAACAATTATAAGGCTGGTAAATATTCATTATAGTCTTGTTGTATTAAGAAAAATGCTTGCATTTTGATTTTATTTTTGGTTTTCTTTGTAAATTCTGTTCTCTTTTTTTTTCATAAGGTAGTTAAATGTAAATTTAATATATTTAGAAAATGATTAGCATCCGTAATTAGGAGTTGAATCGACAGTGTCGTTTATGAAATGTTTTAGAAAGTCACGCAACAAACTTTATAACTTTATTAAAAAAAAAAGAAAAAACACACAACCCCTAGATGGAACTTTCACCCTAGATTTGACAAAATTGCCCATAAAAGAAAGCAAAGAAAAAACTGAGCTGTATTATCCGTAATTTTCGAAAAGATGATAAAGTTTGTAAATATAATTAAGTCTTGCTTTATTATGAAAATTGCGTTATTTTGATTTTATTTTTGGTTTTCTTTACAAACTTTGTACTGTTTGTCTTTCAATACATCAGGTAGTTAATGTAAATAAAATATATTTACAAGTTCATTTGAATCCATAAATGACCAATGAAGGAGTTGTCAGAATGAAAGGGGAGAAAAATACAAGAATATAATTATTCAAGTGGCTAAAAAGATCCGAATGGTCTTCTTTTAAAAAGCAGACAGATTTATGATGCAGAAATATTGTTGCATACATATATATATACTAGATACATACCGACGCAATGATAACAGACGCATTACAAACGACGCAAGAAGACTTCTTTAGAAAAATATTCACCTCTCACTTTATTGCAAGGGTTCGAAAGGGTTGTTCAAGGTTTGCATGTGGGAGGGTGCTGGAGACCGAACATAAACTTCATATTTTGACCCCACTGTTATGACCGTCACGTTGTGTCTTTCTTGTTCTCTTAGATGCTCAGCCAGAGGTCTTGGGGTCCACTCCATCGGGGCTTTTCCGAGGGTCCCCTCGGTCGGGTGTGGCCTTCCCTGCCACATCTGGTCTCTACTGTCTAGAATTCTACTGGCAACTGCATCGGGGGTTTTCCGAGTGCCCCCTCGGTCGGAGTGGCCTTCCTTACCACATCTGGTCTCTACTGTCTAGAATTCTACTGGCAACTGCACTGGGACCCAAACTCAACTGAGTTAAATAATAATTCCACACCCACACGATCACCTACTGGATCTTTGAATCGGATGTTTAATCGTCATCAAGCGGAAATAACTGTCATGCAGTTCAGAGGTTACTCTCTTCCGGTGCATGACTGTAATGGCACAATGGGACCTTCACCTTGTCCAATATCATAAGCCTTAATCCGCCCACGCGATCTCTTTTGATTACTGGCCGTTGGAATGTGTCACTTCCTTCCGGTGTATTTTTGGGCCGGGTCGAAGGTCAAAATATAACAATATCCCCAAATAGCCCGGGATTTAGTTATACTAAAAAAGTAGTTATACCAAAAAAAGTAGCCCCACTGTGGACTTTAACTAAGTTAAAACTATATGAAGTTCCATATTTTCCTTTTCCTTTACTTTTTTTACGTGACCCGTTTAAGAGTTTTATTGCTATAACAGAACTTGGATATATCTGTGTCAGGCGCCCAGATAATTAACAATTTCTGGGTCTGGTATTGCCATCCATGAAAATCATTACAAATCAAAAGATAATTTAACATGGGGCCCAAACAAGTCTGTGTGTCATAATCAGCAGGTGCCCCTTGGATAGCCAACACGGGGGATCCGATTTGGCATCCTGCAAATGTTGACTGCTCTTTTTCCAGGTAAATAAACGACGACCTAAGCAAACTCTCAAATTAGTGACATTAACGTAGAAAATAGACAAGGGAAGCACTTCAAAACTATTTTAGAAGCAACTCTACGCAAAAGGGGTATAGAAAATGAATGATAGACGTCTGAAAAAACTCGCTGACCAAGCTAGGATGATAATAAAGCAAGGTTGGTTTTCCGATGAAAAATTTTAGAAATACAACAAAAAAATAAATAGGAAATCATCTCAACGATACCCAAATATAGTCACCGAGACGCTAAATACAGAAAAACAATTGCTCTCCAACCGAATAAAGTCGCCAAGTTATAGTATCAAAACAGTACACACCTAAACACAACAGAAGAAACACTAAGACAAAAAGAAAAAAGGAATGTAGAGATTTTGAAGAGAATTGTGTCTAAAAAAACTCAGGAACTCAGACTGGAAAACCATCAAGGTAGAAACTGAAAAAATAAACGAATTATTAACAAATATCTCAACGAATAATATTTCGGAATTAAACAAACTAATCTATGCTGGAGCGAAATTAGTCAGTGAAAAAATTCAGGGTCCCATAAATAACACGAACAGAAATTCGTAACTGGATGAAAAATTAGACTGGAAACACAAATAAGAAATCTGAGAGGACAGGCAAAAATACAAAGACAGAGAAAAAATCCGAGAATATGTTGGAACAAAAAGAGCAAAACAACACAATTAGAAACATAATACAACTCGAAGAGATAACTCAGAAGGTACTGGCGAAATAAGGAAGACTAAAGAAATACAGACATAAGTTCAAGCAATACAAACAAAGCAGGACATTCCAAAACAACGATAGAAAATTCTACCAGCAGCTGCAGCTCAATTGAAATGGCATTAGGGAAACCTGTGACGAAAGCCAGCTTCGTGAACCTCTCCATTCCAGCTCCCTCGAACCCAGTCAATCCAGCTAACTGCCTGATTTTGTCGGCATATACGTCGACACGTTCACCAGCCCAACTAACCATGGTCAATTTTCTGTATGCCGTGAACGCACCGTCCGTAAATGCTTCCTTAAGCAGGGCCTCGATCAGGCTGATGTCCTTCTGGTCCTCCTCCTTCATTTCGATATAGAGAGTCAGAGCATCCCCCTCCAGGCACAATTGCAGCAAGCTGGCGACGTCATCTATGTGCTGAAGTCTGGCCACTAGCCTGACACTTTTTAACCACGCCACCACGTCACCCTCGCCGGAAAATGGCTGTAAAATGTCGTTGCCAAGGCGAACCTTTGTCATTGTGCCGAAATAGCTTGTAGTTATTGGTTGTTGAATCAAAATCAATTACTAGACAGTCATGACTAGTAAGCAATTGTACAACGGAAGGAAATGGATTCCGTGATTTGTTTTCCCTACTGTTATATCCTCTGACAATTGGGTAGCCTCAGTTGACTAAAAATAACAACACACGCGCCTAGCAGCCCTTCCTCAGTATATATCTGGTAAACTCGCTCGCTCTGTCAGTCAAAAAAGCAGTCCGCGAAGAACAACAACCCCCTCCTCCTGCTGCTGGTATGCTCTTTTATGCCAGTTCCGGCATAAAGAAATTTACATGCGCGGTAGATTTCTTTTCGCGAGACACGAGATCGGCCCACTATAACTTCTACCTCCAGAAGTGAGCATATTCTTTACTGCTTGACACGCAAGGCATAGTCTTACGCGCTTTGATCCAGGAGGTAAGTTTCCTCTCTCGCTACAAACAAAAATACAAAAGCAAGAAAAAATCAGAATGGTCGGAGATAAGGAAACTTACAAATACTTGAAAATATTGGAAGCGGACACTATCAAACAAGGGGAGATTAAAGAAAAAATTACAAAAGAGTATCTCAGGAGAACGCAGAAACTACTTGAAACCAAACTATAAAGCAGAAATCTCATTAAAAAGATAAACGTCTAAGATGTGCCTCTTGTAAGATACTCATTCTTAAAATGGATGAGAGAACAACTGCAATAAATGGACCAGAAAACAAGAAAACTCATGACGACGCATTTTTGGTTTTACATCCTAGAGATGACATACACATGTGTCAAGAAAAGGAGAAAGAGAACTTTCCAGCACTGAAGACAGCGTGGATGTATCGATACTCGAGGAAGAATTGATGAAGGCTGATTACAGCGAACAGAAACAATGTAGACAACACAAGCATCAACAGAACAAAAATAATCAGAAAACAAAAATGGGAAGAAAGACAACAGTATAAATATTTCAAGCGACTAACACACAAAATATCATGCGAAGAAACTTGGACATAACTATGAAAGGGGAAACCTTAAGAAAGAAACTGAATCTTTTCTGGTAGCAGCACTAAACAATACCGTAAAAACTATATCAAAATAAAAATAGATAAGACGCAACAAAATATCAAATGAAGATTATGTGGCGATAGAGATAAAACGATCAATCACATAATAAGTGAATGCAGTAGATGAGCACAAAAAGAGCATAAAACTAGATATGACTGAGTGAGGAAGGTGATTCACTAAGAAGTTTAAATTTGACCTTATGAACACATGGTACGTGGTGCCTTCAATAAGTTTCCAGACTTTTTTTGTAAAAGCATTTAAAATTGTCGTAGACTCTTGAAAATTCAGTATGTTATTGCTATACATCTTATGAGATGACTGATCAATTTTTATGATTTCAGTCTAATTGTCACAGCTGGTGAATTTCAAAAATGCAATCTGGACGTGAGGACACTTTAGAAGAACGATATGCAATAAAATTCTGTTTTAAACTTGGAAAAAATACCTCAGAAATATATGGAATTCTTCAGACTGCTTTTCGACCATTTTGTATGAATCGAGCATCAGTGGCATAAGAGATTCAAGGAAGGCAGGGAGTCTGTGAGGAATGATGATAGGTGTGGAAGTCAATACACCAGAGGTTTAGGGTTACTATGTTGAGGTTTTGAGGGAGTTCAATGAAGAAACTCCGTCAGAAGAGGCCAGCACTCTTCAAATCGGGTCAGTGGCATTTGCAGCAGGACAATGCACCAGTCCACAACTCCATCCTTGTCACAGACTATTTGAGCAAGATGGGCATCAAGACAGTTCCTCACCCTCCTTATAGTCCAGACCTTGCTCCCTGTGACTTTTGGTTATTCCCTAAGCTCACAGGCTGTCGTTATGAGACAACTGAGGAGATGAAAGAGACTGTGGCGAAGGTCATCCTCACACCCTCACAAAATTCATCTTCCTAATTCTAGTTGATCGCAATTTACTCGGATCGTAAAAACAGTTCACTTCGCAAACAAGATTCAAGAAAGTTTGATGTTTTTCTAGTTTGAGTTTTTTTTTAAGTGGATGCATAAATAACAACTAGAATACACATCACTAAAAGCCAAACCAAAAAATAGGGAAAGAAGCACAATCTGGTTTAACCCACCCTATAGCGAAAACATAATAACTAATATTCCTAAAAATTTCATAAAAATTTCAATAAACAAAGCATCTGGGCCCAATTTTTAAAAAAACTTAAAATCAGCTACAGACGCACAGAAAAAAGATAGCCCAAGTTATAAAAAAACACACTACATAAAATTGAAAACAACAACAAATCAAAAACTAACAACCAGTGCATTTGCAGGGACAAATCAACGTGTCTCCTTCAGGGAAACTGTCTAAAAGATGTGGTATACAAGGTCACGGTAAGGACAAGCAATTCAATAAATCACTACATAGGCGCTTTTCTATGTAGTCTTCGAGTCGCTGCATTTATGCGTCCACGCTGTCTTCAATGCTGGCAAGTCCTCTTCCTACCTCTCTTCTTGACACATATAGTCTATCAACGTCATCTCTTGGATGCAATGCCTTGTGCAAGGTCATTAGTTTTCTTATTCTCAGCTCCAAGTTCTTCTCAGGTTCACTTCAGGAATGGTCTTGAGTATCTTACAAGGGGCAAAGCCCAGCTATTTATCCCTTTAACAAGGTTCCCGCTATAGAGGTTTGTCTCGAGTAATGTTCTGGCTCTTCCGAGATACTCTTTTTAATTCTTTCTTTCATTTCCACTCGTTTGATGGTATCAGCTTCCAATATCCCCAAGTATTTGTACATTTCCTTTTCTCCGAGCGTTCTGATTACTTGATTCAGTAGTGCGACTTTTTCCGTCATGTGTCGTTTGCCGCTTTTCATTGCTAGCATGGGGCATTTTTCAATGCCAAATTCCATTCCTATAGCTTGACTGTATATTCTCACAGTTTGTTTTAGGGTTTCCATTTCTTTTTCGTTTTTGGCAAAAAGTTTGATGCCATCCATGTACATTAAGTGGTTGATCTTTTCCTGCGATTTACTGAGTTTATATCCGGCTGCGTATTTCCTAAGGATGTAGTTGAGTAGCATCATGGCTATCACAAATAGTAATGGTGATAGTGACTCTCCTTGGAATATACCTCTTTGTATCTTTACCTCTGCTAAGCTTTGTCCTGCTGTCAATTCCACTTTCCAGATTTGCATGGTCTTCTCGATAGACTGTACGATTTGGTCGGGTATTTTGTACATTTTGAGACAGTTTATCATTATTATTATTATTATTATTTGCAAGTTTTTCACACCAGCGTTAGCTGATGGTCTTTCACTAGAGTCTGAGTGATAGCAATTCTTCTCAAGTCTCCTGGGCTATTTTCAGAATTCTGACGATTTTACCAATGCTGTAGTTTGGATAGTCTCGGTTCATCCTCCGATTTTCAACTCTTCCAGGCTTCTTGCGTACCCAAGCGTACCAATTACAATGGGTATCATCATCACCTTCATGTTCCATAGCTTTTTTTAGATCTCTGGGAAATTCCAAGAACTTGCTGCATACAGAATTGGTTTCCAGGACAAAGAACTTTCCATCGAGTATGCGAACCATGTAGCCCTACGACCAGTACGTCGAGTCAGTGAAAGAAGGTGTGTGAAATCGACTCCTTCATATCACCACACCAGAGGCACACTGATGAAGTTGCTTGACAGAGAAAAGCTTCTTGCCGACGCAGAGGGCTCTCGAAATTACCAGCCAAGTGACCGACTCGTCGTTATTGAGGCACCTCATACCGGGGGCTCATGTCCCACCGAGTTTCTCAATTAAGTCATCTCAAACACCCCCTTACTACCATTCGATATAATGCCCAACTCCATAACGGACAGCAGTCAGAGAGACCAGTCCGCAACCGATAGAAAACTTTTAGAGCATGCCGACATTGGTGATAGACGGGGCAATCGTTTCTGGGAAATCGGTCAGACTCCCCATCATTCAAGTGTGCACTTCTCAAGATCGGAAAGGCCTTTTTGGCGTCTTCTTTCAAGAATTTGTTATTTTCATCATGTTGAGCGCACATCCGAACTACGAAACTGAGACACAAGGGATGATGTCGCGTCTCTGCATTCAGTACTCCAAGGCCACCCTCAGAGGGGTGAAAGTGACAGATCTCGCGACGCACCAAAGGACACCGTTTATTCCAAACAAACTGGAAAATACTCTTTCTAGATTAACTACAACGATACATGCGAGAAGAAGCACTGGAAAACGGTAAAGGTAGGTGTGCGAGCTACCCACATTGGTTCCTCTCCATGACCAAACGCCGGTAGTCACTATGATCTTTTCCAGTAGCTCCGGTCAATTTTTCTCCTACAGGAGATCGGGACCGAGCCAGACGCCGAGTATCTTGCATGAACCATCCGTTCAACCCACCGATTTTTCTCGGTTAATTTTGCCCCTGATACATTCCGATTTCTTTGCTCACCCTCTCGACCTCGGCACTGCTCGTTACAAACACACTAACATCGTAGGCATAAGCTGACCATGATCGAAGCATCAGATATTAGGACTGGGTTCGCCCTCAATTTACGAAGGAAAGGATTCAACTCAAGTATGCACAGCAGACAACCTTGAGGAATTGATCAAGACGAAGTGAAGAGTCTCGATCTTACTCCATTCACCTCCACAATTACTCCAAGGGATGCATACAAAAGCGAATCCAACAGTTAGAATCTTTAAGTCAGTGGTTAACATCGCTAAAAAACGAAAGTCTACGCCATGTTTGTTCTTGCGTAGGAACTTCACTATACATCTGTTGAAGCGTTGAGTGATCGTCCCCTGCTTCGTCCAGTTGTTATAGACAGTCGCCAACAAGAGAACAAACCATCAATCCCTGGAGTCTTGTCCATCCTGATTATATTCAGCGCCTGCTGAATTTTATCTTCTGTAATGCTCCCCTCAAACTCAGCCACTTCCATTGCTTCGGGACGAAAGAAGTCATCAAGATGAGCGTCGAACTCAGCTCGGGCTCCCTGATAAAAAATTCTGAAAGTGATCGCGAAACTCTCTACAAATGTTTTCGTTTGTGGTCTGACGTTGGCCGTCCGGTGATTTAACACGGGTATTATATCAAAATGAAATACGTCTAAGTTCCTCGACTCGTAGTTCTTGAGCCATGTTCGTTGCCTCGCATAACATTCTTTTCAACCTTGTCCTATCTACTCGAGCAAAGTACTTTTTGTTATTAGAACAAGCCTGCTCCGCCTAAGCTATCTTGGTTTCTACATCTCTCACCTTTACCCCCCTATCTATGCTCTTGACACCGTTGCGTATCTACCTTGAGTTTTCTAATATAGTCAGCAACAAAACATCTAATTTTATCCTGAAGCTTAATCCAACAAGCTTAGCCTAATTATGGCACCCGTCAATTCCCGCTTTTACATTAGTTCTAGCTGGTCCTTAAAATCTTTCTCATCCAACAAGTATGTATTGAATTTCAAGTAACTAAATATCCTATCCTTACCCTTATTTAACTTAATTGAGACACGGACATATCAGGGGTCAGAATTTTTAGACAAATCAAAACTCAGACCAAGGGATAAATCTAAGTCGACTCTCCTAACACTCGATCTAGGTAGCTTGAAAGCCGGCCAAAGGTGCCACTTCCGGTCCAGGTCCATTCTACCTTTGTTGGACGCTTTTTTCTGAATTTGTCAGTGAGATTCAATTTCACTACAAACTCTCGGAAGTATTTTGCATCTAATTTGTTAGTAGCCCATCTATCTTTCCCCACCAGGTTTATATTGGGATCAAAGACGGCTTTCCAAACTCCCACTAAAACTACCCACCTCATTGAAATATAGCCGAAAGAAGTCGAGAAGCTCACTATAGTAGCAGTGAGTCCAATGAAACCCCAATGAAAGAAACGCCTTGTTCTTTATGGTAATGTCAAACACACAAAGTCTGCCCGCCAGATCTAAAAAAAACTAAGAGAACACGTTGCATTTCTACTTATCAGCCAGAACAGCCAGATCGTCAAAGTAGACTGAAAAAGTAGGAATTGGAACTCCTGTAAACAATAAATATCCATTTTGCAAAGTTGGAGGTGAGAAAAACATTCACTTCACATCGAATCTGTGGGGAAGGGTGCAAACAAATAAAGACCTTCTGCAATCTAAATTTCATCTCCCTCCGTAACGAGGAGAGAGAGGGTTGTGAGCCTGGTTGGCTTCTTCAATCATACTCATAATTACTGTCTTCTTTGTAGTTGTGGGGGACCCCTAAGTTTGCTGCAGCCGGAATTTGTTTCTCTTCCCAAATATATCCGCGTCCATTATACAAACGTCTTTTTTACCGAGACAAATCTTTTTTCTTCTGTTTCAGTTGCTCATCCTCCGAGTAAAAGCTCCGCTGCTGTTTCTTTGGGGTTATTGCTGGGGGGGGTGCCACTACTACTGCTGCTGTAGTTGCTGTTGTTGATACTGCTTATTATGATGGTGTTGTTGTTAGTTAGACTGATGGCAGCGGAAGAGGATGTCACAAGTGGCATGATTGTCACGGGCTTAAGGGAAGACAAAGTAGAGCGAGAAGACCTTGATAGTCTTGCCTCGACCAGCTGCTTTTCTTAATTCCAGGAGCTTCTCGACCTTCTCCCTTACTGGACTAGCGCATTCGCTTGTTGTTATTGTTGTTTTTGTTGGGTATGTTGATGGAGACCCTACTTTGTAAGGAGGAACCTTTGGAGACTAAACTTGGTGAGTTGAATCTACCTCCCACCTTTTCCTACAGTCAGCCATTTCCCTTTGTCTTATCGGTAGTATCGAACGCCTTCGTTGTTAGCAAATGAGAAATCTCAGAGGGAGGAGGGAAGATTTTTCATAACCTTGTCCAGCTTTTCTTGTGTGCTATTTCGTGAGTTTGTCGCTTGAAATCTCCGTACATTTGTTTTTCTCCCATTTCTGTTACCTAGTTTTTGTTAGTTTTTTTTTTTTTTTGTTACTGGCTGTCGTGATTATTCTTTCTTTACTCTTTCTAATGTTGGTCTTGAATTCTTGTATTGATGTGTCGACGTAGATTTCAATGCAGGTGACTCCACGTATTCCTTGTCTTCTTTATACATAAAGTCTACCTATGACATCTCTTGGATTTAAGGCTTTGTGCATAAACATCAATTTTCTGGTCCTTTGGTCCATTTAACTGGGTCCCTCCTTCGTTCATTTTAAGAATGGTTCAAAGTACTTTATAAAGGGAACTGCCCAGACTTTTATTCTTCTGATGAGATTTCTGTTGCAGAGATTGGTTTCAAGAAGTTTTCTTGATCTTCTGAGTAAGTGTCATTATTATTGCTAGTATTACTATCATCATTATTGTTGTTGCTTAGGTTGAAAAACCTTGCTTATCAGTGAATATCATGCATCTGCAAAGAGAAAAGTTGAAATATTTCATAATCTTTTTGCTTATTTCTTCTTGAGAAATATGTGCCAATGCGTGCAGGTAATTGCTAATACATATTTTCGTACCTGAAAAGGTTTTGATAGAAAAACCAAAAATTTTGTCGAATCTGAAATAAATAGTCAGGAACAGCAAATATATATATATATATATATATATATTTATGTATATATATATATATATATAGAGAGAGAGAGAGAGAGATAGAGGGAGGCAGAGGCAGAGATAAATAGAATCGGAGTAAAATTAGAAAAAAAATTATTCGTCAAACTGTCGCGACTTTCGCTTCACATCATGACTCACATATTTAGGAGACAACCTCAAATTTGCCGCGCGGTGCATGTATCATCAGACACGCACATACTAAAAATCACTTATACGACTGCACACAATAATACGCAAATATAATCCACACACACACACACACACACACACACACACACACACACACACTACTCTTGCAGAACTGAACACACGCGATGAGCTACCTCCGCCTAGAGAAGATGAGGAGAATATTACCTTGAATAGGATACAATCCCGATTAAGAGAAAAAGGCAAACCAAAGGAAAACACTACTTAGTTTGTTACCCGATGAGTTGAATGAAAAACCCTGTTTTCTCTGGGATCAACTTTTGGAAGGGTCTTTCATGAGGTTAATGAACAACGGGGAAAGTAGGATTGGGATTCTAAATACATACTGGTACATATATTATCCTTTAGACTTTTTTTTTAATTTCTCATTTTGGGGTTTGCAATTACTTATATCCATTTACAGCACAGTGACCAAGCTCCCTATTATATTACGGGATAGACATGTTGGGGACCTGCCCATCAAACATGCATACTTGGATTATTTAATGGGGACAAGAGGAGATTGAATGGACTTGCCACAAAGAGATATCAAAAAGCAAATTAATGCCACTAGCCATAAGCTTGTCAGACGGGGTGTGGGCGGTTGCATTGGAAAGAAAGTTAGATCTGTCACAAGTATACCAGGGGAGGCCGACACTAACAATGAAAGCCACCCCACCCTTAACTATCATAAGCTTACCTATACGGTGCACGGCTTTCGGGAAGTCTATAACACTTCCGTCCTTCTACCAAGCGGAAGAGAAATTTGATTCTAGGGATTCCTTCCTCGCTCTATCGAACGTCTCATCAGGTCGATGGACAGACTTGTGGAAGCCCCTGGTAACATCACCACTGAATGTTACTCGAAGGAGACTTCCACAATTATTAGAAAATATAGAGAAAATTGATTTACATGACTTAGTAGATCAACAAGAGACTCTAGATGGGAAGATCCTCCAGACGGGGAGTTGGACTAGTTCCATGGACCTGTCATCACTAAGAGAATGTATCTTGGTGGGGATCATATTAATAGTGATTCAAGCAATTAGGGGAAAGCAGTGGTTAGGAAAATGCAGAAAAAAGGGTGTGCCAGCGGGAGAACTGGATAGCAAAAAGAGATCACTTGTTAAAACGACAGAGCTCCAGGGGACGGAGGACCCCAGAAAGGATTCTGAGAAGGGAGCTCAAGTAGAGGAACGCTTACGGCTGACTGCCATACACTCGAACACTTAAAAAAATATAATTGAAACTTGACACAATGTTGCAGTCAGTACAACTGCATAATGAACTGTTTTTTTAGATGTAAAAAAAAATTACGCTTCAGGGAGAGAGAGAAAGAAAGATGATACTAAAGAACTTGTTTAAAAAAAAAAGGAAAAGTCCTAGGAAAAGACTGAAACATTTTTTGTGTGTTTGCTTCAAGAAAAAGTGTTTTGAAAAAAAAATAATAATTTTTTTTTTTTTTTTTTGTTTGATTTGGGACATGAACATTTATTTCGGAAAGAGAGGAGCCCACCATTTTGTGAAAAAATTTTGTTTTATTTGTTTAATTTGTGTTTTGTGTAATTTTTTTCCCACCGAAACTTCTCTCGTGTAAGAGACAGTTGAGAAAGTGCAAGGAGAGAGGAGAGATCAAGGTGATGAACATTGACATTGTCGTAAGAGAGGACTGTTTCGATATGGCTCTTATATTTTTGTTATTTCATTTTATTTTTTGTATCTTGTACACGGTGCTTCAATTTGTTTTTTATTGGCCGTCATTAGCCTTCATGGAGAAGGGGATCTCACCAGGAACTACTGTCATGACAATTGCGATAGGTTGTTTTTTTTTTATGAAGTTAAGCACATGAGTTGGTAAGGAAAAGGGAAACAAGAATATTATTGAAACGGGTTTGACTTCTAAAGGTAGCGATGAAACAACTGCGTGGATTTATTGATGCCACCGGTTACCAGAAGTTAACTACATTAAATAATTATTGACAAGAGATAGTATCTCTTCCAGAGGTGAAAAAATCTGTGGAAGGAATATAAGCAGGGTCACTAAATCTGGACTAAATACGTCAATATAACTGATAGCAAAGCCAGCAGAAGAGCCCGTGATTTGACAGCTATGGGGGAGACAAGATAATTTCCACAGAAATGGTGAGCCTACCAGAGAAACATCGTGTCGTGATTTTTTTTTTCTAATTTATTGACATAACAAAGATCTAAGGGGAGAGGTGATGTGACACAATGCAGAAGTGAACATTTTTTTTTGTATCATGTTGAATATGAGGTTGAACAAGGAGTGTGTGCGTGTGTGTATGTGTGTGTCCGGATTTGAACGTGGGTGGGCCTACTCGAGTGAAGAAAAAAAAAGGAAAACAAAAGTTTTTCTTTCTCTTGAGATGTTAGATCACTGGTTGAAAGGCCCTGGTCACCACTCAGTCTGGTTCTGAGTTCATGCTCCAGAGAGATCAAACAGGTAGATTTTTTAGAACAAACAAACTTTAGATTCTCGGCCTGATAAAAATATATGTTTCTTCAATCGGCGGGGAATTTAGTTCTGGATTTTCTAAATAAATAAAGGTAGCTTTTTGAGAGAAGGAGCAGTTGTCTTCGCATGTGCTTAGAGGTAGTGGTGACAGCAAGATGTCCGCACGCGCCCGGGATCTTTGGATGTGCCGACAGAAAGAGTAGAATCTAGTAACACTGAGTGTCACGTTGCCTCTCTCAAGTCCGTTTGAGAGAAATAAAAAAAAAGCATCCAAATCAAAAGAATCTTGGACTTTTCTATCAGCTTGGGAGACGAAACAGCCGGAGAAAATATCCGTGGATACTAATTATTAATATCGTCTAAAAGAAGGGGTATAACATCCGAGAGAATGTCCGAGAAACAAAGTTCTTTGAATTTTAGTATTTTCTTTTCTTTTTTTGTTTTATCGAAAAGTTTCAGAGTTCATTAAATTTCGAGTCCACTGAAGTTCTACCAAGAAAATTCAACTAAAAAAATTCAACCGAGAATTCTGCGGAAAAAAAACCTAAGGTTTTATTTTTACTTTTATTTCTTAAGGGAGCTCCATTCATGAAGCAAGTGACGAAACCCAGCCGCTAGCTTAAGTTTTTCGTGCCTTTACAGTTCGGATCCCTGAATTCGTACTGAGTGTCAAATAGTAGTTTGACAAAAGTAGGAAGTCACCTTTTGGTGCCGCACTGTCTGGGATTACGTCTCCCTTCTCCACAACGGCCAAATCAAGTCTGCACATAGTCAGCTTGATTTTTTTCTTAGAAATAAATTTTTATATAATCCCAAAAACAGAGAAAATGCAATTTCATTGCATTGACAATATATATTTATTAATTTTTGTATACTTGCTTTTTAGTAATATGTATATTCATTATCACCGGGGCTTTTTCTCTTTCTTGGACTCGTTTTTCTTTTTGGGCTTAGTGAAGGTTGAACATTTGTTTTAATTGAGTTTAAGTTGTCAGGTTCAGGTGAGAGGTGATAGTCATGAGTTAGAATCAACTCTAAGGGATAAAGATGTTTTAGCAAGTGTTTTTGTGTTAATCCATCTCCTCTTTTCATTTTAAGTGAATGTACTTTGTTGTCTTGTCCATGGAAAAGTTTAACTACTCTCCCAAGTTGCCAACAATGTGTACTATGCGGATCTAAATAAATGTAATGTTAACCGACATCAGGAAAGCTCTCTTTATGATTAGGCTGAACACTGAAAAGCATAAGAACAAATTCTGTATCTTCCTCAAGGTTGGAGATGAATCAATATGCTTTAAATTCACTACCTTAAATTTTGGATTTAATGCAAGCCCCTTTATTCAAAACTTCGTTTTAAAACATCATGGTGAACTGTTTCCAACTGATTCATGTATAGAAATATTACTAAATAACCGTTATGTTGATAATCTATGTTAAACTAGTAATTCTACAGGAAAAATTAATTTTGTTATATACTGAAACAGTAGGATGATTAAAATTTGGTAAATTTGATTTAAAATCTTTTTTTATAAAACTTTTGAGCGTTCTAAAATAGAATATTTCGAACTCCTGAACCTACTCTCAGACATAAAAAAATGTTATTAATACTACGCCCCTAACTTATAAATGCTCCTCTAAGAGAAATCTCCAACTAATAACGCCTAATTGTTTCTTGCACCCTAATGTTAACAGTGAACTCATACTAAAACCTAATGTTCAAAACGTATAAGAAACTGGTACACCTTGAAGAGATGTATTAATGAAAAACTCGAAATTGTGACGAAATGTTGTTAAAGTTCCGAGAAATATGTTATGAGTATACTTGCTCAACTTAAGAGAAAATGCAAGGACTTTCATAAAACCAACTATTCAGAGAAGATAAAATTGATGATGTAGTTCTAAAAAAATCCTGTCAAGCCCAGACCTCATTGGCAACTTGGGAGAGTAGTTGAACTTTTTCATGACAAGAAAATACGTTCAGTTAACGTGAAAAGGGGAGATGGATTAACACACAAACAATCGATTAGAGTTGACTCTAACTCATGACTATCATCTCTCACTTGAACCTGACAACTTAAACTGAATAAAACAACTGTTCAACCTTCATTACACCCCAAAAGAAAGACGAGTTTATAGGATTTACACTCCTATATTTTAAAATGGTTGTGATACCACTTGTTCCCCAAAGATGGTGAATGAACAACTATACATATGCATGCAGAAACATATTCAACACAATAAAGATGAGCAGACACAGTTCTTTAGAAAAATATACCTCTCACTTTATTGAAAGGGTTGTGTGTGAGAGGTGAGTTGGAGACTGAACAAAGACTGCAACATATTGACCCCCAGCTCCTCCGGCTATAGCAGTGCGTCTTTTTCGTTCTCCTGGGCTGCTCAACCGGGGGCCTGGGGGCTCAGCCTCTCTGCTGAGAGCTGGTTCCCACAGCTCGATCTGGAACACTGACTTCAAGCTCTGAACTCCAACTGCCTGACTTCCTATCTCACCCGGGTTATATCATTGTTTTATGCCCATTCAATTCAACCTGTAAACTGTCAAGGTTATCTCCTGATCTCTTCGACCGGGTGCACCTGTTATTTACACAGGCGCATTTCTCATTTGACAGCTTGGCCGGATCGGAGGTCAATATGCAACAATCATCCCATAATTATTTTGCAAAATTCCACATGTGGAATTTTCTTCACGTCCGTCTCCATCTCCCTCACACACACATTTTACTGAATAATTTTCCTGGACAATAATACTGAAAAAAGAACACAAAAAGAAATCACTTGAACCACGGCAAAACATAATCTTACTTAGAAGGTGACCTTCTCCCTATGTAACACTAGCCCGGCTAATTATCATCTAAATATGTTTTGCTATCTTTGCGCAAAAAATGTTTCAGTCTTTTCCTAGGACTTTACCTTTTTTTTTAAACAAGTTCTTTACTATCATCTTAACATGAGTGCATCAAGGTACAATACGGATGCATCTTTTATCTTCCCAAACACAACGGGGCCCTCTGTTATTCCTTGAATAATTTCAAAACCTAAAAGAACCATACTCTGGTCCCAGACCCTGGTCACAAACCTAGTGACCCTGGTCATTCCAGCAACACAATTCACCTGGATTCCTCATGATCACACTCCAGTTCTTCGCTCAACAGGTTCCTACCTGGAGTAACCGGAGAATTCCATAAACTAAAATACAATATCTTCAAGGCCCAAAACATCCCACATACATCTACAAAAATCATGGCCCAAAACAATGCATCACAATTCTATCAAACAATAATGCATCCGAATGTATCACAATCTGACATGCATGCAGTAAACCACCTAAAATAGTCCACGCAAAATATTTATTAGCAATGTGTTACTCATTTTTTCTCATTGTTAAGTTTCTGTTACCATGCCTATTGGTTTGTAAGCCCTTGAGGAACATGCTTCACCTGATTACACCCTCGCTGGGTTGCATTTCAAATTAATCAGGAACTCTCGTGGCTACCAATATATAGGCACCTCGCCTTTCCCAGATTCGTTTCATTTCGCTAAATCACGCACGAATCCAAAACATCATCGTGACTGAAAGACTCAGACAACATCCACAAAATATTGGAGCAGGCCACGCCTTTCTTTCCTTTATTCCATTAACTTGGAACTCCAATCTAAAAATACTGGCCACCACATGCCTTCATGCCATGGGACGGCGAGTTCTTCTCTAGAATTACTTCTTTTACCGTCTGCCCAAAACAATCTGTAACACAACTTGTAAGAATCTCTGTCCTAATCTCACGTCAGCCCACGATTCGCTCAAAAACAGAAATATAAAAAAAATATTTCCTATTCCACGAAAACCCAATATTCTAAAAAAAAATTTAAATCAATATAATTTTAAATCTTAGTAAACCTAGTATAAAATCCTCTGTTAATGGTTTTCGTCAAATTTCCTGAAACAAAAAAAATTTCTAATGTCGCCTTTAAACTCAAACTCTTTTCTCTTTTTTTTTTTTTTTACAAATTTTCACCACTAGCCAAAAAGTCAAAACAATATTACAATCACAGTTCACAAATGTTCAGCTTTTTATTTTTTTTTTCAATCTATGTACTATTTCGTAAAAAAATGTTCGTTCTTTTCTTTCTTTTTCTATGCTGTGTTCAACAGTGTTCAAGTTTCTTTTCTTTTCTTCCTTGTCATTGTCCAGTACCTTTTTTTCTTAATTTTATTTTATAATAAATTGCTCATTCACTATCCTTTTTTTTAAACCTTATCTCTGCCTCTCTCTGTCTTTACTTTAATTCAATAACTATAGGTTCACTTCCCTGTTTATTCAATTTCAACCCATAGTACCATAAATGAAGCCTGGTTTATTAAGAACACTTTCTCAATAGCTCACGAGCACCCCTCTTTTTTTTTCTTGCTTTAAAATACCCCGAGTATTTTTTCCTAAAACAACCCAAACTTTTATCAATTTGGCCAACAATTCAAAAACCGAGCCCAGAGATTTTTCCGGCACATCCATGATCATCAAGATTTTGCACATATTTTAATTATCTAATCTCCAAAACCCTGTTTCAAATTTCAACAATAACCTTCTCAAAACCAAAAATCGAACCCCATTTCAGGGGGGATTCACAGAATATCCAGTACGACAAATTTTCTCGAATCTTCTCGACCCCTCTCTGGGGAAGACCTCCACAAAACCTTGTATGCAAAATCAATTCCATGCTAGGGCAACTTCTAAAAAACACTTCCAATTACCGCAACTTTACAAATATCGAAACCTGCCCAAAAAGTCTTAACTACAGATATGCACAATCTTCGGACAACTCCATTGATGCTCCCGAAATTCCAGCTCTCGGATTAAAATCCTAATCTCCAATTACTATTTGCTGGGATAACATCCACAAGTCGCTATAAAACTTCATTCATAAAAACCCCGTTTACTATAAAATTCATTCATAAAAATTATGTTTACTATAAACGTCAATCATGTTCAAGGCAATATCTTCTGTCCACACAGGGCCATCTTTCTTTCCTTTCTTTTAACTGCCACCCGCTTGCATGTTTCCCCCTTACTCTCTTTCCTTTTCTCCCCCTCACTACGATACAAAACCACATATAGCAGTAATCGTCATTTTCTATCTAGGGCTCGAACGTTGTTTTTTTTTAATTATTTCCAATTTTATCCTCCTAGAAAGGCCCTTGTCATTAAAATTCATGCTTTCACCATTATAATCTATTTAAATTCTTTTTTAAAAACTTTATTGCCAGTGTTATCTTTTCGAATCAGTATCCGAACTAGAAAGCTGCGGAACTTACTCTTTAAACTTACTGTTTGAAATTACCACTTAATGGCGCACTAAAGCTCCCTAAAAACATTACCCAGTTATCTGGGTTTCGGATAGATTAAACAAAACAATAATCAAAGGTCTGATTAATCTGAAAAAGAATACTGCCAGTGTGACCCTTAATTAACCAAGCCGATATATTTGGGCTTTATTGGATGACCAATTAAAATCTGATGCATGGAAAGGATATCTTTCTCAAAATCATAGATCACGCGCATTTAATTAGCCGACTCGTCAAAAAGTGGTAGAAGAATGATTAGTTAGCGAATCAGAAATATTTCTTCTCAGGAAAACCCTCAATAAAATACATGTTTTTAGGGTTAAAGAAAAAAATTCGAAAACAATACTGTATACAGGAGATTAAGAAAAGAAATCTCTTCAAGAACTAAACCTTTCCAACAAAAAATTGAGTAGCATAGAAAGACTCCACCACATAGATACCGCATTCGTCTATCTCTCAAATACAACAAAATGCAATACAATTTATATATCATTGTTACACCATTATGTTTCAATAAAAAATGGTTAATTGTAATCGGGGAGTTTTTCTTGTCTTTGAGTTTCCAACACACAGGAAACTTGTTCCAATCGACCACTCCGACAGTCAGAAGAAGTTTCGGAGAGATTGTATCATCCTCCTTCAGTAGATCTTTCAAATACAACGGGGACACAAGAGAGAACGCATGTGGTAGTCACGGAACTAAGCCTACATCAAGTACCGTGACTTGCATAGGACTACAGCCTAAGAAACCTCAATATTTCAAGGTTTAATTCGAGATCATACATCCTCAATCACTTCCACTCGAGGGTGTTCAATACCTAAGTCTATCCGAGTTCTTACCAAGTGTTTCTCGACTATAACCTCCCTCACAGGATAACTCTCCTTCTGAAAGTAACTCGAACACTTTGGCTTCCCTTTATCCCTTAGTTCTTAATAATTCTACCTTATTTTTATTATTCCTCCTTTCCTAGGATATTTATTCTTTCTTTTATCAAAGAGTCCCCTTCCTTTATCAGTCTTTGCTTTGGGGTTTTCTCCTACCCAAAATTACCTTTTTTTTGGACAATTTCTCCCGCATGGCCATTCTTCTACATCCATAACATCTTGAGTGCCCAATCTCAGTCCTTTCTCTTATTGTGACAATCTCTGGCCATATGACTTTCCTTCTCATAGCTATAACATTTAGTCCTGGTACAATTTCTAATAAAGTTACCATTCCTTCCTCATGTTCAGCACCACGTTTCTTCTCTTGTCTTTGACTCAAGAGCTCACCCATCCCTTTTCATTCTTTCTTGGGGTGGTCCTTATTAGTTTAAAATCTTCCTCTGAAACTGTGATCTCGTATTCTTTCCTTTCTTTTTCACGGGACACTAACGGCTAGTGTGTCTTCTCTAACAGCACCTCGGTTTTCGGTCCCGGTTGCAAACACTTACTAGTTAGGCATTCCCTCGCCTTGTGTCCAAGTCGTCTACACACAAAACAAACTCATCTATTTTCTCCGGTGGTTGCAATATATCTTCTCTCCCACAGGAACCACCTTTCATGACTGGTTGTGTCTCGTTCCTATTCAATGTCAGATACCTACCCCTTACGTGTCCTCTCACTCTTTCCTAGGATATTTCCGCACTCATAATACACCTTTAACCTCTCACTTGGATCTACCTTTCTCCTATTCAATGTCAGATACCTACCCCTTACGTGTCCTCTCACTCTTTCCTAGGATATTTCCGCACTCATAATACACCTTTAACCTCTCACTTGGATCTACCTTTCTCCTTGCCATCTTCCTTTCCTTTTCATTCCTCTCTCTGATTTATTCATTTCTTAATTTTTCTTCTCACGCTTTTTCTTTCTTTTCCAATGTTCCCTTTATTTCACTCTTACATCTTATCCTTTTTTATTTCGCCTATCACTTTCTTTTTTATCCCTCTATCTTCCTAGACTTTCACTTCCCCTCATTCTATTCTTTGTCTGTTTTTTCCTTTCCTCTCTATTTCCTTCGTTTTTCTCCCCTCCTCTTTATTCCCTCTCTTTTCTTCCATATTCTTTTTCTTTTCTCCCTCTCAATTCTCTCTCGTCCAACTCTATTCCACCTCTTTTCTAATCATTTCCTTTTTCTCTAGTCCATCGATTTCTTTCTTTCTTTCTTTCTTTCTTTCCCCCCACCCTTTCTCTCTCTCATTCTTGTTCATAGACCTCTTTATCCCTGTCGGCTGGAGCTGTAGAATACACTGACTGCACCACTGTAAAAAAAGTCAGACCCCCCCCTTCACAACGAGGCCACCTGTTGGCTATGGATGGTGACCTATAATGCTTGAGGACGAGATTCTGGAGGTTGACCAGTTCTTGTCTCGGCAGCCGATGTGGAGAAATAACTTGCAACTCTCCACTTTGGCCAATACTGGGCTAGACAGGCGGTTAGAGAAGCCCAATCTGATCAATCGGCTGGACATGTCAAGCCCTAGTACTTTGTGGCAAACCCTTTTTTAATTTTTAAGTGCCAGAAAGCAGTAGCTGAGAATCAATTGCATTAAGATAGAAATTCTTGGGATTAATATTAAATAAAATTGTGATAGACAGCAATAGTTGAAACCATTTAACTGTAAGCAAGCAAGTTAATATTAAATAGAACTAATAGTTTACGAGAAAAGATTCAACTATGTGCAAACAAATGAGCTCTAACTTGTTTAAAAATAAAGATACCTAAAAACTATTTACTTATATATGATTTGACATTAAGTAACCCACTAAGTTTGGTTTGGTTTGTAGGCCATTTTATGCCAAATCCTTTTTAAACATATATATTGAATATATGATTTCTAAATACATTTTGTTGAGATTAGTACAGTTTAAATGTCAACAGTTCTATTTCAAACAATTAAGTTTAACATATCAACAAAATTAAAATGTTCTAAATATTGCTGTGTATTACTAACAATTCAATTGGACATCAGTCATTTGTTTACACACTGTTAAATGATCAAACAGTTCTTTTTCAAGCAATTCAGTTTAGCTTAAGTACAGTTCTTTGTTTACACACAGTCAAACGTAAAAACAGTTCTATTTCAACTATTTCAAACAATTCAGTTGAGTAGAAGAACACAGTTTAAATATTAAACAGTTCTATTGGACCTATAGATCAGGTGCTACCACTCCGAACCAGAGTGGACCTGGGAGCGATGGAAATGAAAGGGTACTCCGCATTCCCCAAAGCTCCAGCATTACTGAAGCCTCACCATCAGATTGTTCAGTGTCATATCCAGGACACTTGTTGAGTGGGGGTCTTACTCTTCTGCAGAGATGCAGTCTGTGTATTCTGTAGCCCCTGCCAACTGGGCAATAACCTACAAAGGTTGATATGCTAGTCTGACATTTACCCACAAATTCTGCTACTTCATTCGGCAAACTGGACTCAAAATATTTCTGTTTAATTGCGTAGAAAGAACACGTGGCCATTGTCATCATGGTACTGCACGAGGACCATTTAATCTCACTGCAGGTTCATCGTCATGCTGTGACAAATAATAAACTACCTTATCAATTATTGGGTATTTCTTCTCTTCTAGATTGGTCAACTTATTATTCACAAGTCTGTTTTTAAAATCGATAATTCCTTGTTCCCTAATTATATCTACTATCCTATGTCACTTACATGTTGTTCCTGCGCCTTTATTCTTTGCGTATCTGGTGAATTCATTCGATGCAAATCGACAGGAATTTATTGCACAGTCCTCAAAATTTCTTTCGTATAGATCAACCAGTATATTCTTATTTTCATGTACCTCTAGCGATCATGACACTAAGTTTGCTTACACATTCGCAAACACATTGTTGTTACCGTGTAGATACTTGATTTTGCAGTCATAATCTGCAATTCCTAAAACCCTCGTCTGTGTCTTCTTGTTCTGCATAGGGGAATTTAATAAGCACTCTAAGCGTTTGTGATCAGTATAGATGGGGAATCTTGCACCATGAAGATAGTAATTAAGTTTCTGAAGGGCATTATTAATTACATATGCTTCCTTCAATATTTTTAACTACCTCTTCTGTGTCACTCAGTTTATAAAATAGGAAATAAATTGGTTTCTCAATTCCTTTATTTTCGGTTCAGTTAAACCTGTTGTGTCAGATATGCACTAATCGAGTGATCCGACGCGTCCGAATACAAATTATACTCCTTATTTCTATCTGATAAGCTAAAATCATCTCCAAAGGCTTCTTCAAGCAGTCAAATACACTTTGACATGCGTCATCCCACAGAAAATGAACGTATTTTCTAGTCAATTTTATCCGTTTTCGCCTGGTACAAAAAAATTCTTATAAAACCACGGTAATAAAGATACAATAAAAGGATACACCTCTCTCACCGTTCGCAGCGTAGCCATTGACTTAATAGCTCTATCGTTGTCAGGCTGCA
This sequence comes from Sepioteuthis lessoniana, assembly GCA_963585895.1. Taxonomy (NCBI): domain Eukaryota; kingdom Metazoa; phylum Mollusca; class Cephalopoda; order Myopsida; family Loliginidae; genus Sepioteuthis; species Sepioteuthis lessoniana. Next base: position 55,103,440 of record OY757921.1, read on the forward strand.
TTCTCTTTTCGCTGATTTCAAAACCTAGATACTGAGTCTCTCTTCGAAAGATCTCACACTTTGAAGACATCACCTTCAGGTTATGATCTATTCAAGACCTTTTCATTTTGAAGAAAGTGGTATCTCGCTGTATCGGAAAATACCAGAATGTTGTCTAAGTATGCAAAGGCATATTTTTCATGGCCATGTTATACTACGGATATAATTTCTGAAATACACCTGATGATGCAAAAGGTAAAGACGTTCAAATGAGGAAGACCCCTAAAACACATAAAAGTCGTTTCCTACTGTCTTTCTTGTGTAGCTGGACTTGCCAGTAGCCGTTCTTAAGATCGAGCATGGAAAAATATTTCGCTGAAACTAACGATGAGAGGATTTTATCTATAACAAGGAATGCCCTAAAATTAACACAAAATTTCTTCCGTCTTATTTCTCTACAAATACAACAAGAAAGACCCAGGGACTTGGACGCCATTCGGTAATTTTTTGCGTCGACCATCTGATCAACTGCCTCGTTCAGCAGTTTTCGTTGCTTAAGAGGCGTACGATACGGTCTTTTCTTAATTCATTCACATCTTTACCATGTCAGTTCTGCCTAGATCTCAATTCTCTGTAACATACAAGTCTCTATTTCTCCGTAATAGGCTATCTACTCTTGATTTAAATTCTTCCGATTCGTTCATCTGTTCGAGATCCTTATCTATGAATTTACTATCTCGTCCGTCAGTCAGAGTTATCTTTCTCATTTGACTCATTTACGCGACCGGACATCTAAGCGTCACCGTCTCGTTGGTATTAAATAATATTGTTATCTGTAACGTACATGTGTTACCTTTTGTAACCATAACGTTTGCTACTGATACTTTACTTAAATTGCTAGTGTACCCACTTTTTAGGAATTCATTTTCGAATTCTTCCCTAATATCCTCCCCTTTTCTTGACTTCACTACGCATGTGTGCTACGGTGTTACCTTACGTGTTAATCTAACTTTTGATGAAATGTGAATATCTTCTAAGGTGACGTATTCGCCCTTCATTTGTAAAGCCCCAAAATCGAAGTACATTCTTACTTCGTTTTATATAACTCAGTCCCTGCCTATTATTACGTATCTATTTAGATTCCCCTCAACAAAAACACACAAGAGGTAATTTGGTTTCTTAGCTTTACTTTTAATCAGTTCAAGCCGTCCAATTTTAATTTGCTGTCTCCAAGACTTTTCTAAACTCGATTTGGTCACAACATCCAATAATCTCCCCTACTTATTACAGATTACTCTACCCAGTATCCACTATCTACATTTTCCACGTCCTAATCTAATCAAGACAGAGTTTAGGGAGTTTCGTCGGTACATATCTCGTCCGATCACTGGCTCCCTAACGAACGGACTTCTTCTGTTTCCCTGGGCTCACCATAGGCAACATGGTCCAAGACAAAAGTAGGTTTTGTCGAACTCAAGCAGGGAATCCAAATTCATTTTTAGTACCACTTGAGAAGCGTTATCCCGCAGAGGTTCGGAGATTAGACGAAAATGCATGGTGGTCAAGGCGATTTACATATTAAAATTCGTGGGCGTGCCTAAAAATTTTTTTTTCTCCGCCTTACTCCATATAAACAGTCAGTCCGAAGTAGAGGGCTAGATTTTTCAGCAGTCAGAGAGACTTGCTGGTCCGATCAGAACCAAGAGATGAAAATAGAATCTTTGCGAATCCAGATAATTTCGTCAACAAAGCCGAGAAAGCAAACCGCTAACTAGTCAATGTGGCTGCAACGAAGATCTGTAGTTGTCTCCCTTATATCGTCTGAATTCATATCAGACTAATTTCGTCTTTTTCTCTCAGTGACTTCCCGACCGAACGGGTGAATCTCGTTGTGACTTTTTTGTACTCTACGCATTCGTGCAATTTCTTTTGTGATAATATAAAGACAGTAGCCTTAAAAAGGTTTTTATTATACAGGAATCGAAAGTGTTACTTGTTCCTTTTTGTGTCCTTGTGGTTGCAACAAGAACTCTTTTTTTCGCAAATAGCGATTCCTTGCGGCGTGGAACCCAGCCTGATGGACTTTCACAATCAGACCGTTCTGAAGGACGGAGAGACCACCGTTTGGATGAAAAATTCACAACGTGGCGAATAGTGGTGGTTCCTTCAGCTCAACGAAGGGGGCCCAAGTGATTTTATTTTGGCCAAAACTGCCAGAGAGATGAGATACAGCAGCCGGCAGCTGAGTTCTACGTCAGACCAGAAACAATACTGACAACACGAGGACCAAGAGAACGACAATAACCAGAAAACAAAAATGGGATGAAAAACAACTCTGTGAACGTTTTAAGTGACTAATAAACAACATCTTACACGAGAAAACCTGGACATGGCTTAAGAGAGAAACTAAATCTCTTCTAATAGTAGCACAAAACAACGCCATAAGGACCAACCATATCAAAGCAAGAATAGATAAGACAACAAAAACAGTAGATGTAGGTTATGTGGTGATAGAGACGAAACAATCAACTACATAAGTGAGTGCAGCAAATTAGCACAGAAAGAGTAGAAAACTAGATACGACTGGGTGGGCAAGGTGATCCACTGGGAATTGTGCAGGAAATTTCAATTTGACAATACGAACTAATGGTATATGCACAACCCAGCATCTCTCCTGGAGAATGAGACACACAAACTCATATAGGATTTTGACATACAAACCATGGCCAGACGACCAGACCTCATAATAATCAATTAAAAAAAAAAAAAGAGAACTTACAGAATTGTGGACTTCGCAGTCTCGGTTGACCACAGAGTAAAATTGAAAGAAAGTGAAAAGAAAGGTAAGTACCTCAACCTTGCTAGAGAATTGAAAAACTGTAGAACATGAAAGAGATGTAATTGGTGCTCTTGGTACAGTCACTGAAGAATTAATAAAGGAACTTGGAAATGAGAGGACGAGTGGCGACCACCAAAACTGCTGCATTACTGAAATCGGCCAGAATACTGAGAAGAGTCCTGGAGATTTGAGGAGGCTTCCTGTCTCTCAAACTTCAGTGAAAGACCATCAGCTAATGCTGATATGAAAAACACACAAGGAGATAATAATAAGAAGAGGAAGAAAAAGAAGAAGAAATAAGAATTTTTTTAATAAAAAGAACAAGTGGAGGAAGTAAAAAATTATAAAAATCAAAAATGAAAAAAGCAGATACTTCAAGTAGAAATTGTCGCACGCAAAACGTAAATTTAAAAAGCCACATACTGTCGTAGGCAAAAACCTGAATATGGTTACACAGCAGGCACCTAAAATAAATGTATAAGTTCATATACTTGCACCCAGAACCAAATGTTGCTCTATCAGCCAGGCTTAGAATGCACTAACAGTATCCCCAACAAAAAGAAGCGTCTTGGGTATGACACTAAACTGATGAGGTTTCAGTTTTTATGTGTTGGAACTCTGGGGTGTGGATTCACCCTTTCGTTGCCATTACTCACAGGTCCACTCTAACCCGGAGTAGTAGTACCTGTTAAGATCTCATGTATGCATCAAATAGATCTCTAAAAATTAGTATTCCACAGGAATACATGAAACCATATGTATCTAAATTATTTGAACTGTTGGCCGTGGTTGGTAATTAGTAATGCTTTAGGATGGGATCCTAGTGGCTGAGCAGTCGCTGAACCATCAACCGAGTGATCAAGTGATTTGAACACTTCACTCTGTCCCTTACTAGGCTAGATTGGCAGCCAGAGAGGCTTAATCCAATCAATCAGCTGGTTACACCAATCCTTAGCACTTATATATTCAGTCCCGACCGTATTCTTCAATCTGCACTTGAGGCAAACTCCCAACTCTTTTTATCGTATAGGAGATAGAAAGCAGTGGATAGGTGTCAGCTGCATTGAGAGAAAAGAACTTTGACCATTGTAAGATTGTATGGCAATCAGTATTTGGCAGGGACTCGAAATCCTACTTGAGTATACTAATAGTATATCACCGTGTCAACCAAGGTGAATGGGTTTCCCCCTTGGTAAATCCCCAACATGTTGGATCTCATAGTGGGTGGTGGAGTATAGGACCAGCAAAGAACAAACATTATCTATGGCTCTTTCAAATAAAACAAAATTAAATCTTTCTGAATATGATTCGGTATAAAAATTCATTTCTAAGAAAAAAAATAGGCTGACCACATGCGGCGCTTGATTTAGCCAGAGTGGACAAGGGAGAAGTAGTCCCAGACAGTGCAGCACCAAAAAGTGACTTCCTCCTTTTTGTCAAACTACTATCTGACCTTCAATACGAATTCGGGGACACGAACTGAAGGCACGAAAAACTTAAGCCAGATGGATTTCGTCACTCACTTCATGAATGGAGCTCCCAAAAAAATAAAAGTAAAAATAAATGAAAGTCGACTACTGAAGTTCTACCAAGAAAATTCAACTGAAAGAAATTTCAACTGAGAATTCTGCAGAAAAGAACCTTAAAGAAAACTCACATTTAATGAACTCTGAAACTTTTCGTTAAAACAAAAAAAGAAAAGGAAAATTCAAAGAACTTTGTTTCCCGGACACTCTCTCAGATAAGTTTCCCACAAATAGTACTAAAAATTTGCAGCACTTTATCTTTTCTATCCCTTTCTTTGTTATTTCTTTGTATAAAATTCCCTTTTAAAAACTTTATTGTCTGTATTATCTTTTCAAACCAATAACTGAACTAGAAAGCTGCAGAACTTAATTTTTAAACTTACCGACTGAAATTACTAAGAGCACATTAAAGCCCCCTAAAACATTACCCAGTTAAATACTAAACTTGGCTTCAGTATCACTCACTTCATATCAAATCTTATTCCCCCCACACACACTTCTCAAAATCTCTTTATCAGAGAATGAGGATACAGAATTCCCAAAGTTCAATATTCTTGAACCTTTGGAAGATACCTGTCAAGCCAAAATACCTCCTTTCCTAATAGAGAAGGTTATTTCAAGCAGAGAACCATCTAAGACTGTCAAAAAGACTAGAAATAGCATTTTCGTTGAGGAGGTGGATAGCTGGTGGGATATCCACATGAGAGACTGATCACCTTGAAAGAACTTATTACAAGCAAAGAGCCTGTCCTTGGCTACATCAGAAGAAATAACAGCAGCCTTGGGAGAGCAAGAGGTCACAGACTACAAAAGAATAACCATTAGAAAAAGTTGAGAGGAAATTCAGACAAATACATACATTCTGACTTTCAATCAACCTGAAATACCCAAAGAGTTTGAGTTTGAGTTTTGTTTAACAGCATATCAACCCCTGTGGGTCATTTAATGCCAAAAAGGTTATTGTTACAGTTTAGGCTGTTTTTGCAAGATTCCTCTATGTGGTTTGGTTCCTGCTCTCCACATTTAACACACACTTGTTTTCTTGTGCAGTGCTGCTTCAAGTGTCCATATTTCTGGCAGTTATGACATCTTCTGGGATTTGGGATATATGTCTCAACTTTAACCACTGTATAGCCTATTTTTATTTCTAAAGGGGGTTTTGGGTTATTGAAGGTTAGAATGTAGGTATTGGTTTCAATTATTTCATTTTGTTTTTTTATTGTTATCCTTTGATGTCTATTACATTTTGTTTTTTTAGTTCATTTTTAATTTCCATTATTGAGCATAATGATAGCTCTCCATTTCTTATCACCCCTTTAGAGGTGTTTAATCTCTCATGGGGGTAAGCTTTTATGTCTATATTGTGGATTTTTTTTGCTTTAATATTATTTCAGCTTGTTTTTTTCTGTCACCTCTATAAGGATGGTTCTGTTTTTCAAGTTTTTCACGGTTTTGGGTATTATTAGAACTGAAATACTTTTTTCTATGATGAAGGGGGATAGTTTTGTCAGCGGTAGTTTTTCTTTTGATTCTAGAATGATGAACCTTGGATATGGCTCATCATTGTCTAAATCACATTCAATATGAGGTCTTTTTGCTTGGGTTTTTATTTTAACAGAAGCCATAAAAGTGTTGGATGAGTTTCATTGAACATGCTCCCCACCCACCTCGGAGCCCCATATGGGGATGTGCCTAGGGGGAAACCCATTCGCCTAGCAACACCAGGGCTACATGTTCAGTATACTCATGCTGGTGATAGACGGATTAATTTTTTGTCCCTGGGTTTTCGTTCCCAAGATAACTACTTCCCCAGGGACAGAAAGGACTACAAGTCTTTCCACAGCATGATTGACCCTACAGCCATCGTTCTCTTTTAGATTTTTAAAAAAAAAAAAAAAAAATCTAAGAGAGTACTGTCATGACCAGCCGATTGATCGGATCGGGCCTCTCCGACCGCCCGTCTAGCCCAGTAAGGTCCAAAGTGGTGTGTTGCAAGAGCCTTGACCACTCGATTTTCAGGCCAAGTACTGCTCAACCACCAGGATCCCGCCCTTAAGCATCACGGGTCGCCACCCACGGCCAACAGGTAGCCTCGTTGGGGGGGGGTTACCCCTCTGCAGAGGTGCAGTCAGCGTATTCTACAGCCCCAGCTGACAGGGCGGAAATACCCAAAGAAGTAAAAATTGGATATTCCCATGAAAGGGTAGAAGAGCACATCCCAGCCCCCTAAAGGTGCTTTAAATGTCTAAGATATGGCCACCACAGAAAGAGCAGCAGAAGACATCAGACATGTGAAAGGTATGACCAAAAACACCCAAACGACATAGATGAAGACTGCCCAAATGAAACCAAACATTCAGACTGCCAGGAAAACCTTAGATTACTCCAGGAAAGCCAATATATCAAATCTAAAATCGAACAATGAAAATTTAAAACACCAAACAAATTTGAACATTCCCACAATCTAAGAAGAACCATACACAACCATCACCTGAACCAAAAATGTCAAATCCCTCAAGTCAAACCACAGATCTCTCAAGATAAAAAATTGAAACAAAAAATAAATTCAACCTTCAAAAAGAATGAAAACAGAAGAGTCTAATTCAATAAAAAGTAAACCAAAGAAAACTCATCAAAATCCACCAAATAAAACAAAATTAATACAACCAAAACACATAACATAACCCTCATACAATGGGACTGCAGATGAATTCAGGTCAAAGGACATTAACAACTTTTGATCAGCCTTAACTTAAAACTATTGTGCCTTCAAGAAACATTCCCCAAAGATACTAACCAACTTAAAATCAAAAACTACCAATAATACAAATACATAAACAAGGATAGAAACAGAGCCTCTGAAGTTGTCTCAGTTCTAATTATGAAAGACATATCTCAACACCAAATCAACATTGATACTGAACTCAAAACAATTCTGTCAAAGCAACACAATACAAACCAATAAACATCTGCTCCATTTACATTCCACCACATGACCCCATAAACAAAACAAACTTATAGAACAAATCCTTAAAACCCACCTACATAGCAGTTTTTTCAACCCAGAGGTGTATGAGAACACCTGGAAATATGGTGTAATGACCAACACAACTTAGGGATGACAGGCAGATTGCCCAATTTCATCATGAATTTCTTGTAGGATAGAAAATTCTGAGTCCAAATCAGATCGACTCTTCCATACTCAAGAAGAAAAATCAATAAAAAAATCAACATCATCAATTGCCTGAATCCTGGAATTGATGACTACCTATATGTTGACAATTTCTGCATCACCTTCTGATCAAAATACATGTGCACAGAAAAGCATCAATAGCATTCATCAAGAAAATCAACCAATGGGCACCACAAATGGCTTCAAAATTTCCAAAAGTAAAACAATGCATACATTTAGTCATTTAAAGAAAATACATAACGACTCTAAACTTTAACTGGATGAAACAGAAATTCTGGTGATTGATCAGTTTAAATTTCTCAGTATAATTTTTAATTAAAAAACTTACCTTTATCCCTCAATTATGATACCTAAAAGAAAAATACAGTAAAGTATTAAAACTCCATGTAATAACCCACACTGAATGGAGCACAGACCAGCAAACCTTACTAAAACTATATAAAACCCAAATCAGCACAAAAATAGTTATTTCATATACAAATGAGCCAGAAAATCTTATCAGAAATCCCTTAACACAACCCACCATGAAGGAGTGTGACTCATCCAGGGGAGAGTCTCATAAACCACCTCTACCTCACAAATTCCAAAAATTAAGCCTCCAATGTACCATACAACTAAGCTCTTCTTACTCAAACTCAACAAAAAAGAATACTTTCCCCTTAATCCATCAAGAGAAACTCTTCAATATCCAAAAAATACCCTAACTATTCCCACATTTATACAGATGACTCCAAAGATAGCAACAGAACTGCTCGTGGAACAATATTCAACAATAAAACATTAAAAAATGACGCCTTCCAAAAAAAAGCTTCCATATTCACCACCAAAATCCGTGCAACAGAACTGTCACTCAACATTGTCTTGACAGGTAACTCAAAAAGATTCATCAACCATTCCAATTCCTTCTCTATACTTTCATCAATCAAAAATAGAAAAGTGGATAACCCTCAAATCATTAAACTCTTAAACATTCTAAACTTGACGAGCCATTCCATAAAGGTGATATTCTGCAGAGTTACGTGCCATATCATCATCATCATCATATCGTGCTGGCAGCACGGATATCCCTGACCCTCTCTCGCCACTCCTCCCTATCGTTCATCGCCCTAGGTAGGTCTTCAGGACAACAACCTGTATCCTCACATAGCTGCTGAATGTACGTTCGTGCGGCCGTGTGTGGGGATCCATAAGAGTACATCTCTTATGAGTTCATCTCTGCTTCTCCAGCAATGTCCTGCATGCCTGGTTCGCCTAACTTGAATAGATTTCGTGATAGGGGGCAGGTGGCCGTACAGTTGGTGTCTTGTGGGGTGTTGCTGCCAGGACTTGTTGAGGATTGCACGCAGCATTCTTGTGTAATTGCCATCTAGTTTCTTCTCCAGCCGTTTTGTTAGCGTCCATGTAGTGCATCCATATAGCAGTATCGATGTGACCGCTGCCTGGAAGAAACTGCGTTTCATTTTATCGGTTAGGTCTGATTTCCATATAGTCGATAGCCTATTGATAGCTGTCCATGCTTTCGTTAACCTCGTTTCGATGTCCTTTTCGGTTGATTCGACGCTGCTTCCTAGGTACGTGAATTTGTCTACTAGTTTAAGAGGGGTTCCTTCTAGAGTGGAGATGTCCCCTGTTTGGTTATAGCACATATATTCCGTTTTGTGTGCATTAACATGGAGGCCTATGCTTGCTGCTGCTCGTTCCAGGCTATGCAGAAGTGTTTCGGCTTGGTCAGGTGTATTTGCCAGTATCGCTATGTCATCGGCGTAGTCGGCGTCGGTAATTGTTGTTGCGGGATATCTTCTGCTTCTTTTCTTCGTCAGTTCGAAGCCATTCTCTTTGATTTTGTCAATCGATGTTCTAAGTACGTAGTCTAGACAAATGATAAAGAGATACGGAGCCAGCGTGTCCCCTTGTAGTACTCCTGCTACAATGTCGAAGTATTCTGTGTCTCCATCTGGTGATCGTACTTTTACTTTAGTGTTTCTATAGAGAATCGTTATTGCCGCTACGGTTTCTTTAGGTATGCCGTACGCTAGTAGGATTTGTTCCATCTTTCCTCTGTGAATGGAGTCGAAAGCCTTGGTAAAGTCGACAAATATTAATGTCGCTTGTAGGTTCTTTGCCCGTACACCCTCAAGGATTCTGCGGATGGTTAGTATTTGTGAGGTCGTAGATCTATTTCTTCGGAAGCCATTTTGGTTTTTTCTAAGTATGTTGTCGATTTTGGGTTCTATGCGGTTTCGTAGTAGGGCATTGTAGATTTTGGCAGCTATGGATGTAAGTGTTATGCCTCGGTAGTTTTTGGCTAATCCGAGGTCTCCCTTTTTAGGGAAGGGGAGTATGCATCCCTTCGTCCATCTATCTATCGGATTTTGATTGTATACTGCGTTGCAGTGTCGGAGCAGTATGTCGTCGAATTGTCTGGTCTTCCATACTTCCGGGGGAATTTCGTCCAGTCCTGCAGCTTTCCTATTTTTAATTTTTCTGAGAAGCGAGTCGAGTTCTCCTTGTGTGAACGGTCCAAGTTTAATGTCTAATTGTTTGCTAATTATTCTGGTGATTGGTTCATGCGTTATTTTTGGTGGGTTTCCAAGTAAGTTTTCGAAGTGCTGTTTCCACAGTTTTATTCTTTCTTGTAGGTTTGCTGCTTTAAGTTTTGCTTTGGTTGTGTTCTTTCTTCTGCTCACTTCGTTTATTGTTTGCCAGGCAATTCTAGATTGTCTATCTTCTACCGAGTCTCTGATCTTATCTATCTGATTTTGAATGTATTCTGTCTGTTCCTTTATATATATGCCTGCTAATTGATATTGTGCCGTTTTTAGTTTTAAGGCATTTGTGTTTGTTGGGTTTTTTCGATAGTTTTTGGAGGCTGTTTTCACTAGTGCACGTTTTTCTCTCACCGCTAAGGTTTCCCATGGGACTCTATATTTAGTTTTAATTTTTGTTGGAATGTATTTTGCTGCTGCCTCAAGGTGTGCATTGACAAAATTTTCGTATTCGTCGTTTGGTGTACTTTTTTCCGTCTTTTCTTGTAGTGTTTCGAATCTGTTTCTCAATTCTAATACGTATTTATCTCTGACATCTTTGTTGTTTAATAGGGCCCAGTCATAGTGTTTGGTGGTCGCTGTTCGTTTGTCGTTTTTTCGTAGGCTTAACCGTATTTTCGCTGTGACTATTCGGTGATCGGTGGACACACCCTCAAAAGAGGAGTATGCCTCGCAATTCAATGCACTATTCTTCCATTTCTTGTTTATAAGGACGTAGTCTATCTGAGCTTTAGTATTGTTTGCGTACGTGTATGTCCATAGTTTGCCCTCTCTTTTTTGGTAGTTTGTATTGAGGCATGCTAATCTATTTTCTATCATGAAATCTGTTAGATGTTGTCCATTTCTATTTGACGTGTTGTGGAGGCTGTATTTGTTGTTTCCGTTTTTCCCGATTTGTGCATTCATGTCTCCGCCAATGACTAACATGTTGTGTTTCGGGATGCTACGCACTAATGAGGATAACTCATCGTAGAAGCTGACTATTTCATTTTCTTCACTAACATTGGTGGGGCTGTAGCATGAGATGATTGTTGCTCTGGGGTTTCCGTTAAATGTAGCTACCATCATTCTAGGTTGTATTTTCTCTATGCTATTAAGCGTTTTTAGTGCTCTAGGTCCTATAAGCAATCCTACCCCTCCCACTGCGGCGTTGACAGAGTTTTTCCATGCGGATACAGTGGCGAGCGACCATCCATTGCTAGTTTCGTGATATTTGATATCTTCTGTGTGTGTGTATCTGTGTTCTTGTATGCATATTATGTCTATTTTATGTTCTTCGGCCGATGCGATTAGCTCTGGGAGTTGTCCTATTCTATTTAAGGTTCTTACGTTAAATGTGGCTATTTGTAGTGTTTGCTTGCATTTTAGTAGTTTTGATTGTTTGAGCTCTGTAGCTGATTTTTCGAACACCGAGGCCAGGGCTCCAACCTCAGCAGGACGCGCCCCTTTTTTACCCGCGCGAAGAGCGATGCGGTTTGTGTAAGTGGTTTGAGTGTGGGTCATGGTTATCTTTCGATGGCTGTTTTGTTCTCTTCTATAGAAGCCACTCTTATAGAGGAGCAGCAGTAGTTCCCCGATCGAACTGTCGATCCTGAGCGAAAAGTCGTCAAACTCACGTCCAGGACCCATTTGGGTATTGACTTTGGTCGTCCATTGGTTTATTCAAATACCTTAACGTACATCATGCTGCTTCCCATGTGTACATAATAAAATAAATAAAAATTTAAAAAAAAAAAAATAAAAAAAATAAAAAATAAAAAAATATAAAATTAAAAAAAAAAAAAAAATAAAATAAAATAAAAATAAAAAAATAAAAAAAAAAAAAATAAAAAAAATAAAAATATAAAAAAAATGAAAAGGGGGGGGGAATTTGTTTTAAGTTTTAACTTAAGTCCAACATTAAGGTACTTTCTTATGACTTTCACTAATACTGACTTATACTTTTTTGCTGTATTGGGACTTTTCCAAGGGCTTTTCATTTTTTTTTTTTTTTTTTTTTTTTTTTTTCCATCCTACAGTTGGGGACCTAGCAGGCTTCAGGAATTAGAGCTCTGTGGTAGAATTTGGCGTTCTAGGCTTTTTCTTCTAAACTACTGTTAGGGCTTTCTTTACGAATTTTTAAATTATTCAATAGAAGATATTTAAAAACATTCTGCCTTGTTCGCTGACATGTGGATAGGCTTAATATCAATTGGCTTTACAGTAGAGTAAGCGTGCCTTTACATTTAAAACGCTTAGTTTAAGCATTATTTTACAAACAAAATACAGCATAACATTTTGTAAAATTCAGCATTTTAAATTGGAATTAAAGACATACTGACCAATATTGACATATTTCTTCCACTTGGCTCCTGAGTTCAAATGCTCTTCTTCGTCTGGACTTTTATTTACTACTGATATTTTAGGTAGCTTTGGGGGCGGTCTAGTGGGGTGAAGGGGACAATTCGTTTTTGTTGGTTTTTTTTTTTTTTTCTTTTCTTTTTCCCTTTCTGAGGGGGGGGGGCTGTAGTAGCATTCTAGGCTTTTTCTTCTAAACTACTGTTAGGGCTTTCTTTACGAATTTTTAAATTATTCAATAGAAGATATTTAAAAACATTCTGCCTTGTTCGCTGACATGTGGATAGGCTTAATATCAATTGGCTTTACAGTAGAGTAAGCGTGCCTTTACATTTAAAACGCATAGTTTAAGCATTATTTTACAAACAAAATACAGCATAACATTTTGTAAAATTCAGCATTTTAAATTGGAATTAAAGACATACTGACCAATATTGACATATTTCTTCCACTTGGCTCCTGAGTTCAAATGCTCTTCTTCGTCTGGACTTTTATTTACTACTGATATTTTAGGTAGCTTTGGGGGCGGTCTAGTGGGGTGAAAGGGACAATTCGTTTTTGTTGTTTTTTTTTTGTTTTTTTTTCTTTTTTTCCCTTTCTGAGGGGGGGGGGCTGTAGTAGCATTCTAGGCTTTTTCTTCTAAACTACTGTTAGGGCTTTCTTTACGAATTTTTAAATTATTCGATAGAAGATATTTAAAAACATTCTGCCTTGTTCGCTGACATGTGGATAGGCTTAATATCAATTGGCTTTACAGTAGAGTAAGCGTGCCTTTACATTTAAAACGCTTAGTTTAAGCATTATTTTACAAACAAAATACAGCATAACATTTTGTAAAATTCAGCATTTTAAATTGGAATTAAAGACATACTGACCAATATTGACATATTTCTTCCACTTGGCTCCTGAGTTCAAATGCTCTTCTTCGTCTGGACTTTTATTTACTACTGATATTTTAGGTAGCTTTGGGGGCAGTCTAGTGGGGTGAAGGGGACAATTCGTTTTTGTTGGTTTTTTTTTTTTTTTTTTTTTTTCTTTTCTTTTTCCCTTTCTGAGGGGGGGGGCTGTAGTAGCATTCTAGGCTTTTTCTTCTAAACTACTGTTAGGGCTTTCTTTACGAATTTTTAAATTATTCGATAGAAGATATTTAAAAACATTCTGCCTTGTTCGCTGACATGTGGATAGGCTTAATATCAATTGGCTTTACAGTAGAGTAAGCGTGCCTTTACATTTAAAACACATAGTTTAAGCATTATTTTACAAACAAAATACAGCATAACATTTTGTAAAATTCAGCATTTTAAATTGGAATTAAAGACATACTGACCAATATTGACATATTTCTTCCACTTGGCTCCTGAGTTCAAATGCTCTTCTTCGTCTGGACTTTTATTTACTACTGATATTTTAGGTAGCTTTGGGGGCGGTCTAGTGGGGTGAAAGGGACAATTCGTTTTTGTTGTTTTTTTTTTGTTTTTTTTTCTTTTTTTCCCTTTCTGAGGGGGGGGGGGCTGTAGTAGCATTCTAGGCTTTTTCTTCTAAACTACTGTTAGGGCTTTCTTTACGAATTTTTAAATTATTCGATAGAAGATATTTAAAAACATTCTGCCTTGTTCGCTGACATGTGGATAGGCTTAATATCAATTGGCTTTACAGTAGAGTAAGCGTGCCTTTACATTTAAAACGCTTAGTTTAAGCATTATTTTACAAACAAAATACAGCATAACATTTTGTAAAATTCAGCATTTTAAATTGGAATTAAAGACATACTGACCAATATTGACATATTTCTTCCACTTGGCTCCTGAGTTCAAATGCTCTTCTTCGTCTGGACTTTTATTTACTACTGATATTTTAGGTAGCTTTGGGGGCGGTCTAGTGGGGTGAAGGGGACAATTCGTTTTTGTTGGTTTTTTTTTTTTTTTTTTTTCTTTTCTTTTTCCCTTTCTGAGGGGGGGGGCTGTAGTAGCATTCTAGGCTTTTTCTTCTAAACTACTGTTAGGGCTTTCTTTACGAATTTTTAAATTATTCGATAGAAGATATTTAAAAACATTCTGCCTTGTTCGCTGACATGTGGATAGGCTTAATATCAATTGGCTTTACAGTAGAGTAAGCGTGCCTTTACATTTAAAACGCTTAGTTTAAGCATTATTTTACAAACAAAATACAGCATAACATTTTGTAAAATTCAGCATTTTAAATTGGAATTAAAGACATACTGACCAATATTGACATATTTCTTCCACTTGGCTCCTGAGTTCAAATGCTCTTCTTCGTCTGGACTTTTATTTACTACTGATATTTTAGGTAGCTTTGGGGGCGGTCTAGTGGGGTGAAGGGGACAATTCGTTTTTGTTGGTTTTTTTTTTTTTTTTTTTTTCTTTTCTTTTTCCCTTTCTGAGGGGGGGGGGCTGTAGTAGCATTCTAGGCTTTTTCTTCTAAACTACTGTTAGGGCTTTCTTTACGAATTTTTAAATTATTCGATAGAAGATATTTAAAAACATTCTGCCTTGTTCGCTGACATGTGGATAGGCTTAATATCAATTGGCTTTACAGTAGAGTAAGCGTGCCTTTACATTTAAAACACATAGTTTAAGCATTATTTTACAAACAAAATACAGCATAACATTTTGTAAAATTCAGCATTTTAAATTGGAATTAAAGACATACTGACCAATATTGACATATTTCTTCCACTTGGCTCCTGAGTTCAAATGCTCTTCTTCGTCTGGACTTTTATTTACTACTGATATTTTAGGTAGCTTTGGGGGCGGTCTAGTGGGGTGAAGGGGACAATTCGTTTTTGTTGTTTTTTTTTTTTTTTTTCTTTTCTTTTTCCCTTTCTGAGGGGGGGGGGCTGTAGTAGCATTCTAGGCTTTTTCTTCTAAACTACTGTTAGGGCTTTCTTTACGAATTTTTAAATTATTCGATAGAAGATATTTAAAAACATTCTGCCTTGTTCGCTGACATGTGGATAGGCTTAATATCAATTGGCTTTACAGTAGAGTAAGCGTGCCTTTACATTTAAAACGCATAGTTTAAGCATTATTTTACAAACAAAATACAGCATAACATTTTGTAAAATTCAGCATTTTAAATTGGAATTAAAGACATACTGACCAATATTGACATATTTCTTCCACTTGGCTCCTGAGTTCAAATGCTCTTCTTCGTCTGGACTTTTATTTACTACTGATATTTTAGGTAGCTTTGGGGGCGGTCTAGTGGGGTGAAGGGGACAATTCGTTTTTGTTGGTTTTTTTTTTTTTTTTCTTTTCTCTTTCCCTTTCTGAGGGGGGGGGGCTGTAGTAGCATTCTAGGCTTTTTCTTCTAAACTACTGTTAGGGCTTTCTTTACGAATTTTTAAATTATTCGATAGAAGATATTTAAAAACATTCTGCCTTGTTTGCTGACATGTGGATAGGCTTAATATCAATTGGCTTTACAGTAGAGTAAGCGTGCCTTTACATTTAAAACGCATAGTTTAAGCATTATTTTACAAACAAAATACAGCATAACATTTTGTAAAATTCAGCATTTTAAATTGGAATTAAAGACATACTGACCAATATTGACATATTTCTTCCACTTGGCTCCTGAGTTCAAATGCTCTTCTTCGTCTGGACTTTTATTTACTACTGATATTTTAGGTAGCTTTGGGGGCGGTCTAGTGGGGTGAAGGGGACAATTCGTTTTTGTTGGTTTTTTTTTTTTTTTTCTTTTCTCTTTCCCTTTCTGAGGGGGGGGGGCTGTAGTAGCATTCTAGGCTTTTTCTTCTAAACTACTGTTAGGGCTTTCTTTACGAATTTTTAAATTATTCGATAGAAGATATTTAAAAACATTCTGCCTTGTTTGCTGACATGTGGATAGGCTTAATATCAATTGGCTTTACAGTAGAGTAAGCGTGCCTTTACATTTAAAACGCATAGTTTAAGCATTATTTTACAAACAAAATACAGCATAACATTTTGTAAAATTCAGCATTTTAAATTGGAATTAAAGACATACTGACCAATATTGACATATTTCTTCCACTTGGCTCCTGAGTTCAAATGCTCTTCTTCGTCTGGACTTTTATTTACTACTGATATTTTAGGTAGCTTTGGGGGCGGTCTAGTGGGGTGAAGGGGACAATTCGTTTTTGTTGGTTTTTTTTTTTTTTTTTTTTTTTCTTCTTTTCTTTTTCCCTTTCTGAGGGGGGGGCTGTAGTAGCATTCTAGGCTTTTTCTTCTAAACTACTGTTAGGGCTTTCTTTACGAATTTTTAAATTATTCGATAGAAGATATTTAAAAACATTCTGCCTTGTTCGCTGACATGTGGATAGGCTTAATATCAAATTGGCTTTACAGTAGAGTAAGCGTGCCTAAGCCAACTCAACAGTCAAATCTGCACTCAACAAAATACAGTGACCTAAAATCAGCCTAATTCTGACAAAGAAATAGCAATAGAACAAAAATACCCACAACAAGCTTCATCAAATATAATCCATCTTAAAAGAAAACCAGATCCTAGATAGACTAAAAGAGAACACCCCAACCTGAGTATGCAGAGACCACACTTCAATTCTTCACAATAAAATAGCAACTTCCACCAAACTGCTCATAGGGAAAGCCATACACGGTAAAATACATTGAGAGAATGTAAAAATCTTGCTCATAATTGAAGAGCTTTCTACAACATAAAAAAAATCATGAAAGAAATATTCAAAATAACAGAATCGTATTAACATAATCAATTTCCTGGAAAAGAAAGAAAAAGAAAAAACAGCCTCCAATCAAAGATATAGGTCCAGAAACCTCCCCCACAAGAAAATACCAACATCTGTTCTTGAATATCCAAACCATCAACAAGATTTACTGAATGTAGCAGGAGGTCTCAAATCCATTGATTTTAATTTAAATATATTTGATCAGATAGATATTTCATAAGATTAACAATAATAATAACACCTTGTAAAATCTATTAAGTAAGAATATTAATGAGCACTAAAGAGCAGAATATAAAACCTTATATATTCAAGAGGGAGAGGTATATGCTAGGCTGTGAAATCATAGTGAATTCAAACTCCAGTCACACTATTATGTTTACTTTTGGACTTATACCCTAGAAAAAGGTATGAACTCTCTTATCCCACTAGCTATGTTTGTCAATGATGGTTTTGGCATTAAAAAGCCCATGAAGGTTAATATGACATTAAACAAACAAATAATGTCTTATAATAAAAATTCCAAAACAAGTACTTTATTTTTATGTCATGCTTTCATATTTTTTTATTTCAAAATCAGAAAATAACTTTATGAGCTAATCAGGAAAAAAATAAGGGAAAGTTATGTTTGAAATTCAACAGCAATTTGTTTTAAAAAAGATTGTAAAACATGAGATGGATCTGACTTGGATGTACTTGAATCTTCAAAAGTATATTTTTCAGACAAAGTTCTGCAAATGTTGCTCAGTAAGTGTAAAGCATCAAGAACAGGTTTCTGAGGAATAACCTGAGTTGCTGAATCAACGGTACTAATTTCATTGGTGTTTTGTTTTGTGTCAGACATGCCAAGAAGTTTGGCATGGAGTGAAAGAAAGCTCTCAAATAATACTGGCAAGTTGCATCGACTCTTGTTCAGAGTTATAGTTGGAATAGCTGAGTCCCAGTGGTTGAGCTGAGTTTCAACCCAATGAAGAACTTTTAAAATGGAAGACAAAGAAGTCATGTTAGCGGCTTCCTCACACAGGCAAGTCATAACCAATTCTAAAGTTTCATGAAAACAAGAATCACATTTTTTCCCCTGCTGAAATACTTTAGATGGAATCCAAGAGAGACAAATATCAACCAGAGCTTGCTGCAATGTATTCTGATCATTCACTGAGCAGGTCACAGTCTCTTCTTCCTGATAAGTCATGTCAGGAAGCTCATTTTGAATATTTTCATCAGGATCCAACTTCTCTGCAGTTTGTTTTTGTAAATAAGAAACTTCTGTTAAATAATCACAAGAGTAGCCCCAACGTTTCATAAGATCCAGGAACCTTTCACCAGTCTGAACATTCGAGGAGTGTAGTCGACTTTGGTAGATTACCAGCAATACATCTCTTGGAGTAAGTTCCAGTTTTAAATGATGACTCATCACAGGATTATTAGTTTGTGTTATTGTCTTCTCATCTGTTTCTTCAGATTGGTTCTCTTTTTCTTCTTTCTTGTCAAGTTGACTGTTAAATGCTCTCTCTTGGAGTGAAAAAAAATCAGAGTTAGGTTGGACTTTGAAACTTGGGTGTATTATTTTAAGATTGTGAAAAAAAAAAAACCAAAAAAAAACAGGACTTTGGCAGTCAGTTTCTACTTCTAATGATAAAAATGGAAAGACATGATTTGATTATCTGTGAGTAAAAAACTGATCCACAATATAGTATCACATGAATTTATCAGCCCTGTAGGCAGGAGCTGTAGAATACGCTGACTGCAGAGAGGTAAAACCACACACAATAAGTGTCCTGGATATAACATGAAACTATCTGATGGTGAGGCTTCAATAATACTGAAGCTTTGGAGAATGTAGAGTATCCCTTCATTGTCATCACTCGTAAGTCCACTCTGGAGTGGTAGCACCTGATAGGGTCTTATCAATGGGTCAATTAGAACTGTTTGAGATTTAAACTGAGTGCAAACAAATGACTTATGATAAATTGAATTGTGAGAAAGAGAACTGTTTGACTATTGAACCATGTGTAAACAAATGACTGATGTTCAATTGAATTACTCAGGACACCCCTTTTATAAGAGTCTTACCCCTCTGCAGGGGGATACAGTCATGTTAATCGAAGCTTTGCTAACAGGGTCAACCACATGGGAAACCACATAAGCGCATTCGATATGTCAATAATATGATATTAATAAAAGTGATGGATATTAGATCTCTACATTCCATAAACAAAGCTATAATCTAAAATACACCTTTGCGCATAAGCGCATTCGATATGTCAATAATATGATATTAATAAAAGTGATGGATATTAGATCTCTACATTCCATAAACAAAGCTATAATCTAAAATACACCTTTTTTTTTTGCAACTTAGCATAATCCTCAATAATCCTCACATACAAATTAATTTTTTTAATAATTCTTTAAAACTTTCTAAATTGAACTCAATTTTAAATATTGATCTCTTGATAACTGAAATTTGAATTTTAAACTGCTTTTAAAAAATTCATCTAGTGTATGTCCAACTAGTATTATAAGATTTGATTGTAAAATGGATAGCTCAAGCAGGTTTGTCAATTTATAATTAGCTGACATTACATGTATGTAAGAGTATATAAGAAAGATGAAAACGAGTGTGACAAGTAATCAAGTTTATGATAAAATAATGAAAAGACACAAGTGAAATTTTTAAAAAATGCAAACCTTTCAAGAGAAGAACTGATGCAAAAAGGGGAAGAAAAAATTTCATGGCAGCATAAGAAGTTCCTTCCCTAAAATGATAAAAAAAAAAAAAATACACTTTCATGATTTGAAAGAATTTACTTATTTGAATAAAGTTACCAGAAGTGTTACAAAAGTTATACATAAAATTTTAAGGTTTTTTTATCATTAAGGGCTTTCAGACTATTGTCTTCATCTTTATTGTTATTTCCACGTTTTAGGAGATATGTCCTCCGGCCTTCTTCAGGTGTTTGTCGAACTCGGGAACCTTCACAGAACTTCGAACAACGTCCTTCATTGAATCCATGGGGGTTGCCTATTCTGTTTCCATTAACCATAACCGAATACAAGTGTAAAGTATTCCTGTATTGTTACTTGCTTGCAGTCAGGATTGAACCAGCAACCTCCAGATGATTGTTTCCTTAAAAGCTTAGGGAACCAATGCCTATAACCAGCAGGACACATAGTGTAATAGTTATAGGCGTTGGTTCCCTAAGCAACATTGTGGAAATAACAATAAAGATGAAGACAAAATCTAAAACCTTTAATGATAAAAATCATCAAGCTTCGTCTCAGAAATTTAGACAACTAAAATTTAAGATGTTAAGATACTTACCTGTAATTTTGCAGCAAGTTTAAAAGAAGCACCTGCATTTCCTGGATAAATGGCAAAGGTAGATCTAAAGAATTCTCGTTAATTTGACCTTCCTGGCCAGTAATATTTTTTCTGAGAAGACTGAACCAGAGAGTGTGAACAACTTTGGTGAGGAGGATGATTGTCTGAGAATGAGGATCACTGGTTAAAAAAAAAGGATATATAAGTAAATATATATTAGTTTTTATGTATATTTGATAGCATGGAAGACTGTCTGGGACCACAGATTTCATGCCATCTTATAAACAACAATCATCAGGCAGAGAAAGAAAAATATTGGAGAAATTGAAAAAAATCAAAACGTACAGTCAAAAGAACATTAGGATTGTGTACAACTCTTTATGTGTGTATGTTAATGTAGATTATATTCACGTATTATTGTGTGTGGTCATATAAGTGATGTTTAGTATGTGTGTGTGTATGAAGATACAAGTACCACACGGCAAATTTGAGGTTATCTCCTGGATATATGTCACTGTGTGGAGCCAAAGTTGCAACAGTTTGACAGAGTAAAAAAATTTTTTGTATTCATGTGTGTGTGTGTGCGGTGATGATTTTAACTAAGGAACAAAATATCATCATTGCATTACGAAGAAAATAAAGTTTTGATTTGTAAGCATAATATTTTTTGATTTCTCCAATATCTTTCCTTTTCTGCCTGATGATTGTCATTTATAAGACAGCATGAAACATGTGGTCACAGACAAACTTCCATGCTATTATATATATATAATTTACTCATTATTATGATATAATTATTCTGCACTTGGTCTGCCACAAACCCACGAAGTGAGAGAGTGACAACTAATACAGTTATAATATATATAAGAGAGACAGAGAGAGAGATGAATAAAAGTGAGAAGACAAATAGGAATATTTCTATGTAGTTGATTTTTTAATTCTTCTCAACAAGGTTGTTGTCAATAGAAAAAGTTTTTAAAATAGTTTTTTTAAGAGTTGATATTCAAAGAAAAGCAATGGAAAAATGTACAGGTAACAAAGCATATCTATTTACTGAATGAAAATTATTTTGTCATATCCATGTATCATAAACTGACCATTTTATGATCTCTGTTATCATAAAATTCAGGCAGTAAGCTCTACACTTGGAAGATATCTAAGTATGGGCAGGGTGTATTTTAAATTATCCATCACAGTTTTTTGTCAGATATTTACTTTATTAAAGCATTTAAGTGTCAACTCTACCCTATTATATACCCTATTTCAAAACAGTGTTCAAAGACGATTTAGTTTGATGTTAAAGCCATTTGAGGTCAGTGTTTGAAGATGTTTTACACATTTATCTTTGTGAGTTTCTATTATTGCTGTTATAATGTCCAATATGTTATTTTTTTTCCAATCCTATATATGACAGTGAGCTTTGCATTTGTTAAAACCATAGCAATTTTAGTGGAAATTTGTTCTACAAGAACCAGTTTATAACAATCCATAAATTTGTTTGTGTCTTTATTCAATCTGACTTGTATTACTTTTGGCAGCATATATTTCCAGAACAGGTTTCTTAATTCAGAAAACACCTATGGGCCTATAGGATTTTGATGTTTTGGTGATGAGTTATTGAGATCCAAAAATTGAAAAATATTCAATATTTTTCAGATTTTCTAGCCCCACCCTCATTAAGAATAAAAGACTTCAAATCAAATGGGCTTTAAGTGTTAGGTTGACTTCTCCAAGCCTATAATTAGAGTTGGGTAAATGGAGTGCTTTAAACATGTTTTTTAGCAAGAGCTATTTAAACTTTCAATCTTTTGAAAATGGTCCGGCAGAGTGTGTTTTTTTTTTAAGATTTTAGACGGTTAATTTTTCACAGGTATTTAAGTTAAAAGATTTGCTTTTAATTGTTTTTAAAATATTTCAGGATAGAGAAAAACAAACAACCTTACAAAGGCTAGTAACAAACCCATATTTCAAAATGCAAGCCTCCAAAATAGAGAAAAACTAAAAAGCAGAAATTTTCAAATTCCCCAAAATTTAAACAGTCAAAAAATAAGAATGATTGATGCTATTGTGCTGCAATTTTCAGGATCTACTTCTCACATGGATACAAACAAATGGTAAAATTCTTTAAACTGAGGACTTTCAGGATGGCCTCTTCTTGAATGAGTTTGAGTTTTGTTTAACAGCATATCAACCTCTGTGGGTCATTTAATGCCAAAAGGGTTGAATTGATTTTGTTTTTGTTTTTTTGGTGCATGTTTTAGATTTTAGGGTATAAGTTTTGGTTATGTTTTATTATATTTGACGAGATTTTGATGAAGAGGTTGGTTTCTTTTAGAAAGCTTAAGATTTCCTCTGGTTTGGAGTTCTTGAAGAAGTCCTTTAGATTGTTTGTTTGGTAATTTTTTGGGTGAATTTGTCTAAACCTGTCACAGTTTTGGAGAATGTGTTTGACTGTGAGAAGTATTTTACATGTTGAACATATTGTGGGGGGTCTTCCCCCTTTTAGGAGGTGTGAATGGGTAATGTAGGTGTGACCAATACAAAGTCTGGAGATTATCACTTCTTCTTTTCTATTTCTTCTGTAACCTGCTGGCCATTCACCTATGTATCTTGAATATGGTGGAGCTTGTTCTGTGTTTGATCATCCCAAGATTTTTGCCATTTCTTGGGTATAAATTTGTTAATAAGTGGTTTTAGGTCGGTGTATTGAATTTTTGTATTTGATATGTGTTTGGAGTGCTTTTTTTGCAGCTTGTCTGCCCTTTCATTTCCCTGTATGCCAATGTGGCTAGGTATCCAAGTAATAATGATGCTATTATTTTTAGAAAGAGTGTTCATTTTATCTAGTAGTCTTGTGAGGAGTTGATGAAACTTTGCTCTGTAAAGCTTGGAGAACTGATTTGGAATCTGAATATATGATAAATTTAGAGGATTTGTGATTTGCTATAATGTTTATGGCCAAGTCAATAGCTGTGGGTTCTGCATTATAAATTGAGGATTCATTTGGGAGACATTTTAAAAGTTCTTGGTTTTAGAAGACAGCAGCACAACCAACTTTCATTTCCTGTCTGGATCCATCTGTATAGATGTGGTGGTGGTCTGGGAAGTTGTTTTGGATGTTGAGGAAGTTCTCTTGGAAGGTGATGGAGTGTGTTTTGGTTTTGAAAAAATTGGTTAGATCTAGCTTTATTATTGGTTGGTTTATGGTCCATGGTGCTGTTTTGGGAAGGATTGTATTACGTATTATTTTAGGGATTGATTTTGATTTCATTTAGGAGGGTTTGAATTCCTAGATTAAATGATTTTTCTTTTCTTTATTTTCGAAAAGGTTTTTGTACCTTATTTCCATGATGCAGTTATAGGTAGGGTTTTGGGGGCATGAAATGAGTTTAATATAATATTGGAGTTTAAGTTTATATCTTCTCAAGGAAAGTGGGGGTTCATTGGCTTCTATATATAAAATTTCAATTGGAGAGGTAGTGAAGGCTCATAGGGCAATACAAAGTCCCAGGTGATGGATAGTTTTGAGTTCTCTAAGATAGGATTTTCTGACTGCACCATATATGAAGCAGCTATAATCAAGTTTTGATCATAATAGACATCTGTATAGTTTGGTTAGGGTATTTTTTATCAGCACCACAGTCTGTGAGTTGCTATGGTTCTCAAGAGTTGGATAGTTTGCTTGCATTTGATCCTCAGTCGTTTAATGTGTGGAATGAAGGATAGTCTTGGGTCAAAAGTAATGCCTAAGAATTTATATTGCTGGGTTATAGGTATTTCAGAGCCATTTAATGTTTGGGTGGGTTGATTAGGCATTTTATGGATTTGTCAGAAATGCATGCATTTGGTTTTATTGCTGGAGATTTTAAAACAATTTTTCATGTTCCATTTTAATATCTTGTTGATGCATTGTAGCATTTTTCTTTCTATGGTCACCATGTTTTTAGAACTGTAACAAATGCGGAAGTCGTTGACATATAATGATCTGGTGATTTCTGTGGGGAGGCAGGTTGTTATTTTATTTATTTAAATTATGAATAGGATCACAGATAGGATACTACCCTGAGGTACTCCTATTTCTTGTTGTTTTGGATCGGAGAGTACATTATTTATTTGTGTTTGGAAGGTACGGTCTTCTAGGAAGTGTTTTATGAAGATGAGGAGTCTGCCTTTGAGTATGCCATATGGCCAGGTTGTATCATAGGCTTTTTCTAGGTCAAAGAGGACTGCAACTAGATGTTCTTCTTTATGAATACTTCCCTGATTAAAGTTTCTATACAGACTATTTGGTCTATAGTACTTCTTTTGGTCCTAAAGCCTGTTTGCAGGTTTGAGAGATTACTGGATTCAAGGAACCATGTTAGTCTTAGATTGATCATTCTTTCAAGGGTTTTACAGATGCAGCTTGTTAAAGCTATAGGTCTATAACTGGTAGGGTTTGTGAGATCTTTTTGCTTTTAGAGGATAGGAATGGTAATGGATTGTTTCCATAAGGTAGGGATGTTGCTAGAGATCCAGATATTGTTGTATATATCTAGAAAATATTTTTAAAATATTGTTGAGAGCTCTTTGAGGAAGGTGTAGTGAATTTCATTAGGACCAGGGGCTAAGTTGTTAGATTTGGATATTGAGTTTTGGCGATGGGTTAAGGTGAAGGGATGGTTATAACTCTCAGTATTGTCAGGGGTGAATTTTATTTTGTTCTTTTCCTCTTTGATTCTGATTGAGTTGAATTGATTTGAGTAATTTTTTGTAGATGAAACTTGAGCAAAATTTTCTGCAACCAGGTTAGCTATATGCTTTTCATTTGTGGCTATTGTGTTTCCTTGAGAGAGGTGATTTATTGGGTTGTTGAACTTTTTGTTTTTTATTTTCTTTATAAAATCCCAATTTTTTTTTGGATTTGTATTAGAATTTATCTTTGAAATGAAGGTTCTCCAGAAGGATCTTTTAGCTTCTTTAATGATGTGTCAGGTTTTTGCCCTTTGTTGTTTAAACTTGTTTCGATTTTCTGATAAGGGGTTTGTCTTGAATTTCCTGAGAGTTGCTTGGCATTCTCTTATCATGTTTTTGCACTCTTCTGTGAATCATGGTTTATTATGTTGAGGAGATATTGTGGTTTTGGGGATAGTTTTATTTGCTATGCTAATGAGGGTGTTCATAAAATATATTATGGGTTCTTCTTGATTTGTATTTGATTATGGGATTAGTGTGGTACGGCATAGCTTTTTGTAGGATTTCCAATTTGCTCTTTTGAAGTTTTATTTGTGGTTCTGAATTTTTAATTGTGGAGTTTTCCATTATTATTGGGTAGTGGTCACTGCCACAGGTGTCTTTGTATACTCTCCAATTATAATCTGTAAAGATTGATGTATCACTGAAGGATGGGTCTATGGCAGAAAATGAACCTGAGGATGGGTTGAGGTGGTTGTTTGTCATTTTACTTCCCCATATGGCAGTTAAAATCTATCAAGATAAATGATTTAGGGAGTTGTTCTATTAGATTGTTAAATTCATTTTCATTTATTGGGTCATGAGGTGGGATACATAGTGAGCAGATGGTGACAGTTTTATGTAGTGTTGCTGAGACTGCAATTGCTTGCAGGTGAGTGTTGATGTTGATTTTATTTTGGGTGATATCATTCCTAATTAG
Organism: Sepioteuthis lessoniana; assembly: GCA_963585895.1. Taxonomy (NCBI): domain Eukaryota; kingdom Metazoa; phylum Mollusca; class Cephalopoda; order Myopsida; family Loliginidae; genus Sepioteuthis; species Sepioteuthis lessoniana. Next base: position 55,129,543 of record OY757921.1, read on the forward strand.
GATTGATACTCCACCTGAAGCTCTGTGTCTAGTATCAAGTATGTAGTCATATTGTTCAAAAGCTTTTATGTTTAGTTTCTCACTATGTTTTTTGAAGGTTTCTTGGAGATATCTAGTATAGATCCAGTAGGGTTGAGTTCGGCTATTAACAGAAGTAGCTCGTCATAATTTGCTTTGTAACCACAGCAATTCCATTGAATTATTTTATGGGTCATGCTTTTTTAATCTTTGTGTGTTTGATGTTTATTTTGGTTACGTGTAGTTTTGGTTTTAGTGGTTTTTTTTTCATTTGGTTGGATTCAGATATTTCAAAAGTTTCTAGGCTTTTCAACCTGCTTTTGAGGTCTTTAGGGTTTCTCTGTTTTGAAGGACTTTTTGTCTCTCTGTTGCCATCAGTTCAAATTTATTTTCAGTTTCTGTTAGTGAAATTTGTGGTTTATTTTTGTTAGATTCCTTCTTCCAAGGAGATCTCTTTTCAGGGGTTAGCAGTGGGCTTTCAGTGTTGTCCAATTTTTTTAGTGGAAGATTGTTGGGTTTTGTATTGATGGGAGGGATGCCTGGAGATTGTTGTTTAGGTTGAGTATTTGTTTGGTTTATCTTTTGGGGTTCTTCAGTTTCATTGCTGTGTGGGTGTAGGTTCTTCTTTGGATCTGGTCCAGCATGGGGCTTAGTTGTCAAGTTGGTCAAGCTTTCCCTTAGCAGTTCAAGTAGTATCTTCAATTCTTTTATCTGATTTATCATGTCAAAGTGAGTCATCATTCCTTGATTTTGGGTATAGTTGTTTGTGGGTTTGGCTATGTTTACATAGGTAGTTGTGGCTTGAGAAATTTCAATGAACTTCTTTGCCTTTAGGTAGGATATTTTTTGTGTGTTTCACTTCTAGTATTCTTTTTTTATTTTTTCCATAATTCACATGCTTTGGAATCTGCTGAGTGATTTTGTTTGCAGTTTGCACATTTTGAGGGCTGTTGACAATCAATATGGTTTCCAGTTTCTCCGCAGTTCTTACATGTTGAATGTCTGGTACAATTTTCTTTGTGATGCCCAAATCTTTGGCAATTGTGGCATCTCAATGGGTTTGGAATAAAGGTTTCAATTTTTGTTATTAAGTAGCCAATTTTTATTTCAGTAGGTGGTTTTAGAATATAATTGTTTAAGATTATTTGATTGTTTCTCTTGATAGAAATTCATTTGGCATTAGTGACACCTTGTTTGCGGAGGTTACTTTTTATTTCATCTAAAGTGCAAAAGGAGATATCTGGGCTTCTCACTACACCCTTTGATGAATTCAGGGAGTTGTGGGGGTAAGCTTAAGTTGTGGAAGTATTTCTGTTCCTGTAGTACGTCTGAGAAAGTTTTTTTTTGGCACTTCTACCAGCAGGGTATTGTTGATTAATTTTTTTTATAGATTTAGGTTTTATTAAACTGTTAAGGGTTTTTTCAATAATGAAGAGAGACAACTTTGTGATTAGAGTATCCTCCATGGACTCTAGCATGATAAATTTGGGAAAAAGAGTCTGGTCAGAGTCATTGTCGGTGTCAGACTCTGCATGCAGACGCTTTAGTTTTGGGGTTTTTTTGTTTTGGTTTTGTTTTGTATCCATTGGGATTTTTGCTGAGTTCACTGACTGTGCTCCCCACCCACCATGGAGCCCTATGAAGGGAAATGCATGAGGAGGAAACCCATTCGCCTTGGCAAATCAGGGCTACACATTCAGTATACTCACACTGAGAAAAGGGACCAGCAATTAGGGATCTCTAGGTTTTCATTCCCAAGTTTATTACTTACCAAGAGATAAAAGGGGAAACATAGGTCTTTCTTCAGCGTGATTAACCCTACAGCCACCGCTTTCTACCTCGGAGACCTACAAAGGTCTTTTGCAGGCCTCTGAAAGAGGTCTTGACATGACCAGCCGATTGATCAGATCGGGCCTCTCTGACCACCCGTCTAGCCCAGTAAGGGCCAAAGTGTAGTGTTGCTAATCATGTGGCCACTTAGGCAACTGAATCACAGAGAGCTCAGCCACCAGGATCCCATCCTAAAGCATCATGGATCACAACCCACGGCCAACAGGTGTCCTCTTTGAGTGGGTGGATCTTACCCCTGAAGTGCAGTCAGTGTATTCTACAGCCCCAACCGACAAGGTGGATTAGTTATTTGTTTGTACATAGTAGTTTTAAGTACTGCTATTTATCACCAACAATTCAATTTGACATCAGTCACTTGTTTGCTCACAGTTGAATCATCAAACAGTTCTTTTTCAAACAATTCAATTTTGCATAAGTCATTTGTTTGTATAGAGTTGTGATGTCAAATCGTTCTATTTGACCCATAGATAGGACCCTGTCAGGTGCTACTACTCCAGGCCAGAGTGGACCTGGGAGCAATGGCAATAAAGGGGTACTCCACATTCCCCAAAGCTCCAGTATTACTGAAACCTCACCATCAGATTGTTTAGAGGTGCCCGTGGTGTTGTCGTTAAAGTCGTAGGAAATGAACACGGCGACACGAGTTCAAATCCTGGACGAGACTGATTGCATTTCACATAGCACTAATACCCTTGGGGAAGGTATGAATCCAATTATTCTCCCTCCAGCTATGGGTAAATAGTAGGACAGCCTTGGTTAGGCAACTAGTCTAGGAGAAGGAAAACTCTGAATTCAAACCTGTTAAACTTTGCTTAAAAATTGATCTTGTGTCATATCCTGCCCGAGCGGAGGGGTTGGTAAATTGTATCATCAGATTGTTTAGTGTCATAATTCAGGACACTTGCTGGGGGTGGGGTACCCCTCTGCAAAGATGCAGTCAGCCAACTGGGTGGGCCTCTCCTTGAAATTGACTGGAATGATCCTGGTGATATTGTAAAATACAACTGGGATACTATAGCTTAGTAATAATGTTTTGGCTCTAAAACAATGCCTGATCCCACAGTCATCCTCTGAAGATTTTTTTTCTTGCAGTTGCAGTGTATGCATATAATTTTATAATGAAAAAATGTTCAAATTCAGTAATCCAAAAGGGAAAAAAAAGAACACTTTTAATAAGAAATTTGAAAGACAAGGGAATACAAATATCTTTCATAATTGAATAAATGAATTCTTGATAAAATATCAGATCTTCAACCAAGTAGGTACATAACTGAGAAAACTAATCTCAGGATCGGAATGCATGTAAAAGTTCAATAAAACAATTAACCCCAAAGAAAGAAAGAAAATACAACTTACACACGAGAAATAAAAGTGTTGATCCAGGAAACAATCCCAGAATGCCGTGTTAGATCATAGGCTCCAGTTTTTTGCTGACAAGCTCGTTTTAAAATACGCAGAATCTGAAACTGAAAGCAAAATATGATGTCACCTCCAGATAGACTGATACCTAGAGAAAGCATTTAGTGCTGGTCTTATTTCTGTGATTGTGACACTTAAAAAGTACTTGTCCATGTTACCCAAAATGTCAGTTTAACGTTTAAAATTGCAGGGAGAACAGAAAAAGGTGTACTCACCCGAAAAATATATCTGTAACATTAGTATACTACATAAATGAAAAAATTATTCATGTATAAATTGGCTCTGCTATATAAGATCAGTGTAGTATTTTTGCACTTTATTTCAGTCTTTCAAAGTTAATTTTACCATATTGTTTAAGCAACAGAATACTGTCATTGTAGATATGTCATTTATTAGCTAACCTAACCCATCACTCAATAAGTACTGAGCCTAACTAATAAAACAACAACTTTTATGCCAAATTCAACTTTATTCATCAATATAGTCTCCTTCGAGGGTAATACACTGATTCCAACGCTTGTCTAACAATTCAATGCCTTTTTGTAGAACAATTTGTCTTTGGGCTCAAAATATGCCTCAGTTTCCAATATCACTTCTTCAATGGAGCCAAATCTCTTTCTCTGGAGCATTCTTTTGAAGTTGGCAAACAGCCAGTAGTCGCTGGGGGCCATATCTGGAGAATAGGATGGGTGCAGAAGAAATCCGAAATGCAATTCATATCATTTTGCTATCATTGCGATCAACTTGTGACACCGTGCATTATCTTGGAGAAAGAGCACTTTTTCTTCTTCATATGTGGCTGTTTTTTTTTTTTGGCAATTTCTTCCTTCAAACACACCAATAAACCTATATAATATTTGCTATTGATGGATCTTCCTTTCTCAAGGTAATCGATGAACAAAATACCTTGTGCATCCCTAAATAAGAAAGCCAAAACCTTGTCTGCTGATATTTGTGTCTTTGGTCACTTTTCACCTGCTGCTTTCCTATCAGCTGACAGCCAATTTGACTCCGGAATGAAGTGGTGGATCCCTGTTTCATCCATTGTCACATATTTACACAAAAACTCCTTTTTGCTGTGTTGAAACAGTTACAAACAACACTCTGAACCGTTGACACATTGTTGTTTTGATCAACTGTGAGCAAACACTGCACCCACTCTGAACACAGCTTTCTCATTGACAAATATTAATGCAAAATGGTGAATACACTGCCTTCTGATATCTTCAACTCCTGTTTTCTCATGCAACTTCAATTTATGATCAGCCAAAACAAGTTTATGGAGTTTTTTGGTGTTTTCTGGGACAACTGCTGAATTTGGGTGACCTGAGCAGTCAGCAACATTTGTGTCAGTACAACTGTGTTTAAAGTTAGCATACTACTTCTAAACAGTTGTTTCCGATGGAGCTGAGTCTGAATAACACTTACCAAGCTTTGCTTGAACAGTATTTTTCCCCATCAGAAAGCAATGTCTTAGCAATGCATGAAATTTAAATTTTTCCATTGTTTTGAAAACTTGCAACAGTTATCAACATCCTCAGTCATACTACCAGTACAGATCTTCCTGACCCATTTCCATCATCCATTATACTCAGGAGGTCTTCAAAACTACATCCTGTATCTGCACAGAGCTGTCGTATATAGATTCTTAGCTGGTCATTCTACCTTTGCTCATCCATGTGATGGGGTCCACAGGAGTATGTTGCTTATGAGTTTGTCCTTACTTCTCCAGCAGTGTCCCGCATGTTTGATTTGTCTAACTTGGATAGTTTTTGTGATGGGTGGTAGGTGGCCGTATAGCTGCTGTTTTGTGGGATGTTGTCTCCAGGACTTGTTCAATAATGCTTGCAGCATTCTTGTGTAATTACCGTCAAGATTTTTCTCCATACATTTACTTAGCATCTATGTAGTGCATCCATCTAGCAGTATCAACACAACCACCACTTGGAAAAAATTGCATTTTATTTTATCAGTCAGATCTGACATCTGTATGACTGATAGCTTATCAATAGCTGTCCATGCCTTTGCTAGTAGCATGTTGATGTCTTTCTTGGTTGATGAGACACTGCTTCCTAGGTAGGGGAACTTGTCTACTAGTTTCAGACAGCTACCATTTAGTGTGGAGATGTCGCCCCTTTGATTAAAGTACATGTATTCCGTCTTATCTACGTTGACATAGAGGCCTTTGACAACAGCTACTCATTTCAAACCCTGCAACAGGGCTTTGGCTTGGGCAGGCGTATTTGCCAGAAGCACTATGTCATCGATGTAGTCCATGTCCGTGATTGTTTGTGAGGGGTATCTTTTGCTTCTTTCCTTTGCCAGCTTGAAACCATTATCTTTCATTATATCTATAGACATTCCAAGCACATAGTCGAGGCAAATGATAAACAGGTATGATGCTAATGTGTCTCCTTGCAGCACACCTGCTACAAAGTTGAAGTAGTCTGTGTCTTCTTCCAAGGAGCAGATTTTTACTTTAATGTTTTTATACAGCATCATTATGATTGCAACGGTTTCTTTGAGTAGGCCGTAGGCAAGTAGTATTTGCTCCATCTTCCCTCTGTGTATGGAGTCAAAAGCCTTGAAGAAGTCGACAAATAATATTGTTGCCTCTAGGTTTTTTGTATGTAAACCTTCTAGAATTTGACAGATAGTCAAAATTTGTGATGTTGCGGATCAATTACTCCCAAAGCCATTTTGGGTCTTCCTAAGTATCTTCTCAATTTTGTGTTCTATGCGGTTGCGTAGTAGTGCATTGTAGATCTTAACCACTATGGATGTAAGGGTTATTCACTTAAATAACTGTAATTAGTAAATTGGGCTCAAATTTTGACATATGCTATTTAAAGGTTAGTACATTATAAAAATCATATAGATTTTTTCTTAGTGGTACCATCTATATATCAGGCCCGGGACTTATTGAGTGATGTGTTACAGGTCAGGTATTCAAATCTGAGTAGAATGCATATATTAATTTTATATATCTGTGCACTTTATCATAATAGAAGTTACAGTCTGAGAAAGAAAGACACATGTGGTGGGGAGAATCACACTCTTCATATACTTTCATTTTCTTTGTAACAAGCAGTTTGATTCAATTAGTTTAATGAAATGTCAACCTTTGATGGGTTATTTAATGCCAAAATAATTTATGAGGTTTAGAAGTTCAAAGCTTTTCTTTTGATTAGATATTTAAAATTTATTTAAGAAAAAATTAAGAAAAAAGTTAACACACAAACTAGGTTAAATTTTGCCAAAGGAGTTGGCAATAGGAAGCATTGTTTTCAGCTGCTCCTTTCCCAAGGAAATCAAATGATGGATCCTTTCATATTATATTATAAATATTATATTATTTACTACCTAGCATAACCATAGAACCTTCAGCCTCCATTTAACAAATAACAATGATAGGAATGGGTTTAACTTATGGACCTGATAAAAGCTCAATATTACTTCTCCTAAGAGATCTTTTATAGTAGGGGTATTATCCTCCCACTAGAAAATATATTGAAGTCTCACTAGTTGTACTACAAAGATGAGCATCATGAGCTCTCCAAGAACAGCAATGTACTTTTACTTTAGTCTAGATCAGCAACATCAAGTGGATAGGTTAACTAGCAAAACCAAGGATAAAGATTTAAAGTTTGGAGATTTTCTCTACTATCGGAACCACTAAAAACGTGGAAAATTAGATAAAAGGTGTAAACCAAATTACATAATCATAGAAAAAACCAAGCAAGTATCATATAGAATTAAAGGCCAGTTAACAAACATAGTAGCAAAAACACATGTAGAACATCTATGTGCAGCAAACATTGACATATAGGATGTACCAGATATTGGTCAACCAGAGCAAAAGACTGCACTAGCAGCGCATGTCAATTTTGAATTTTCAAATGATGATTTGGACATCTAAATTTTAAATAGCATCGTTGTCAGAGAGAAAACTCCATGGACGAGAGTGGGATCTCAGTCATGGAATGACAAATTGCAATGAGAGAAAGTCAGACGGATGACAGTGACAGTAATAAAGAAGTTATATTGAAAGGTAAGAGAGAAGGTTCAGTACAATGTGTAGAAATAATGAAGCATGGTTGATGATTGTGGAGATGATTGGGAATATATGGACCTATTCCATGTCACATGTGTTACAGTTCAGAAGGGTTTTCAGCGATAAAATTTATCTAAAAATCGCCCTTATAATACTTTACTCTCTTTTCTTTTTGGCTGGTGTAGTCTTAAGGCATTACTCTTTCATGTAATATGTAAAAAAAAACCCATACCTATGACCATTTTTTAATAATAGTCTTGTTTCTAGCGTCACGTGCATTACATTCGGACGTGAAGGATATTTTAAATATTTTTAAACAATGCATAAACTCTGCGAATTGTGCCTTTATTTTTTTATAAAAATAGGTTTTTCTAAATTTTTATGGAGTCTTCTAATTATTACAATAGTCCTTTTGTAAATTTTTATTCATTGAACCCCTGAGAATTAAGATATTTGTTGTCACGTGCGTTACCCATGCGAAATCTCACCTATTTCCTGAGAGAATTGGTCATTTGGTTTGAACAGCACCGTCCCTTAAAGTTCAGGCTCCATAGTATAAACAATTTTCATTGAAAAGATTTCAAACCTGCACAGGTTCACGTAAAAACCTTTCTTTTTTTTTTTTCATATATGTATCATAAAAATATATAAAGTAGTTTTTTTGAAAACTGTTTGAACACACACTTATATATAAGAATTTTGGAGTAGAAAATTTTCCGACAGCATTCATTTTTTAAGCAGCAGCAATAACCAACAAAGTCAGTTTAGTTTTCCATATGGTTTATAAAAGAAAATTATTTTCTCAACCCTTGAATATTTTAACTTGTGATGAGAAGAAAAATTAGATATTTTAATAATTTGTTTATTTTGTTGTCAATGGAATTTTTTTTTTTATCTTCGATAATTTATTTTTAACATTTAGACAAGAACCTATTTGAAATAAAAACATTTCATATCAACAAAACTGAAAACTACTGGTTGCCAAATGCTGCTGCTTGCTATTTGAAGTTATCTGCAAATAAAACACTTTTTGTTTTAAGTTGTTCTATCACCTCCTACCTCCCACTCACATTTTTCTTTCAGTAGCAACGTCTTAAGTTTAAGAAAATATGATTGGTTTCAAGGAAAAAAAAACATATTAGATGCAACATTTCATACTATTTTTGTTTCAATGAAAGGAATTTTCTAAAATAATTTCTAATTTTTTTCATAAGCATACACCTACACTTGGTGTTAGGGAAAAAAAATATGGGTGCGCTCATTTTTATTAAACTTTGAAAGTAAAACAATACCTTTTATCGTAAAATATTTTTCTATTTTTCTTTTTACACCTTGCTCTATATCAATACTTACTTAGTTGCTTTACTTGACTCAAAAATTTAGATAAAAAATTTAATTAGCATAATTACAAAAATAGCATTCGTTACAATTAAAGAAGATAATAAAAATATTTAGTAATAAATTAGATTACTTGTTCATCATTTTTAGGAATCATTAGATTTTGTATCAAAACTTCTTATTGATATCAAAGGGTTAGACATATTTTTATTTCTAAGTAATTGTAAGTGATAAATAGAATGTTAAGTGACTAGCTTTTTAAGTTAGAATAGAAAGTCTTTGACTTTATAGCTACTTTTTACCATACCCAAAAAATTGTCTGTTAATTCAGTTTTCAGATGGAAACTTCAAGTGTGAAAAAAACATCTACTGAAAGAATGAGAGCTCTAAGGAAACGAAGGAAAGAAGTGGGTACATCTTTTCAAAAACAAGAAAATGTCAGGATTTCAGCCCTTTGAAAAAGTCAGCGAGAAACAATGAATATAGATCAACTAAAAGAACATCATAAAAAAGTTGCTGAACATGCCCGTCTCTTTCGATTACGTAAAAAGCTAAGACAGCAAGAAATCATTGAGTCACTCTCTGTCAAATCAGGCAAAGGGTTCAAGACACCTCAATCATTGGGAAAAGCAATCTGAAAATTAGATAATAACTTGCCTAAGTCACCTACAAAACAAAGGGCCATTGTTAATGGTTTAGCCAAGCAGGTAGGACTGGAATTGAGTCCAAAAATCACACATAACCATGGACAAAGGATAAACCAAAGATTTACAGAAGAGAACAAAAAGTTGATAACAGACTTTTATGTAAATACAGATGTTGTGTATACCATGCCTGGAATGCATGATGAAATGACAGTTTGGGAAAATGGGATCAAATCAAAATGCAGGAAATATTATTTAATCATGTTTTTAAAGGAAGTTTATGAGCTGTTTAAACAGTCCTACTCTGACAATACTGTAGGGTTCAGTAAATTTGCATCTCTGAGGCCAGCGAATGTGTTGCTGCTTAAAGATCAGCATCCAGACATGTGCAAATGTGAAATTCATGAAAATTTTCTTCTTAAAATTAAAGATCTAGGAATTACCTATGATGAACATTTTTGGCCTAGCATTCTTTGTGATAACAGTCTTGATTTGACTTCTCCTTGTTGGAGAGGTATTTGTGTTAACTGCCAATTGAAGAATAAGTTCACAATAGAGAAAAGTGATGCTGATACAGTTTTTTGGAAAGAATGGATAAAAACTGAAACCAGACAACTGCAAATAGACCAAAAACAAGGGTGTGGAGGTGAATTAAAAGAAGATCTTTTCAGAAAATTTTCTTTTTTCAAAGAACATGTGAGAATTAAACGGATTCAGTCTACAGCATTTATGGAAGACAAAAAGAGGAGTGATTGCCATGTTTTACATGGTGACTTTGCAATGGCATTAATTTATTTACTACTGCTCTGTATAGTAAGAGCCAAGTTTGCCAACCATTCTTGATAATCACAGATAGCCAAGACAAAGGAAAAAATTCTGTCTTTACTTTTATAAATGCTTTGACAGACTACATTCAATTTGAAAAAGGGGACATGCTCATAATCTATACAGATGGGCCATCATCAGAGTTTAAAAATAGATACATTGTGAAACTGGTATCTATGTTTTCAAAAGAATTCCAGTACAAAGTTTCCTTGAAATATTTTGCTACATCACATGGAAAAGGTATTGTTGATAGAATTGGTGGCTCAGCCAAATCTCTAGTGAGAAAAAGAGTCATGAATCAAAGTAAAAACGCTGTGATTGTACAAAACTTTGCTGATTTTTACAAAGTAGCAAAAGATGATATGAAGGGAGTAACTGTTCTTCATATAAGTGAAGGACAAATTTCAGAGTTGATAAAAGAAAAGAAACCTTGGGAAAATATTAAAGATGCCTCAGGCATCAGTAAGATGCATGTTGTTAGTTGTTGTGATGGTTCAACTATAGAAATGTTCAAGGCAAATTTAAGTAAGGATCCATCATCAACTATAGCATATGAAGATGAGGATGTGGACAGAAGCGAGAAACTCAATGTAAGTGATAGGGCCTTAGTCTCCTATGATGGGAAAAAATTCCCTGGTGAAGTTGTGTCAATTATAGATAATGATATAGAAGTATCAGTAATGAAGTATTCCAGAAAAGGCAAATGGTACTGGCCAGATAAAGCTGATAAAATAGCATACCGGCCTGAGAATGTGATCAGAAAACTGAGTCTACCAGTTCCAGTAGGAATGGTAAATATTAGGAGAAATCAGGATGTGTTTTATCATTTTCAACCTGAATTTTTTCAATAAATAAATCTATTTTATAGCATTGTTATTTATTATGTTGAAATCTATTGATTATTAAAGGTTTTGAAGAGATATTTTGGCATGTAACACACGTGACATCACAAATTCAAAGTGTTCTTTCAGGAAGAAATAAATAACTAGATTTTTTTTTTCCTATTATTTTGTTTGCAGTAATATACTAGCTTATAAACAGAAAGGATTTTTTCCTCAGAGGTTTTATTGAAGAATGAGAAAAAAAAAGTTGATTAAGCATCACGTGTTTTACATGGACACAGGGCTAAATTTATGAAATTTTCATGTAAAAATGATTAACAACAGAAACTCAGGACCTCAATTATTTTGAAATCTATATACATATCAATCATGAAAAATATAATTAAACATAATTCTATGTTATTTATAAGTAAAAATGAATGCCTGAAAAATAAGCAATTCTTTCATTAAATAAATAGCCGATGTTAATAACCTCAGCACAAACAACACAGAAAAGATCAGAATTGGAATTTTTTTAATTTTTTTTGTAGTTTAGGGTGTTGTCTTTCAGAAAAAAACATAACAGTGCAAGAAAATATTGGATTTAAAATTCTCTGATTTTGGACCACTTTCCATGGAATGAGCCTATGAAAGTATGTCTAATCGAAAACAAAGAATCAAAAAGCATAAAAGATCTACCAGAAATAAGGGAAACAATACTAACAGCAGTAACATGGCTAGTGAAAAACGACCCTATTCAAAAACGAAATTAGGTAATACATCAGACAGTAGTAGAAAGGAAGTAAATATAGCCCCTAGACTGAAAGAAAATGGAAACCACAGAAGAATGTCTAAGAAAAAGAAGCCAGAGAGTTTTAGCCAAATTAAAGGTCAATGGACTGGATCAAAGGCATAGCAAAAGTCAGAAAGAGAAGGTAAGAATGTTGGTTGGTTGGTTGGGTTTTAGGGCATATCAACCTTTGTAGAGTAAGAAGGAACAGATTTAAAAAATTAGTGGGTGTAATAGTAGATATGTTTGATAAGAAATTTAACTTGCAAAGTCACTAAACAGACAAACTGCCAGCCTTAGAAAATATAACATTAAGTCAAGTAATTGCTGACCATTTTAATGCATTTTAATTGCAGCAAGAAAGGCTTTTGTAGAATGTTTGTGTAAGGTCCATGTCATCTAGGACATATGAAGGAAAAACATACATCTCTAACAAATTAAACTGATTATTCAAATTCTGATCCAGTAAAAGGAAACATGCCTTTTTTTCAAAAGAAAACTTTGGACACTGATGAAAAAGATCAATTCTCAAAGCTCTAACAGACAGGAGGATGACTTAGGTATTGTTAGTAATAATATTTTAGATATTGAAGATGAAACATTTGAACGAGGACCTGCTGTTGTAAGAACATTTGAAGATATAAAAGAATCTGTTCAATAGACTGCCATGACAAAAAGACAGTCTTTAGAAACAGTGAGGATTCCTCAGAAAGACAAAAAATAAGTTAAAAAATTAGAGGAAATGCTAATTACAGTGAAACAATAACTCTTGGAAGATCTGACAAAGCAAAAGATAAATATCAATACTGAGGACAGATAATAGTGGTTGACCAATATCTGATACATCCTATATGTCAATGTTTGCTGCACATAGATGTTCTACATATGTTTTTGCTACTGTGTTTGTTAACTGGCCTATAATTCTACATGATACTCACCTGTTTTTTTCTATGATTATGTAATTTAGTTTACACCTTTTATCTAATTTTCCACGTTTTTAGTGGTTCCTATAGTAGACAAAATATTTTAAAAGCTTACACTTTGAACAATTAGAGGACTTTAAAGTAATGGAACACAATATCCTGCTCACTGCAGGATATTGTGCAAGAGATGTGAATATTAAACAAACAATATTACTTAATAGAAAGCTGGAAGGAGATCAATATAAACACAGAAGTGGAAGATGAAGGGCAGCTTTGCATCAGCATAAGGTGGATGGTCAATGAAAAGTATAAGAACAATAAGTTGCAAAGGCTCACTTGGTAACAAGATGTTTTGAAGAAAATTATCTGACTTAAAAAAAGATTCACCAACATGCGCTAGCTTGAAACTATGTCTCACAATTCTAGCTTCAAGACATGAAAGAATTATATCCCAGGATATTAAATTCACATTTGAGCAAGGCAAAGAAATTGAGAGAGAAGTACTTAAAATACCTTCCATTGAGGTCATCATTGAAAAGCTCTAGTTGTTAAATGAAACAGGTTATTGACACACTAATTTAGACAGAACCTGGTTTGGTTTGATGGCATATCAACCATTATAGATTATTCAATGCCAAACCCTTTTTATATGTATATATTAAATATATGATTTCTAAACACATTTTGTAGATAACATTTCTAAAAGAGTCTGAGCTTATTCTTTTTCATATGGTTGAATGGTTTCACTTATTTCTATCAAATACAAATAATTCTATTTACTATTAATCATTTGTTTGCTATGTATCATTAACAATTCATTTAAACATCAGTTATTTGTTTACACACAGTTAAATGTAAAAACAGTTCTATTTCTAACAATTCAGTTAAGCATAAGTACACATTTTAAATATCAAACGGTTCTATTGGACCCATAGATAGGACCCTATCAGGTACTACCACTCTAGGCCAAAATGAACCTGGGAGCAATGGCAATAAAGAGGTACTCAGCATTCCCCAAAACTCCAACATTACTGAAGCCTCATCATCAGATTGTTTAATGACATATACAAGACACTTGTTGGAGGAGCTACCACACTGTTCATGGTTTTAGAAGTCTAGCCGAAGAGGAATCAACCTACGGGGGGGGGGGGGGTAGTCAAATTATTTAACACACAAAATAAACTGATGGATGTTCACCAATCAGACATAAGCAAAATACTGCTTTTTTCCACTTCAAACTTAGTCTCTTTTATATTCATCAAATCTCGCCAATTCACGGAGGCTTATCTCATTCTCCTCCATAAAAAAGTCACACCTCTTGCGTCCTTTTCTTCTTCTGGTTTCCACGTGCTGGTAGTAGAGAGAGCACACCTTCAGTTTCTTCGAGGTAAGATTGTTCGTGGCATTACTACTACATACGCTGAGCCAGAGTAGACCTGGGAGCAATGGCAATTAAGGGGTACTTCACATTCCCCAAAGCCCTAGCATTACTGGAAACTCATCATCAGATTGTTTAGTGTCATATCCAGGACACTCATTAGGGAGGGTACCTCTCCACAGTGGTGCAGTCAGTGTATTCTACAGCCCCAGCCAACTAAGCAATACACAAAGTTAAATGTCAAAACAGTTTTATTTCAGATAATTCAGTTTAGCATAAGTAAACAGTTTAGACGTCAAAACAGTTCTATTTTAAACAATTAAGCATAAATATGCAGTTTAAATGCAAAAATCAGTATTGTGAAGGAAACACGGTTTAGTTCTATTTAACCCATAGATAGGACCCTTCTCTGGTGCTATGACTCAGGGTCAGATTGGACCCAGGAGCAATTACAATTAAGGGGTGCACCACATTTCCCAAAGCTCCAGCCTTACTAGAACCTTACCATCATATTGTTTAGTGTCATATCCAGGACACTTGTTGGGGGGGGTCTTACCCCTCTACAGTGGTGCAGTCGGTGTATTCTACAGCCTCACCAGACTGGGTAAGGGTACTTATGAGTCAGGAAAGGTATAAGTCGGAGAAATCAGAAGTCAAAACAATACCATATGAGGTCGACAGGGTCAGCCTAATGCAAGCCAATGGCCCTGGGAAAAAATCAATTTTGATTTAATTTTGGAAGTAATCTTATGACATGAAAACGGCCACCCCCTGCAGTTGGAGCAAAAGTTGTATGGAGGCAACCAACCTCCCCTTCTGTTAGCAAGCACAGAGATTCACTGTTGGGGTAGCAGAGAGCAACAGTGAATGAAATTAATTTGTTAAAGGCTGTTGATGAAATGCGCCCACTTGGAAACAGAAGAAATAATTATATAAAATGGATTTTCACCGAAAAGCCACAGTTAGAATGCAGCGAGAGACCGTTGCAGAGTTGACTCAAAGCAGGAAGGACTTCCTGTAGGAAGAGCCTTGCACCAGACTCTGAGGTAACCAGATCCTCTCACATCTCTGTTGTTTCAACAAGCTGAAGAAAAGAATTAACGCATTGAGAATACTAAGTGAGTCTAAGAGAGAAAGACTTGGATTGACTGCATCGAAATAGGGGCTACATTCTGAGACATTCTGCTTCATATTTACAGGGAATGAAACATCAAAATAACAATTGTTTTGTAGTTATTAATTGTTCCTTTTCTGAATAAAAACATTATTTTATTATTCCACTCAGTGGTTTTTTTTTTTTTGTTCTCTGGACTTCAAATTTTTATTTTTTATATCGGCTTTCGGTGTAAACACCAAATCCAGTTATCTGGATCTAAAAATTCACAACGTGGGCAGACAACTGATTCAGCTGAAATCTGATCTCCCACCTGGGAAGGTTAGACCACAAGTGGATGAGTGAACAGCTGGGTGACAAAATTCTTTTGGAGGAGTAATAAATCTTTAGATGTTATTTCTTGTCTTCTTGATGACTTTCTTAAGGGAAGTTCTACTGAATTCGAAGCAAAAGTCATCAAAAGTAAATTTCAAATTAGTCATGAAAAAGATGCCTTCAAATATCAGGGCTTATAGTTCAATTTCAAGAAAAAATTTTGGCCATCAACAAAATTAAGTGAATAGTATAGAAGTCATTCTATTAATGTGTACCTAACTTAAAGAATTAAAGAGAGAGGGAAAAAAAACCAACAGAGCAATACCAAAGAGAGAAAGAGGGAGGAAATCCATGACTGGAAGTCAGTTACTAACTGAACCCTCCTCCAGGTGACACCGTATCCAATAGTCTTCCCAATTATTCATTGACGACACCATCTTCAATAATACTCTCCATCCCTCAAGTGCAAAGAGTGTCTTTTTTTGAAACCCTAACTACACCCTTCTTTTATAGTTGGCCAAGTACGTTGGTCACATGTGGTCAATATGCATAAATACGGTGGTTCCAGTGTGTATTTGTTTTCTCCTTACATTAAAGCTCCGCACACCAAAGACAAAGAGCTCTTTTATGGCGGTGATAAGGTAAGTCAAAAATGTCTTTATTATCGGATCCAAGTTCCTGACTGTCACATCTGCAACACCCCCACCTCCAATCTCAGGATCACGTAAATGACAGTGTGGGTGTGGTCTTTTGTTTTGTGTGCTCCTCTGAAGAGGGATTGTTTAGATTTCCTCCTCCTCAGGAGAGCTCTCACTGGGCATGTCAGGATTTGTTGGCGAGCCACCAATAGCGGAGGGATCACTCGCTGAACCCAACCCCAAGTAAATTGGCCACTCACTATCTTCTGTGTCACTTTCATCATCCGAGGGATGGGATCCTTGAAAAGGATGTAGATCTTTAACATGACGAGGTATTCTATTAACTTGTACTGACTGCTGACTATTCACTTCAGTTACACATCCGGTTCCAAACTTGGTCGTGCACCTACTGTGTGGGGTCTTAACCCATACAATATCCCCCTTTTCGTATCTCTCTCCAGTTATTTGTGGTTCAGACAGGGGTGTAGCATCAATGTATCTCACTCAGATGTGGTACATATGTAGCATGTCAGCCAGTGACATAGAAGATGGGAGAGTGTCTTTGGGTGTCACGTACCAGTAGACCGCTTCCAACGCAGGACAATTCTTCCAAGCTGCAATGGTTTTGATGCCTTTGTGACTGCATTCCACAATGCCATTCTCAAGTGGTACATGAGCACACCCGAGCCTTAAGTGCACACCCCAGCTGCTTGTAAATTCCTTAAATTGCCTGCAAGTGAATGCTGTGCCATTGTCGGTCAATATCTCAGCAATTAGCCCTCATTCATTAAAAAAAATAAAAAATAAAAAAATCGCCTCCAGCTGACAAATGATGCTGATGGAGTCTTGCCGTCACAGTGGCCAACATATTGTGAAATGGGAGGGACCACAATCAATAAGCATCAAAAAATGTCCACCATCATAATGGGTTATCTCCATTACCAACCTGCTCCAGTTTTCCTTCACACTCAGATCCCTTTTTTCCCAACAAAGTGGTACTGGATCGATTGATACTATTTACCAACCCCTCCGCTCGGGCAGGATATGACACAAGGTCAATTTTTAAGCGGAGTTTAACAGGTTTGAATTCAGAGTTTTCCTTCTCCTAGACTAGTTGCCTTACCAAGGCTGAAGAACCTAGTCTGTCCTACTATTTACCCATAGCTGGAGGGAGAATAATTGGATTCATACCTTCTCCAAGGGTATTAGTGCTATGTGAAATGCAATCAGTCTCATCCAGGATTTGAACTTGTGTCGCCGTGTCCATTTCCTACGATGATAACAACTACACCACGGGCACCTGGATCGATTGATAGGCTTCATAGGCACTGACAACCAATTTAACAAGTTCTTTGGACACTGTCGAGTCAGTGATCCTCACAAAGTACAGCGTCCTCTTAACGCCCAGGTGGCCACTCTTTTGGTGGATGTCAGCCACCTGACTTTTGCTTGATTGGCTCGTTACAGTGGCACAACTTTCCGGCATCAGTTCTCCTCCTCTCTTGTGCAGATCTAGCCACCTTTGTGGTACTCTGGCGAGGTTGTCAGTGCAGTTTTGATAGGATTTCACCAGTGTTCTGGGCATGTCAGTGTTTTCAAGCACCGCCTCACCAGCATCTCGCGAGCTGCTTTTGTGTTTATATGTGCCTTCCCTGTTAGGGTGCCGAACACCCCCCGATGAAAGTATGTTGAATCAGTGACTATATGCAACACTCATGCCTGCCATTGAAGGGCTAGACTGACTTCTTTGATCACCGCATCAAGTTCAGCCAGATCGATGTGCCTAGCATCATTAGTTGGACACAACCAACAAGCATCTTCTATGATGCTTCCATTTACACCTAGTGCCACAGAACTTGCGTCCACCCAGACCTTCATCTTGTTACCATCTATGCACCAGTTTCCCCCGACAGGATCTAACTCACATACTCCGGCCATTGTTTCTGCCAGCATACAATGGAGAGAGGCATCCCTGACTTCCTCATCCCAGTTCTTAGTTAGCACACTTGCTTGGCACTTCATAAATGCAGTTGCCACCCTAAGCCAGCGGCACACAGGGAAGCGGCCAACCAGTTTTCCACACAGAGAAAATTTGTGCCAACAGGTTACTATGCAGGGGATTTCCAGAACCTTTCATAAGAGGGAGTCATCCTCTCCCCAGACCTGAAGATCCAGAACCTTAGCCCTCTCTCTCAGTTGCTCTAGATCTTTACAGACTAATCCATAATCTGCAAAGTACTGTCGCATGTGCACTGCAGAAACTATGCTTTCGTCAATAAAAATTTCATTGTATGTTGACAGGGCTCTCTTTATTTCCTGATTTTGGGACCTTATCACGGTGATGACAAGCAGCATCACATTTAAGGCAAAACCACTTACCTTTGATGATCACTGTTTGAAAAGGTCATAGCGCTCTGTCGACATGGATTTATAAGTAGGCTTTTCTTAGATCCATAAGCGACACATTGGCTCCTTGTTGCCATCACTGAGTCTTTGCGAGCACACCTCTGTGTCAGTAGTAAATGCCTCTACAAAGCCGTTCAACTCCCGATAGTCAAGCACCGGCCAAACCCTCCGCTCGAGCTCTTGCACAACTGCCATCAAGGGGTTTACCGCCTTGGGCAGGCCAAGTTCTTCCTCTATATATGGTAACAGCCATCCATTGCATTACCACATGGAAAAGTTCCTTCTCGTACACATCCCAGACGTGGTCTGGCACTGTATTCTATTTGCCAGCTCAGTGGGTGAATGTCGCCCATTTCCACGATGCAGTCCATGCTTTGGTACTCTGATCAAATGTCACACTGAAGTCGGGCTCGTCAATCGAAATAGCAGCACATCTTTTTGGGTTTCCAAAGCGCGCTTTACCTGATTCAGTCAGATGCACGCCTCTGAACTCTTTGATCACATCAATCCCCAGGAGTAAAACAAATCCCAGCAAATGTCCATCTATAACCAGGACCTCAACAATCACAGGTCGAGCCCACTCAAGGCCCAACTTAATCTTGCCATACCCACAGCATTTCACGGTCCTCCTAGTTAGCACTCCCACCTCCTTTTGTCTCCATCAGTAACCCACGGCTTTTGTCACCTGCATCTGTGAGCATCCAGATTCCAGAGTTGTGCACTCTCATCCGTCGACAAACACTTTTACAACAGGCAATTACCAGTTTTTCACTTGTTTGAGAAGAAAGCTGGCATTGATGATGAAATGTGCCCAATTTTATCGCATTGAAAACACCATTGTTTGCAGTCGAATCTCTGTGCAGTGCCTGACGCCACTGGCTATACAGTTTCTTGCCATATGGTTAGGCCCAGAGCACTTGTAATAGACAACTGTACCGCTGCACCATATAGCAGAGGGAACTTCTGCGTCTGAGTGAAGTCGTCCTACGGATGAGGCAGCTGACACCTTGCACACTCCATCGTCTGTCATGATAGTCCTCACCCAGGTCAGAAGCTGCTTTACGTCCATCCGAGACAAGGCTCTGAGAAGCTGCCTAACATGTCGTGGTAACCCTGACATAACTGCACACATCATCCATCGATCCAACCAATGCAAATCAGCTAAAAATTCAACAGTTTCTCCAAGACAAAGACATCGTGTCACAAACTGATCGAATGCATTGAACTTGCCTGTTGTATATGTAGTTATGAGGGCCTGTTTAATTTGTTCTATATCTGCCCTCTGCTCTTTACTAAGCCTTCTGTATGTGGCAAGAGCACTGGCTTGTAGTCACAATGAGAGAATGCACTCAACTTTGTCCATGGCGCAGAGTTTACAGACCAACTCTACATTCTTAATCCATTTAACAATGGGCATATCAGTCATTGCACCGCTGAATTCTGGGATTAGCCAGACATTGAAGTCCTTGCCATCCATCGTATATATGCCAAAATAGTTTGAAAAATGAAGAGAGAGAAAAAAGAAAACAAGAGAGCAACACCAAAGAGAGAGAAGTAATCCGTAACTGGAACTCAGTTACTTGCTGAACCCTCCACCGGGTGACACTGTATCCAATAGTCTTCTCTATTATTCACTGACAACACCGTCTTCGATAGAACTCTCTATCCCTCGAGTGCAAAGAGTCTCTTTTGCAACCCTCATTACGCCCTTCTTTTATAGCAGACAAAGCACACTGGTCACACATGGTCAATATGCATAAATATTGCAGTTCCAGCACATACTTGTTTTCTCCTTACATTAAAGCTCCACACACCAAACAATGACAAAGAGCTCTTTTATGGCAGCGATAAGGTAAGTCATTACTATCTTTATTATCAGATCCAAATTCTTGACTGTTATAAGCAGAAAAATGAAAACAAGAAAAACAATTAAATCAGGTAGCACAACAGGCCCATTTTAACATTGCATTAGATTCTTTTGTTATGTGTATGTCTCTAAAAAAGGCTATCATCCAGGATATCCAAGTAGTAAATAAGAGCATCTAAGGAACTAAAAAAATGACATGGTCACTCAAAATTGAAATGATATTGAAGATTTGGAACAAGCTAAGATTGTTTGCTTCTGTGATGCATCATTTAGACATTTAAAAGAAAATTCACAAGGTCTTGCTTGGGAATAATGGTGTCACTTCACTTATAACATGGCAGTGTAAAAAAAACTAAAGAAAATAGTAAAAAGCCCTCTTTCTGTTAATGCTTAGACCCTTGATGAATCAAATGGATAAGTGTTGCATATTGACCTTTGACAGAGTCACAGAGTTACAACCAGCAAGTGCCCAGAGGGGGCAGGAGCCAAGTGGCCCCCTGGCAGAACCCAGTTGAGAACCCTTTGTCAAAGAAGCAGATATGTAAGTCATTGAATATGGAATTACAACATTGGTTGAGAAAGGTCAATATAGCAGTCTTTGGCCAGTCTGTGTCCATGTCCTCCATTTCCCTGTCCCTGTCTCTCTCTCTCTCACATTTACAAATTTTGGACTTTTTGAGACATAAAAAAGAGATATATATCCTTGTAAAAGAAAGTGTCATGCCTCTTTACTATGGCTATATACCATTATTATTGATTGATGCTAAAGGGCAATTCATGTCCACATCGCATGATTTCAAACTTGAAGGTTAAACACGGGACAATCAAAGAAAGTAGCAGATGAAGGAAGAGAAAGAAAAAAGGAGAGATAGAGAAAAGGAAAAAAATGAAAATGAAAAAGAAAAAGCCCCAAAATACAACAAACTTCAAGAAAAGAAGGAAAACAAAGAGAAAATAAAAAAGAAAAGGAAGAATTCAACACATTAAAAAAAAATTGAAAATGAGAAAGCTGCAGAGAAACTGAATAAACAAATAAAATGACAACAAAAATGGAAAAGAAAAAGATGGTGTAACAAAATTTTAAAAAAAGGATACATAGTAAATTTCTCAAAATTTGGTATATTTTTGCTTTATCTGTCTTTCAAGCTTTTAAGCTCGCATCCAATAAAATTTAAAAAAAAAAAAAAATTAAAAATCTTAATGAGTGCTATATTCATACATATTAGAGTTTGATAATGAAAACTGCTTTGTTAGTTTAACAGGGATTTTGAAGAGAAAAAAAGATAGAGACAAGCAGAAAGTTTGTGGTGTGAGTAACAAAAAATAATGTTTCTCTGATATGTCAAAAAAGATGATGAGTTTTATAACAAAATTTCAGATGTGTAGGGAATTAGAATTTTAACTTATCATGAATGAACTTTGATAGTAAGTTGAAATTTTTATGAATGAAATTTGATAGTAACACATTGCTCATTGTAATGCAAAGTAATTTGATATTCAGATTTTTTTTCTGGTTGTGTTCGATTCCAAGCATCCAGAAAATTCTGGGCAACCATGCTATATGGTCAAGGGGAGGCTCATGTACTTTTGGATCCATAGTTAGATGAGTAGGACAGGGTTTATGACGATGTTGGTCCAGAGATGGATCAGAAAAGTTGTGGAAACCGGATATTTTGTTAATGTTTCCCGAGAATGAAATCAAAATTTTTGGGTACTGGTAAGAGGCCAGATCAGCATTTTGTGAAGGTCTCCTTAGAATGAGATCAAAAATGTTTGAGCATTGGTAAGAGGACAGACTATTGTGTAAATTGAATATGAAAAGCTTCTTACCCATGTATTGAGGAAGTTGTTTGAAATATAGGAGGAGAATTAAGGTGTACATGGCCTAAATCTCCACCTGTCTCATGGTATGTTATACCTGGACTCAGGTTTAAATTGACCTTGAGAGAGAAATATATATATGAATAAATGGATAAATAATGTACACTCGTTAACTATTGAAAAAGAGAAAGGAGACAGACCAATAGGCAGTGGGAAAAAGATGTGGAAAAAAAAGGTGGTGATGGACACAGGAGGCAAGGTGCAGTTTGTGTTGTTCAGGAAAAGAATCCCCAGGAAATTCTATCTCACTTTTGGAAGTGAGCAAGAGATTAGTGTTGTGTTGTCTTGGTTAGAATAGGAAAAAGGAGAAGTAGTGGCAGGCTTACTTTCTGGAGATACTTGTTAAGAAAATGGAAAAGGATGCACATGAATCTATGTTAGCTTGAATTAGTGGAAAGTGGAGATAGATATAGAAAGGAGACAGAAATTGGGAGAGAAGTGTACAGAGAATGAGCACTTGTACAGAAAAAAAATAAACTATATATATATGAAAATTATTAGAGTAAAAAAAGAAAAAAAAAGAGAAAGAGACAGTGGACACACATACAGACCCCATACCTTTGCATGAGAAAAAGAAGAGAAAGAGGTATTTTTTTTTAATAGAACTGACTTAAAGATGAACATTTTTTTCTGAACTTTTGACATTTCTTAATTAGTTGTAAACTTTTGTACAGACATTTTGTTTTGACTATTGCATTTTCACAGTATATGTATTTTTGAAAAAAAATTTTTTTCCCAACCACTTAGGGGCCTGGAAGGAAATAATAGTTTGAATTTAAGACATTTCTGAATCCTTCCCACCCCCACCAATTCACTTCATGAAAATTTTCCTTGGCAATTGATATGGGGATCTTAAGTTTAATTAGATTCTGATTTTTTTTTTTTGGAAGATGAGGTAATTTTTCTTCATTTTTCTTTTTGCTTTCTCAGTCAGAGTTAGCATGATATGCCCTGCAGATAAATGCAGCTTAGTACGTTTGAAATTAAGAAGTTACATGTGTGATGTTAAACTTGAGCAGAGGCACACAGTTTGAAAATTGGGACGTGGTTACTGCCTATGACCATGCGGTCATGCATTGAGATGTCTACTTGTACGATAAAATGCAGAGAAAAACCAACTTTTGAACAAATGAATTTAGGAAAGTGGAATTATTAGAAGCAGTAATTGATTAAGCAGAAAATCAATTGCTGATAAATGTTTTGGCACAGTATATTTTGGTTATTGCAGCATGCATGTTGATTTAAAATGCCATTTTGAGATATTGTTTGGGGCCACGGTGATATTATATTTTGAATTTTTGCAAAATTCTCCAGTTACTCCGGGTAGGAACCTGTGGAGCGGATGACTGGTGCATGGTCATAAGGAATTCAGGAAAAATGTGCTATTAGAATGACCAGGGTCACAAGGTTTATGACAAGAATTTTGGGACCAAGACATTGGTCCTGTGATGTTTCCCTCAAGGGATTGCAGAGTAAGGCCCAATGGTGTCTTCTAAATGAGATATATAATTGTATAGCTATTTTGAGGTATGCATGTGAGACAGCCAGCCATACAAAGAAATGGTAAAAAAAATGATTTAGATAATAACTAGAATGGGCAACTGTTACAAAATAAAAAGGTCTCCTAAGATGGGTTATGATTGTTTTATTTTTGCTGTTGTTGTCCTAGTGCAATTTTTGTAAGATATGGTGGGGAGAGAGATGGAGAGAGATGCAAGGAAAGTGTCCACAGACAGACATTATGAAAAATAGAGTAAAGAGGAGTGTTGCATATTGACCTCTGACAGAGAGTCACAGCCAGCAATTGTCCAGAGAGGTTGAGGGCCAAGTGACTCCTTGGTGGAACCCAGTTGAGAACCACTCGCCAAAGAAGCAGAGATGTAAGGCACTGAATATGGAATCATAACATGGGTTGAGAAAGGGTCCTCCACCAGTCTGTGTCCAATCCTCTATCTCCCTGTTCCTGTCTCTCACACTAACAGAAGTTTCAACCCTTTACAGAAATAAAGAGAGTTATATTTTTGTAAAGAATGTGTTATGATGATCATCTCTTCATTATGCCGATATGGTATATAACATAAGTAAGAATTAGCAAATTGCCTAACAAAGAATGAAGCCTCCAGATCACATCTACAGCTGGTGCTTTCATAAGGCATCTCCAGATAATCAAGAAAAAGAAACAAAGCATTGATGCTTTAAAAGGTTAAGATGTTATTGACTTCTGAGGGCAAGAATTTATTCTGATCAAAGAAAAAAAGAGGAGGCAAATTGTTATCTGCCGACATATATTGCCTAGTAAGAGGATAGACCCTACAACATCCAGTCAATAAATAACAATGCTTTGCTTGCTGGTTGCTGGGCATATCAACCCTTGCAAGTTATTTAATACCAAATCCTGTTTATACATATATAAAAAGCAAATAGTTTGTAGGTAACATTTTAAACAAACCATAGCTCATTTGTTTGCAAACAAATGGTTTTAAGTATTGCTATTTATTTTTTGCACACAGATATTGGTTGATTGTGCTAAACAAAATATCAACCCCAGTAGGTTAGTTAATGCCATATCCTGTTTATTGATATATATATATATATATATATATATATATATTATATATGATTTGAAAATGAACACTTTGGAGGTAACATAATTTTCATACAAGCTAGCTCTCATTTGTTTGCACACAGTTAAATGGTTTTAAGTATTGCTATCTAACACTGATAGTTTTATTTGCCCATAGTTAAATGGTTTCCAGTATAATAAAAGATTAAACAGTTCTATTTGACTCATAACAGGTACTACCACTCCAGGTGTGAGTGGATCTGGGAGTAATGGGAATCAAGAGGTACTCTACATTCATTAAAGCTCCAGGACTGGAGCCTTACCATCAGATGAAGTGTCAAATTCAGGACCCTCATTTGGAAGGTGGGGGTCTTACCACTCTGCAGAGATGCAGTCAGTATATTCTACAGTTAGTTTAGGAGGTGCCCGTGGTCTAATGGTTATCGTCATAGGAAATGGACACGGCGACACAAGTTCAAATCCTGGATGAGACTGATTGTATTTCACATAGCACTAATACCCTTGGGAAAGGTATGAATCCAATAATTCTCTTTCCAGCTATGGGTAAATAGTAGGGCAGACTAAGTTCTTCAGCCTTGGTGAGGCAACTAGTCTAGGAGAAGGAAAACTCTGAATTCAAACCTGTTAAACTCCGCTAAAAGAATTGACTTTGTGTCATATCCTGCCCGAGCGGAGGGGTTGGTAAATATGAATATGTATATTCTACAGTTAGATGGTTTCCAGAATTGCATATTCTACAGCAGAATTGTTATCTAACATTATTAGTTCTATTTGCATACAATTAAATGGTTTCAAGTATAAACAGTTCTATTTACCTCATAGATGGGACACTAACAGGTACTACCACTCCAATTCAGAGTGAACTAGGAAGTAATGGCGTTATATGATTACGGAATGATTTTTTTATATTAATCCTTTTTTGTTAATTATATCTTATCATTTGGTTTGGTTGGACTTTGAACAATTCAGCTTAGTGCAGGTGCACACATTGAGTACAGTTCACGCTCGCGCGCAGAGGATATGACAATCACAAATGTCATAATAAAAATCCCAAATAGGAAATGGAACTGGGGTGTGAATGACATCTGGAAGCAAGGGGCTGAGATTTTGATGATTTTTGAAAAAGGCGTGAGTTGAGTTTTGACTCTGGGCCGGGCAGTCCAGCTGGGGAGTTGACTGTGGTTAATGTAGGAACAGTCAGCATAGTAAAAATTGTGTCTCTCTCTCTCCTTGTGTCGAAAGACTAAAACTCAAGAAGTGAATAAATGTTTCATACCTGAACAACAAGAGTCATCAGTGTTTCACGTATTTCCCTGCATCTGGCTATATTACATATTCATATTTGGTGCCTGAGACCAGTTCATGCCCACCATGGCATGGTTTCGAATCTGAGTCTAGGCAATCAAAGAAGCGGCCAAGAATCATGGGAATCAATTTCAGAAAACACAAAATGAACATTTAAAAAAAAAAAAAAAAAAGAAAGAAACAACGGAAAGAAAAAAAACTCAACTTCAAAGACAAAGAAAAAATGTGGCAGGAAAGAAAAAATGTGGCAGGAAAGAAAAAAAAAAAAAAAAAAAAGATTTAGACACAAGGCCCCCAGAATGAAGGAGAGAGCGAAAAGAAAAAAAAATTTAACTCCACAGATAAGTAACAAGTTAGAAAAGAAAAAAAATGTCAACACAAGCCACAGAACGAAGAAGAAAAAATGTTCGACACAACGCCCCGGATGAAAAAGAAAAAAATTAGAAACAAAAAATTGAGAAGAAGGCATGAAAAGAAAAAAAAAGAAAAAGAAGGTACTTGCTTATTGCATAAGTTTTATCTCATCTCTGTCATTTTAAAGTTTGGCTGTGCCCGATAGAATTTATTTAATTACGTAAAAGAGAGGGGGAAAAAAAAGGAAAAGGGGTAGGTAGATTGCTCAAATTAGGAAAAGTATTTTTTTCCTTCTGTGTATCTTTGAATTTCCTAGTTCACGAAAAAAATTAGCTAATTATGAAAAAATTTGGTTGTATCTGTCTTTCAAGGTTTTAAGAGTCGCGTCCGATAGAATTTAAATAATTGTAAAAGAAAATTATAAATCAGTGATAAAATCCAGTATATTTTACATATGGGTAGATACAATTACTACAATATGTAATTTTGAATCATAGTGAGGGAGAGAGAAAGAAAGAGAGTAAGAGGGAAACATACAAGCAGGTTACTGTGAAAAGAAAAGAAAGAAAGATGATCCCTGTGGTAAAATGATTGATGGGTCATAAAGTAAACAAAATTTTTATGAATGAAATTTTGTTGTAACTTGTCAATGCAGTCCTAACGCATAGTAATTGGAAATTAGGATTTTAATCCGAGCTTTGGGAAGATTTCGGGGCATCAATGATGTTGTCTGGAGAATGCTCATATCTGTAGTTAAGGCTGTGGGACGGATCAAGTTTGGAAAAGTTGTGGAAATTGGAAGTGTTCTGATAAGTCTCCCTGGAATGGGATTGATTTTGGGTACTGGTAGAAGTATACCAGGTTTTGTGCGGGTTTGTTGATACCGAATACATTCAGGGGCACGAATGATGCCCCGGATCTTCTGTGGTCAGATATCAACTGGAATTGTCTTGCACGATCTCACCACTGAGGTACAGCTACTAAGAAACAAATATTTTTTTTGTGGCTGACAAGGCAGGTGGATATTTTGTGAATTCCCTCCTGGAATGGGGTTTGAGATTTTATTGAAGACGATATTCTGAAACAGGGGTTTGGCGATTAGATAATTAAGTATGTGTGCAAAATCTTGACAATCTCGTTGTATGTGCCGGAAGATTTGTGGACTCAGTTTTGAATTGTTCTTGAGGGGGAAATGTTGTGGGCCGAATGGATAAAAGGTTGGGTTGTTTAGGAAAGACTCCCCGGGAGATTTTAACTCACCTTTGGAAGTAAGCAAGAAAAAAAAAAAAAAAAAAGAAGGGTACTCGTAAGCAATTGAAAAGATGAGAGATAGACCGTTTGACGGTGGCCAAAAGTTGAAGAAAAACATTTATCTTGGTTTGATTATGAGCTATGCTTAGTTGTAAAGGATGCTTAATGGAAAATGTACAGGGGTAAGGAAAATGATAGCGTGCGTTATTAAAATATATATATTAATTAATGACAGAGATTACTAGAGAAGCAGATATAAGGTTAGAAGTAATGAGTTACAGATGTAGAAGGAAAGTCAAAAGAGAAAAAGACAGATAATGAGCAATTGATCTGGAAAAAGAAAAAGAAAAAAAAAAGAAAAACAAGAACCAGTAAATACTGAAAACAAAATGGAAAAAAAAAAAGAAAAGAAGAACCAGAAAATGTTTTTAAAAAAATGGAAAGAAAGAAAATGAAGGACGATACGAACACTTTTTTTGTTTTTTACTGACTTTGAGCTTTAGGACTGTTGCATGTTTTATTGACTTATTTTTTATATTTATTGTTACAATAGTTTTACTGTAATTTTGTTAATCAAGTTGACATGAGGAAAAGCGATACATTAGTTTGAAAAAATAATTTGTTATCTTCTATAACAATTGATTTTATTTTGTGGGGAGGAAAGGTATGCTATATAATTACGGAATGATTTTTTTATATTAATCATTTTTCATTAATTATATTTTACCATTTGGTTTGGTTGGACTTTGAACTATTCAGCTTAGTGCAGGTGCACACATTGAGTACAGTTCATGCTCACGCACAGAGGATATGACAATCACAAATGTCATAATAAAAACCTCAGATAGGAAATGAAACTGGGGTGTGAATGACGTCATGCCTGGAAGCAAGGGGCTGAGATTTTGATGATTTTTGAAAAAGGTGCGAGTTGAGATTTGACTCTGGGCCGGGCAGTCCAGCTGGGGAGTGACTGTGGGCAATGTAGGAACAGTCAGCATAGTAAAAATTGTGTCTCTCTCTCTCTTCCCGTGTTGAAAGACTAAAACTCAAGAAGTGAATAAATGTTTTGTACCTGAACAACAAGAGTCATTAGTGTTTCATATTCCGCATGCATATATATATGTTACAATGACAATTATATGTAGCTTTTGTTCTACTGATCTTCAAATTTTCATCCACTTAGAGAATAGACAATATATTATCATCATTTCAATTTAATGAAATTTTTTTAAATGTTCCAGCAAGAAAAGCATTGCCAATAGCAACATCAATGCATAAAAAGATAAAAACTTAAGTAATTATCACCTTTGCCCAGATGAGGATTGGCTGAAAAGTTGATAGGCTGACTAAGAGACTCTCATGGAATGTGACAAATGAGGTTCATTTTTCAACATGGTCTCCTTGGAATCAACACACTTCTTCTATAGGTAGGTTGGTTGGTTGGGTTTTACGGCATATCAACTATTGTAGGTTATTTAACACCAAATCCATTTTATGAAAATGGTTCTATTTCAAACAATTCAGTTTAGCACAAGTACGCAGTTTAAATGTAAGTACAGTTTAATTGTGAAAAACATTTCTACTTCAAGCTATTCAGTTTAGTCAAGCAGTTCTAATTCAGCTAAGTACAGATTTTGTTTACACACAGTTAAATGTCAAAACAGTTCAATATTAAACAATTCA
This sequence comes from Sepioteuthis lessoniana, assembly GCA_963585895.1. Classification (NCBI taxonomy): domain Eukaryota; kingdom Metazoa; phylum Mollusca; class Cephalopoda; order Myopsida; family Loliginidae; genus Sepioteuthis; species Sepioteuthis lessoniana. Next base: position 55,159,002 of record OY757921.1, read on the forward strand.
GGTTAGTGTAGGTACAGTTTCAAAGTCAAAAAACAGTTCCATTTCAAATAATTCAGTTTAGCATAAGCACACAGTTTAAATGTAAGTACGGTTTAATTGTCAAAAACATTTCTATTTCAAAAAATTCAGTTTAGTCAAACAATTCAGTTTAGCATAACTATGCCGTTAGTTCTATTTAACCCATAGATAGAGCCCTATCAGGTGTTACCACGCCAGGCCAGAGTGGACCTGGGAGCAATGACAATGAAGGGGTGCTCAGCATTCCCCAAAGCCCCAGCATTACTGGAACCTCACCATCATATTTAGAGTCATATCAGGACACTCAGTGGGGAGGCTCTTACCTCTCTGCAAAGGTGCAGTCAGTGTATTTCACTGCCCCAGTCAACTGGGCAATACACAGAGTTAAATGTCAAAACAGTTTTATTTTAGATAATTCAACTTAGCATAAGTACACAGTTTAAATGTCAAAACAGTTCTATTTTATACAATTCAGTTTAGCGTAAATACACAGTTTAAATGCAAAGTTTTATTTAACCCATAGGTAGGACTCTTGTGAGGTGCTACCACTCCGGGCCAGAGTGAACCTGGGAGCGATGGCAATAAAAGGGTACTCCGCATTCCCCAAAGCTTTAGCATTACTGGAACCTCACCATCAGATTATTTAGTGTCATATCAAGGACACTCGTTGGGGAGGGGGGCTCTTACCCTTCTTCTATAGGTGTTGCAATGCTTGGATAGGTCAAAAAAGTCAACAGCAGAAATGACATCAGCCTATGAACTTTTCAAAAGACCCTCAACCTGTAGGTTCGAGAGATAAGATTTAGTGGGTTTGTAAATTATATACAATAAAGCCACGCTTTAAAAGGAACACTACTCAAAATAACTATTGCACTAAGAGAAATATGACCAAAAACTCTAAATAAATAAAATGTAATCCTATAACACCACTAAAAACAAACTGAAACCTTTGAAACTAATAAAAGCTAATCCAGATAAATAATGTAGAGGTTATTAGTGCTTTCAATTAACATACATGAAAAATTGTAAATAAAAGCAAATAACTAGATTAAAAATGCTTTATAAACACATTAAGTTTTTATATCAATACTAGCCATTCAAAACCCAAAATATTTCAAAAGAATGTAAATCCAAATATGTATTGTACTTTTATGACTTGGATTAATTTCATTTTCATAGAGTAATAGTAATGAAGGGGTATTCCACATTTTCTAAAGCTCCAGGACTGGAGCCTCACCATCAGATGGTTTAAAGTCATATCTAGGATACTCATGGGGGAGGGTCTAACCCCTCTGCAGAAATGCAGTTGGCATATTCTACAGCCCCGGCCAACTGGGCTGTTGCTTGTAACTGCATACCTTCTGATTGGAATAGGTTCTGCCAATAAGCTAATAAAAGCTCATTGTTACTTCGAGGTGAGACTTAACAGTTGTCTGAACAGTCTCAGTCAGTCAAGACTGTCAGCATAACCTTCTTTACTGACTGCTACACACAGACTTTTTTTCTTTACCAGAGCATCAATGTGTTTCCACTATTTTTGACTTAGGTTCGTAGTGGCAAACCCATGTTTAGTCCATTTCTAAGCATATTTTTGACAAAAATATGCTTCTCTGTGCACATCCCATGTACTTCTGTAAATTTTACATGGTTTGCACTTCTTAGTCAACAAATATTTGATGACAGTACTCTGTTTAAACCTGGAGCACTGTTTGATTTGCCATCTGAAAAATATTTTTGCAAGTTTAGAATTTTTACTATAAACCAATTCCAAACAATGAAAATTTACATTTATGGAAAAAAAATTAATCTAAATTTAAAAAAAAAAAAGAAGGTATTCCCCTTATTTATTGAATGGAATATATAAGTAATTTCAGAAGTAATGTTGGTAAATTATTTCCAACCTAATACTTACTTTTATGTAAACATTTTAGAAGAAAAGTGAACACGTAGCTAAGTCAATTTTCAATTGCACATATTCAAGTACTTATATACATATATAAACCCAAACAAAAGCACAATTAAATTAACACTCAGCTTTGATGCTTATGTTCCCTTTTCAAAGAATAGTTGACTCCGAAATTTTATGTCATTTTTTTTAAATGCTGGTTAATTGAAGCGACGTCATTTAAAAGCGCTGTCTTCCCATGTTGAAAAGTTTTTGTTGACTGTGTCTTTTAAAAAACGTCTTATTTATTTATAAAAATAATATATACACAAAGACAGCTTTTTATTCTCAACCAATAAAAAAACGTCCTTTTAATTATTCAAAAAATTTGAGATTTCCGAAAAGTTTTATTTATCTTATTTATTCATTTATTTATTATTATTATTTATTTAAATTTTATAATTAGTTTTGTTTTATATTGCAAAATTATATTGAAGGAATATCTATTTCTAACATACTCCCCCATAAAGATTGCAATTTATTTTATTGCAATTTAACTGCAGCAATTTATTTTGGGCAATTATTTATTTACTATATTGCACTAACATTTATTTACTTTATTGCAGCAACATTTATTTACTATATTGTTAAAAATAAACAATTTTTAAGAATTTTTATTAATCATTCCCAAGCAGAGCTAACCTAAGCAGAATATAAAGGGATTCTGATGTGTCTTATATCTAACCTTTCCAATTCGTCCTGAAACTCTTTGCCTGTAAAGAGCTTTCAAGAATACTACCTCCTTTTATAAAAGCTTTAGCATTATCGCTATACAATATTTGAGGCAAGGAGTACATATTACAAAAACTTTGAAAGGCCAACACCAAATTTCAAGTTGACATATCAGGTAACAGTTCAAAATGGACTGCTCTTATAAAAATCAAAACAAGTAAAAATCAAAACAAACATTTTAACTGTACCTCCTCTAACCTCATCCTTCACCCAAAAATGACCCGTGTAGTCTACTCCAACATGATTAAACGGTTTCACTAAATTCATTTGATGCTTAGGCATATCCACTACTTCAGGATATTTATAAGCCAATGCATTATACTTTTTGTACATTGTGCAATTATCTATTTCTGCTTTTACACGCCTTGCTCTCGCAAATAATTTAGTGCTGTACCTGTTCCCATATGCTGCACTTTAGCATGACAACGTTTGAAAAATAAGGAGGTAAATTTATTTCTCTTGGGGAAATAACACAGGATTATATACATCATAATTAAAATATAAACATTTACTTATCCTTCCTTTCAGTCTCAAAATTCCATTGGAGTCTAGTAATAAATTTAAATTAGAGACCAAAGTAGGGATATTTGTATTACTTTTGTCTTGTAATTTTAAAAAGCTAATTTCCTTTGAGAAATTTTCTGTTTGAGCTATCCTTATCCAATACATTTTGACCTTTTGTAATGAATTACCATTAATTTTTTTACAAAAAGGTTTAAATAACATACTTGTTAATTTCAATAATTTATCATAATTAGAATATTTATTAATATCTAGAATTCCAGTATTTACTTTAACTACTTGATTCAAGTTAACATTTACTTTACTCGTATAAACAGGGGATATACTCATTAAAGGATATTTAGGCTAATCTTTAAATTCATTAGTAAGCCAACTTGAACCTTTTAACCACAAATTTCTATTTCGTAAATATTTATCATAAGATATTCCCCTGGTTAACAGATCAGCTGGATTTTGATTAGTATGCACATATCTAAATATTACTGGCATTTGAAATTCATCCTCATTTACTTCAGATATTCTATTTTTAACAAATTTAGATTTTACTTTACTTTCCTTTGTGATTAACCAATTTAAAACTTTAATAAAAAAACTTTAAAACTTTCAGTTAATGTTGGAATACATTTTAATGCCAATATTACTCCCATTAGCTCCAAAGTTGGTACACTATGTTCATTTCTTTTCCTTAAGGGAGCCAATTTAGATTAAGCAAATAAAAAAGAACTTAATTTTTCATTTGAGCATGCATACATTACAAAACCATAAGCTTCTGTAGAGCTGTCACAGAATATATGTAAACCATAGGATTCATTGTCATTAATTGCTATTCTTGGAAAAGACAACTCAGTCAACATTTCAAAATCTTTACTTATTACTTTCATTTCATCACTTATTTCTTTAGGCACTTTTTGATCCCAATTTATATTTAATTTCCAAACTTCTCTCATTAATACCCTACTTCTTATTGTGACAGGCAAAGTAAAGTTCAGAGGATCATATACTTTTGAAATTTGTGATAGCACTTGACGTTTTGTATTTGCTTCATCCAATGAAAAAGGTGCTAAGCTTAAACTATCTTAATATTATTGCCACTTGAAATTTTCTTATCCTTTATATTTTTTCTGCCAGACACAGTTCTAATAAAGATTTTCAAAACCTCATTATAACTGTTAAATATCTGCTCTAAGCTAGGATAATTATTATTAATTTTATTTATTAATTCCTTTACTACTATTTTAGGTAGTTTATTCATTATCATGTGACTAATTAAAATATTTCCAGAAGAACCTTATTGAAAAAAATTAACATTATATTGTTGTAACTCATATTAATAGGACTTAATTTCAGACAAAAAATATTTAATATTTAAGAATTCTGGGTCATATTCTTCGCTAGACATAGCTTTCAATATGTTCTTTAGAGTTTCATCAATTATAAATTCTTTGTCCAAAAATTCTTCCTTTAATAAATTTAAGGCCACCTTATAATTTGAATCAGTTTGGGACAAATGACTTACTTGCTTCAAAGCATAATCCCTTAAATATCCAATTAAATATGATAGCTTAGCAGATTCTGATAAATGTTTCTTTGAATCAATAACATTATTAAATTGATTTAAAAAATTATGAAAGGTGTCACGTGGTGTCCCCCTGAGTGAGGAGAAATAAGATTACTACTAATTCCTCCGTATTCGAATTAACAGTAGCAAGCCGTCAAAGAATGACCGTTAAGAGAGATAATGTGGGTCAATCCCAAAATAACAAATCCAGATCAGAATGGAAAAACAGATGTTTGTACTTGGTGATCTGATGGATAAAGAATGGGATACGAGGTGACATATAGTAGCCCTAACGAATCGCCTGATGGGGGAAGGAAGAAGATGGAGGCAAAATGATTGGCCGGGACCCTAAAACGGAAGTGGCACCTTCTTCCCGTCAGCGGAAAAAAGAAAGAAGAAAATTAGTCTTGAATGAGACATCGTCATGACCAGATGGGGTGAAGCGCGTGCCAAGACTCTGGGAAAAGAAAGATGGAAATATCTTGGACAAGAAAGAAAAGGAACCCTACTTTCAAGCCAGACTCCAAAAAGAAGATAAATGCCGTCAACCCGAGAAAAAAAAAAAAAAAAAAAAAAAAAAAAAGGAGAAAGAAAAATGCTCTCTGAAGGAAAGTCGTCTAAAGATAAGTAGACTTTAAAACTGTTTCTCCCTATACCCAATTATATATCCTCTCTCTCTCAAGTTGAAGAAAGACTAAAAATGAAAGAAAAGAGGAGAAGAAAGACATTTGTGTTCATGTACTATTCATTTATAATATAGCCGACACATTAAAGATGTGTATCTATGTGTAGTAAAAGATTGATGTATTTTAATGTTCCCACGTGCTCGAGTCATTCTTTGTGTCGTCTGCTACCAAGCTGTTCTTTCATGTTTCTTTTTCAGCTTCTATTCGCCTTATGTTATGCTTGCTTAAAATTGTCCTATAAATTCCTTTTAAATTCTTATACGGGAAACCAGAGTTGTCGACTACTATAATTAATATCATTACATATAAACCTAGAGGTCCATATCCTCCATTGTTCTAGGGGTAGGAAGACCAGTGGCCTTGATGGGTGTGTGAATAGTGTGAAAATTGGAAACATCTTGCTAACGGCGGTCAGTCTAGCCATAAATTAACCCCCACATAATATGCCAGTTCCAAGAACTTATTCTACAAAGGATCAAGTGTCAGTCTGCCCCGTCTTCACACGTGCGAAAAATAAAGTCCCATTTTGGGATTCTAGTTAATTTGCCGTCACAAAGGCAAATTTATCTTTCTCTTTTCCATTAAATGCACCACAAGTTAAAGGAGATGATATACCATCACTTAATATTTCATTAATAGGTATAACTGCCGATGCTTTAGTATTTTCACGAGTTGAATAATCTTCATATGTGTCTATAATTACTAAATTATTCATATTACATTCGGCCTGACTGTCTAATTCTAGATTAGAGCTTTCTTCGTCTTTGATTTATAATTGGTATTTTGCATAAAAATGTTAATCACTTCATTCCAATCATTAACCTTCAAAGACTCTTCATCAATGGCTTTTAATTGTTTTTGACCCAAGGAAGAAGTAAGAGTCCCATTGCCATGCATTTGTTTTAAATAATTTAAATACACAGTTATTTTCCTTTTATGAGTGGCGCTATTTCACTTCAAAGTGAGTAGCCCTTCTTCTATTCGTTCTGAAGTTAATTCATCAGCTTTATTTTCCCTATAAAGGTTAGAGAGAACTCCCTCTATATTAATTTCTTCCTTTAAAGCCATTTTAATAATTAAAGTTATACAACAGTAGCACATGTGTACAGTTTCACCTTTTTTTTGTTTTTTAAATATATAAGTTTTATTTCGGTGTTGTTTTTATAAGTTTTATTAATACGTACATTACTATAACATCATTTGCAAAAATATTCATTTAGAAAATAAAATTATTCATCGAAATATGTTTGTAAATTATTTCCAAACTAATACTTACTTTTATGTAAACATTTTAGAAGAAAAGTGAACACGTAGCTAAGTCAATTTTCAATTGCACATATTCAAGTACTTATACACACATATATACATATATAAAACCAAACAAAAGCACAATTAAATTAACACTTAGCTTTGGTGTTTATGTTCCCTTTTCGAAAAATAGCTGACTCCGAAGTTTTATTCCTTTTTTTGAAACGTTGGTTAATTGAAGTGATGTCATTTAAAAGGACTGTCTTTCCATGTTGAAAAGTTTTTGTTGACTGTGTCTTTTAAAAAACGTCTGCTTATTTATTTATAAAATTAATATATACACGAAGACGGCTTTTTATTCTCAACCAATAAAAAACATCCTTTTAATTAATCATAAAATTTAAGACTCGCGAGAAGTTTTATTTATTTATTATTTATTTATTTGAATTTTATAATTAGTTTTGTTTTATATTGCAAAATTATATTGAAGGAATATTTATTTCTAAAAGTAATCTGTCTTGAAGAAAAAATTAGAATTATAAAATATAAAAATACCAGTAGATTACTAAATCAAAGAAATGAATTGATATTTAAATGTCACCATTAAAACAGATATGTAAAATGACTTTAGGTCTTTTATATAAAAAAAAAGGAAAATAAAATTAATTCTTATATTTAAAATGACTTTTTATTTATCAAAATTATGTAATAAGCAATATAGGATATAATTTTTGTACTGATTACAGAGTGCATATTGTAATGATATTTTTGTTATAATGTTGTAGCACATAGTAATAATTACTAATATTAATTAGAATGACTTGTTATTGATATTAATTATTGATCATTAATATTTAGCAATAAGATATTGTGGTAGTTGTGGATGATTGTTATTGTTTTTGTTGGCATAGATATTATTGATATTTATAATAATAAAGAGTTGATGATTAACACATCACTCAATAAGTCTCAGGCTAAACATATCGATGGAGCCACAAATATAAAATCACCTTCAAATGGCATGTGTCAAAATTTGAGCCCAATCAGATAATTAGTTTACAAATTCCAGTTATTTAAATGAAGCTACTGTTGAAAATTTTCAAAACAATGGAAAAATCTGAATTTTGTGTGTTGATAAATCATCGTTTTTTGATTGGGCGAAAAATACTGTTCAAGCAAATAAAATAGCTTGATAAGTGTTATTCGGACTCTGCTCCATCGGAAACAACAGTTAAAAGGTGGTAGATGATCATATAGTCACATATGATGCTGAACAATTAGGTCGCCCAAATTCAGCAGTTGTCCCAGAAAACTCCACAAACTCGATTTGGCCGATCATAAATTGAAGTGGTGAGAGAAAACAGAGGAGTTGAAGATATCAGAAGGCAGTGTATTCACCATTTTGCAGTTAATATTTGTCAATGAGAAAGCTGTGTTCAGAGTGGGTACAGCGTTTGCTCACAGTAGATCAAAACTACAATGTGTCGACGGTTCAGAGCATTGTTTGTAACTGTTTCAACACAACAAAAAGGAGAGGAAACAGGGATCCACCACATCACTCTGGGGTCAAATTGGCAGTCAGCTGATAGGAAAGCAGCAGGTGAAAACTGTCCAAAGTGACCAAAGACACAAATATCAGGAGACAAGGTTTTGGCCTCTGTATTTTGGGGTGTGCAAAGTATTTTGTTCATCAATTACCTTGTGAAAGGAAGACTCACCAATAGTAAATATCATATAGCTTTATTGGTGTTTGAAGGAAGAAATCATCACAAAAACGGCCACAAATGAAGAAGAAAAAAGTGCTCTATCTCCAAGATAATGCACCGTGACACAAGTCGATTGCAAAGATGGCAAAGCGACATGAATTACACTTCAAATTGCTTCCATGCCCACCCTATTCTCCAGATTTGGCCCCCAGTGACAACAGGCTGTTTGCAGACCTCAAAAGAATGCTCCAGGGAAAGAAATTTGGCTCCATTGAAGAAGGAATATTGGAAACTGAGGCATATTTTAAGGCCAAAGACAAATCATCAAATTGTTAGAGAAGCATTGAAATCAGTGTATCACCCTAGAAGGAGACTATGTTGATGAATAAAATCAAATTTTGCCAAAAAGTTGTTGTTAGGCTCAGGATTTATTGCGTGATGTGTTAGTTTATAATACTAATAGGTTTGATGAATAGTAGTAATATAACACCCCCCAGCGTCCAATCCTCGGTCACGGCAACAAATATAATACCCTCAAAGTCGTATCCTGGTCTAAACGACACCAAATATGGTACCCTTTGCCACAACCTCGTCCACCTCCCTCTAATCTCTCTGCTACAGCGTGGGAAAAAAACAGATCGAAAGTTCCTTCCAGGAAAGTGACCATACACAGCCCTGGCCCACGGACTGAAAACCGAAGGGTATAAATTGTAGAACAAAAAAAAATACAACTCCAATTCCTGCAGTAGTTAATAAAAAGGTTTTATAATCTTCAAGTTTACAGATGGTAACAAAATCTGTGAGTGTGACTTATAATAGTCTATGGCGTCAGTCTGGTGAGGGTTAAGTCTTCTTAACAATAATTTGTCCCAGCAGCGGACTGGTGATATGAGTTGGCAGCGCAAAGCACAATTCCAATCTGTTGGTCCCTGCCTGGTCTTCGTCTGCTTTGTCTGGTCCCAACTGCTTCGCTTACTGCCACCAACGGCAAAGTTCAAAAATCAGCTTGTTTAAATAATAACTGCCAAGATTCTGGGGTAGGTTCTGACTGCGGCAGGGGTGTTCTCCATAATGTCATTTTCAACTCATCAGACATCCGTCATGTCTTTGTTTCAATTTTTGTCATCAGAAAGGGTCCAACCCCCTTTTCACTACTTTCACAAAGTCGTTCCTCTCACTACCCTCATAATGAGGACTACAGGAGGATAGCTTTCCTCCTACCAGTATAGTTTTTCTCATTTTACTACTTATGATGTCAGGCTGGAGATTCTTCCCCTTATGCCCAAATATGCTAGACTGTCACTTTTGATGGAACTGATTTCAAACCTGCGTAGGAGAAAAGGCTGGCCTTCGTTCCAGACTAATTGATAATTCCCTTTCAGCACCGATAAGTAATTCCGGATAATTTTCTCACCTCTTAGCTGAAGTATTTCCCCAAATGCCAGATGGCCTCCCTGTCATCAACAAAGACTTCTTTGTTCGCTTCTGAGTCCCATCTTTTAACTAGAGTGTACGTCACATCGTATCCAAATCTTTTTACTGTCAAATTCTTAATTTTAACATTTTCCAGGTTTGAGAATCATTTTAGTATTATTACTCTTTTCTTTTTTTTTATAATAATATCTTTCTTCCTCAATTTCCGCTTGTGTTTGCAAACAACTTAATCTTCCCAACCTGTCAACATCTTCCAATTCCCATTTTGGGCCCTTGTCAAAAGTTCCTTTTCCCAGAAATTTCAATTTTACACTTCTTGACAATTATATTTGGCTGCTCAACTTTTTGGTTAACCCTTCATGTACCACCATAGACCAATATTGTCACAGTAATAATTGTAATAGTAATATTTTGGGGGGATGATAATCCTTGATATAGTACTATCTATAAACTTGGTATGATTTTTGTTGTCTAATGACTTGTACCATATGACTTCCAGTATCTCAGAGGAATAAAAGACATCTTGTTTCTTAAGTACGTCTGTACTGAAAGATCTCAGTCAACAGTAAGACCAATTTTGGATGTAACACCAACATGCGAGACTTATATTTGTTTGGACTGTACCACTTCAGTGAATAAATAATTAACTCTATTTCACTGTGTATCTTTTCCTTACCCCGATACAACAGTTGATGACGAAGGATTCGAAGATTTTGTATTCAAAACTAAAAAAAACAGGATCAGTTGTCAACGAAGACTTCGAAGATTCAAATTTACAGCAAACTACACACAGAGTGACCTTCAAGGATATACAATGGAGGACTTTAAAAATTGTATAATAGAATTCCTAAAACAACAAGCAAAACAATGACAAGAAGATTTAAAACTACAAGAAAAACAACAAGAGGATTTAAGAAGACTCCATGAGAGCATTGAACGACAAGAAAGATTTGGAAATCTACTCAAATGTCTTACAAAAATAATGACCCGAGAAATTTAAATATATTCTCGCAAGAGTCAGTAATAAATTCAGTTGGCAAATTTATTTACAAACCAGAAGAAGTGACATTTGAGGCATATTTCAGAAGATACGAATCAATTTTTGAAAAAGATTGTGAAAAATGGCTGGACGAGAAAAATTCGGGGCAGCACGGTGAAGTGTCGTTCCAGGAAACTATCCAAATACTAAGAAAAATGTTTGGGGAACAAAGTTCACTGTTTAACACTCATTAGCAATGTATCAGCCTTACGAAAAAGGATTGTGAAGATGACACAACTTTCGCCAGTACAGTTAAGAGGTACTCTGAAAGGTTCCAGCTAAATGAAATTACACCAGACATGTTTGAATATTTGATTTTCATTCAGGGATTAACCTCACCGTCTGAAAAAGAAGTTTGTACCAGGCTATTTACCAAATTGGAACAAGATCAAAAAATAACTATACAAAACCTACCCGAAGAAAGACAGTATATTTTAAATTAGAGAGTTGACACAGCAAAAATTGAAGAACAGGATATTTCAAATATTCATACAATAAAAAACAAACCAAAAGGTAAGAAAAATAAAGTTTTTCAAAATTAATCTGTTTTACAGGTGTGGAGAATTCCATTTATATAATTGGTTGGTCGGGATTTATGGCATATCAACCTATGTAGGAACTGGAATAAACTCGAATGCCAAGACCAGCGGAAACGGACACTAACACCAACTAGGCGACACCAGCCTGCAAATAATCTGACATAAACAAACCAGATTCAAAAGCCAATGGAAACACACACAAATACCAACATGATCCAGCGGCAACCTCGGTAGCAGCTGACGGCTGAAGATTGGAGCATTCTATATGTAATGCTCAGCACATACCATTACACCATCGGTAGAGTCCATTGCGTGCACCGTGATTGGCTATGACTTATATAAAAAAATACAGCTTGTGTGGCACACGTCTCAGCTTATTTTTGTCTGCTATCCATCTCATGAATTGGATAGTCTGGCCAATCTGGTGAGTGCCTTTTTGTTATCATACTGTGTGCCCAGCTGAAGCATGCACATGCAGTTCTCAGGCACTTCCGTGTATGTCCACCACAGTAGGTTATTTAACGCCAAATCCATTTTTATGAAAATAGTTCTATTTCAAACAATTCAGTTTAGCATAAGTATGCAGTTTAAATGTAAGTACAGTTTAATTGTGAAAAACATTTCTATTTCTATCTATTCAGTTTAGTCAAGCAGTTCTAATTCAGTTTAGTACAGATTTTGTTTACACACAGTTAAATGTCAAAACAGTTCCATTTTAAACAATTCAGTTTAGTGTTAATACAGTTTCAATATCAAAAAACAGTTCCATTTCAAATAATTCAGTTTAGCATAAGCACACAGTTTAAATGTAAGTACGGTTTAATTGTCAAAAATATTTCTATTTCAAGCTATTCAGTTTAGTCAAACAATTCAGTTTAGCATAAGTATACCGTTAGTTCTATTTAACCCATAGATAGAGCCCTATCAGGTGCTACCACGCCAGGCCAGAGTGAACCGGGGAGCGATGGCAATGAAGAGTACTCTGCATTCCTCAAAGCTCTAGCACTGGAACCTCGCCATCAGATTGTTAAGTGTCATATCAGGACACTCATGGGGGGGGGGTTCTTACCCCACGGCAGAGGTGCAGTCAGTGTATTCTACAGCCCCAGCCAACTGAGCAAGCATTTATATAAAGACTGTCCATTTATTTACAAAAAATGCCATACTTGCGGGCGCAAAGGACACAAATTCCCACACTGCAAACTTCGAGGGGGAAATTATTCAAAACATAAAAAACGGGTACAGTTCACTACTGAACAAACAACAACTGAAAAAGTACAAAGAAAATATATAGACATCTATCTCAACAATAAAAAAATTAAATTTCAGATATACACTGGGTCTGATTTAACTATAAATAATGCTGAAACTTGGAAAAATAGAATGTCCAACCCTGAGTAACTCGAAAAAAATAACCAAAAGGTGTTGCCAGAGAAAAATTTCAATTTATGGGAGAAACCTTCTTTAATGGAAAAGAAAGAAAATTAAAAGCATTTGTTATGCGAAATGCCAAAAATTTATTTGGAATGGATTGGATGGAAGAATTCAATCTATTTAATGTCCCAATAAATACTTTTTGCAATAAAATAGATGGTACTACAAGTTAAGATAGTGAAAAAAAGAACTAAAAATAAAATTTCCAGAAATATTTTCAGGACTTGGATTCTGTTCTAAAGTCAAGCCAAAATTCAAAGTAAAAGAAAATGTGATGCCATTTTTTTGTCCAAAAAGACGAGTACCCTATCAGTCAGTTGAAATTATTGATAAAGAATTAGGAAGACTAAAAACAGTGGGAGTAATAGAAAAAACTGACTAGAGCCCATGGGCAGCTCCAACAGTACATGTAAAGAAAAAAAAAAAGATAAATTTAGAATCTATGCAGATTATTCAACCAGACTTAATGACTGTCTAAAAGAAATAAATTATCCCCTCTCAGCAGCAGAAGAAATTTTTGCAAATTTAAATGGCGGATGCATATTTTCTAAGTTAGATTTATCAGAATCTTATTTACAAATACCAGAAGAAAAGTGTGCAGAATTATTAACTATTAACACACATAGAAGTCTTTACAAAATTAATAGGCTACAATATGGAATAAAGGTAGCTCAAACTATTTTTCAAAAAATAATGGATACAATGTTAGCAGATCTGGACTTTGCTTATTTAGATAATATTCTAATAAAAATCAAAAATTGAGAAGATCATGCAAAACATGTGATTGAAGTGCTTAGAAAAATGAAAGAATTTGGTTTGAAATTAAGTTTGGAAAAATGTGAAATTTTTCTATCGAAAATCAAATATCTGGGACAAGTAATTGAAGAGAAACGCAGGACTCCTGATCCTAACTGAGCAGACGCGATAAAATACAAACCTTCACCGACTAATGTTGCAGCATTACAATCATTTTGGGGGCTGGCTAACTACTACAACACCTATATACCAAATATGCATATACTAAGAGCTCCATTGAATCATTTACTCAAAAAAAAAAAAAAAAAAAATAGAATTGGATGGATCAATGTAAAAAAGCGTATGAGAAATTAAACTGTGCTAACGTCAAACTTAGCTTTGACACATTACAACCCTAATAAGCAGATATATATTGCCAGTGATGCAAGTAATTTTGGCTTAGAGGTAGTTATACTTCACAAAGAAGATGGCAAACTAAAACTGATTCAACATGTATTGAGGACACTACTTCCGGCAAAAAGGAACTATTTGCAGATAGAAAAGAAAGGTTTAGCAATCATATTTGTGATCAAGAAATTTCATAAATACGTACGCGGTAGAGAATTTATATTGCAAACAGATCATCATCCTTTGTTAGCACTATTTGGTTCTAAAAAAAGGAATTCCAACACACACTGCAAACCGTTTACAAAGATGGGCTATGATGCTGTTAAATTATTCATTTAAAATGGAATTCTTACCGTCAAAAGAGATTTCACATGCGAATGGATTATCCAGATTAATACCAAAAAATACAGAACTGTTAGAGGAGACTGTCATTGCTTCATAAAAGATTTCAATGCCTCATAACGAGAGGATATGGACCGCCAGGTGGAAATGGACCCTGGACAACGAACCAACTCGACTCCACAACCGAATAGCAGAATATAAGATACATGATAACATCAGAAGAGAATACGAGAAGGAACTGTAAGTATAGATCACAAATGGTTGGTTGATCCCATACCCCCAGGAACGACTAGGACCCTCTAAGGGTTTGATTCCTCTAATGGCCGTCATACAACATACCAAAGGCAAGGTGCACCCGTGATGGACTACAAGGAGCTCAACAAGCATGTAGATGCCTTCACTGCGGATGCAGACGTATGTACAGCCTAATTGAAGAAGTGGTGTCAGCAAGGAGTGAACATGGCACTGCTTGATCTACAAGAACCTATTTACAAAAAGGAGTCCACAAGTCTCTCTGGCTATATCACACGGTACTGATCAATGGGGAGAGATATTGCCTCACACAGTTTGGCTTCAGGTAAAATATGGTGCCGATGATCATGAAGGCTATCGTCAGTACAGTGTTGGCACAAGAGGAACGGACGATGAAGGCGACATCATCCTACATCAATGACATATATGTGAATGAGGAAGTAATATCTGCGGATGAGGTCAAGGCAAATTTAGAATCTTTTGGTCTGACTTGTAAAGACCCTGAGTACCTAAAGCACGGAGCTAAGTGCTAGGCCTTAAGATTTGGAAGCAAGGAACTGCAATTCCAGAACCCCCTGCTGAGATGACATGACACACTGCGTTTTCCATGTTTAGGAAGTTGGTGGGCTACTTCCCAGTTTGCGGCTGGCTATGCGTGATAGCCGGAGTCTTAAAAAGATGCGTGACTGCGGTGACCAAGGGATGGGATGACCCAGCTGACAATGCCTACCTCAGACGAATCATGGAAGAAGTGCTGGTGAGGGTGACTCATTATGACTCTGTCCGAGGTAACTGGAGTATATCTGGAGAAGAACTGAATGCGTGGGTCGATACGAGCTCGTTGGCAACCAGCATGGTGTTGGAAAGACATGGTGACATCCTGGAGGATGCATGCTGGCTTCGTCTGACAAACATAAATTTAGCAGAGCTTGACACCACAGTGAAAGGTTTCAACCTCGCATTACAATGGCAAGCTAGAACAGTTCATATGCACACAGACTCCATGTATATCTACCAATACACTGACGGGAAGAGCCCGAGTAAGAACCAAAGTCACAAGCAAGATGCTGGTTCAAAGAAGGTTGAGGATCCTACAGCAACTGATTCGTGAATACAGCCTCCAAGTCGATTTTACTTTTATTGCATCGAAGCAGAACTTGTCAGATGAGCTCATTAAATAAGTTTCCAGACTTTTTTTTCGTATGGGCACTTTTATTGATAGTACACACATGAAACTCTAGTCCCCTTTGAAGTAATCTCCTCCGACTGCAATGCACTTGTTGTACCGTTCCAACAACTCCTGGAAGGCCCCATGGAAGTCATCTTGCGTGAATGTGTCAATGACTTTCATCAGAGCCTCTTTCATCTCTTCAATTGTCTCATAAGACAGCCTCTGAGCTCAGGGAATAACCAAAAGTCACAGGGAGCAAGGTCTGGACTATAGGGAGGGTGAGGAACTGTCTTGATGCCCATCTTGCTCAAATAGTCTGTGACAAGGATAGAGTTGTGGACTGGTGCATTGTCCTGCTGGAAATGCCACAGACCCGATTTGAAGAGTGCTGGCCTCTTCCAACCGAATCTCTTCCTGAACTCCCTTAAAACCTCAACATAGTATTCCTTGTTGACTGTCTGTCCAGTGGGAACCCAGTGCATGTACATCATGCCAGTGCTGTCAAAAAAAGGGATTATCAAAAGTTTGTGGGTGGATTTGCTCTGTCTGGCCTTCTTGGGTCTGGGAGAGCTAGCATGCTTCTACTGGGAACTCTGTCTCTTGGTCTCTGGGTCATAGCAGTAGATCCAGCTTTCACCGCAGGTCACCAGAGCATCAAGAACTGCGGAATCTGAATTGATCAGCTGGACCATCTCCCTGCTGTCATGACAACGTCTTTTTTTCTGATCTTCTCTGAGCACCCTTGGGACAAACTTTGCGCAAATCTTCCGCATCTTCAGTTCCTCGCAAATAATTGTGTGTACAGTTCCCACACTGACATCAAACTGTGTACTTATTGTCTCTATAGACACACAACAGTCCTTATCCATTAAATTCTTTATTGGGCCAATCAACTATGGTGTTCTTACTTCCTTACTCCTCCCACACCTCTCACTATCCCTCACAGACTCCTCGCCTTCCTTGAATCTCTTATGCCACTCAAAAACTGATGCTCGATTCATGCAAGATGGTCGAAAAGCAGTCTGAAGCATTCCATATGTTTCTGTGGTATTTTTTCCAAGTTTAAAACAGAATTTTATTGCATATCGTTCTTCTAAAGTGTCCTCACATCCTGTTTGCATTTTTGAAATTCACCAGCTGTGACAATCAGGCTTTAGTAGGGTGTATTCCAATTCCTACTGTAGCTGTTCATTTGAAGCTGAAATCATAAAAATTGGTCAGTCATCTCATAAGATGTATAGCAATAACATACTGAATTTTCAAGAGTCTACAACAATTTTAAATGCCTGTACAAAAAAGTCTGGAAACTTATTGAAGGCACCTTGTAACTTGAGTGCCAAAGAAATGGTTGGAATTGATTCCTCACCCCTGATGTGCACTGCCCTGCCGGTTCAGTTAACACCTGAACAAATCCGAACCATACATCGACAATGTGGACATCCTGGCATCAGACGTACAACCTATTTCTGCCATTAAATATGCCCCTCTACCACAAAAGCAATAGTCAGATCAGTAATACAAAACTTGCAAAGACTGCCAATCGATCGACCCAGCTCCAGCCCAGTGAGAAAAGGGAAGAATAGAAGTGGGGAAACAACTGGTATAGGCTTGGTATAGATATAACCCATTACGGTGGCAATGGATTCTTGACACTGACCAACTGCAGACCAACACATTTCACTGTGTGGCGCTAGCTGGCACGTCAGGATGTGTCAGCCATAGTGTGAGAACTGAAGTCGGTCTTCTTTGAACATGGCGCGCTAACTGAAATACTGATAATGCCCCAGCTTTTTGTAGCCACACTTTCTTTGCTTGAACAGAGGAATGTGATACCTGAGTGCTTATGTCCCAAAAGGTAACAGCATCATAGAGCGGTGTCACGGCACTGTCAAGAGAACAGCTGCAAAGTCACATTGCTCGATAACGGAAACCGTGTACTGGTATAATGCGACACCCAAAGATAACGAAACACCGTCTAGCGCACCAGCAAATGGCATATACCAGTATGAGCAGCACATGAAAAGCATAGACCCCAAATCGTCTCTGCCTGAAGTCAAAAGTAACGCATAGGGCAAAACATAACCGAGCCAGAGAGTCTGACAAGAGTACCACAGCAATGGTTTGATCTCGTCAAGGAGGCAGTTGAGCCTCCGTACTGTGCAAGTGCTGTGTCACCAAGCAAGCACGACTTTGGTGATGGATGGACCTTATCCAGTCAAAGTGGCCACCCTGGCATAAGGCAAACACTGTAGGTTGATCTTACGGTCTCTAAAGCATTGGTGAGAAATTTTGAGAAGTACCAGTTGATTGACCCACCACCCATGCATTAGCTGAGGGGGAAGCTGGACACTTGGTCTCGAGTGGGAACGGATGTAACCCACAACCAATGCAGACACTATCCGTCACTCATTGACTGTGGGCACACAGTTTTCAATTTGGTGTCATCTGAGACAACAAGATGCGGCAAGTGTTGCCAGCCACTTGGAGGGTCTGTTCTGTGAGTGAAATGCTCGTTGATAATGACATAGTATTTCACAGCAAGGTCTTCAGGGACTTTCTAAGTGAATGGAGAGTCTGATTGCATTTCCATTGTGCACACATCCTCTCTGGTAATGGCATTGTGGAACGATGTCATCAGAGCATGAAACGGATCATAGCAAAGAAACAGTGCCCTATAATGGAAGCAGTCTATAGGTACAATGTGATGCCACAGACTGTCCCTGCCAACCTGGTTTATCACTACCATGTCCGACTAAAAGGTATCAATGCACTCCCTCCAGATAAGCCTAAACAGCAGCAGATAAGATACGACGTGGGGGATGTGTCTGGATGAAGACCCCAAATGGACATTGTATGTCCCTTTATACACGCGAACATGTTACAGGTGTGATCAGCCCACGGAAGGTCCTTGTCAACAGGATGCCCCATCATGTAAGTTGACCTGTGTCCCATTATAGGCTTGAATACCTCGGAGAGAGAAAGTGACAACGAACTCTCAACACCAAGTGCAAGGATGATCACCATCCATGAAGTACGCATTGATCCTCATGAAGTAAACAACGCATATGCAACGGATGACACTTCTGCAGATGAGTCATCCAAGGAAGATGTACCATTACCACGAAGGAACACTAGATGCAAGAGACCTGCCCCAGGTTGTCATCTATGTGATCATCAGATGGGGGGTGGGGGTGAAATTGAAAGGTAGAACCCGCAGACTGCTGCCTCCAATGAGCCAACCTGGTTTTGTTGCTCAAAGAGACAACAAGTGAAGTGCTGTATATGCAGGCGGAACAACCAACATTTATGTGAATCTAGCAACCATCCATGGCTATATAAAATAAGGTGGTGAGCCAAATGAACGAGAGAAATCAAATGTGACAACGAAGCTGTGTGAATTGAATTCTTTTCATAGCGTGGCAAGTGAGAGAAAGAAACAGAGAGACAGGACCAGTGGTAAGCAGTTAAAAGGTTTCGAGAAAGAGAGAGGCAGGACCGGTAGCAAGTAGTTAAAGGTTTCAACCTGTTATGATCTATTTGACCTGAAAGTAATGGCAATGAAAGAGTGATTCCACACTCTCCCGAGGTCCAAAGCTGGGGCCTCACCACTAGATGCGGTTTAGTGCCATATGCAGAGCCTGAACAAATTTAATTCAAACTTTCACAGATACCCATTCATTTCAAAAAAGAAAATATTGAAAGAGGAAAGAAAATTCAGCTTCCTAACTTGTAACTCAGGTAAGAATTAATTACAGATACATTTCTCTTAATCTATGTGAACATTATGCAGTGCAAATATTTCAAGGAATACTTACCTGTGAAGTTGAGTTGCATAAAATGGAATTGGCAAATGACATGATGATTTTGAAAATGTAATATTTCTTGTAAATGCGATAGTCATGAGAATCTCTGAGGCCATCATGCAGCAGGTATAGTATCCACATTCGTTCATGGTAATGCTACAAGAAAGAAAACACCTAAAAACAAAAAATTCAAAGATCTTCCCCCAAAAGCATCCAAGCAATGTACATGAAATAAAGAACCTTCTTTAGTTTCCTTCAAAGTACTCTTTTTAGACCTTACATATCCCAACACCCCTTCCATTTTTCAAAATGGGTCACTATCAGTCGCTTCTTCCTAATCTCATCCACAGTGTTTTGGTGGCAATTCTAGTTTTTAAGCAAAGTCAGAAATTTCAGAGCACAAATATCTAGCCTGTGGATGTGACTGGCACAAGCGAGTAATATAATATTTTTCCAAAAAGACTTCACAAGAAGTGAAGAATGGGCAGACATATTGTCACAATGTGACAGTCTCTCAGTATACAAGCTCAATCAATGGCATATCATGGCTAATTGAATAAGCTACATGAGAGAGTGTTAACCTGATCTAAACTTATACAAGTATATAAACACACAAGTCAAAAAATGTTAAGACTTCTATGCAAATACATTTATGATATAATTTCAAGCAATTTCCACTCATTCATCATCCATAATTCAATCTTGGAATCTTCCACAAGAGATTTTTAAAAAGTGTTAACCATTACTTCTATGAGAGAACTTTTATTATAAAAGTAGAACAAATTTCTGGATATCGTCTGAAATCATAATATCATAAAAATAAGTACTACCATAAAAGTGTTAACATTATCTTTTAATCATTATATATATGAAGAATATCCAAGTGGGTAATTATTAGAATTTTATAATACTTTAAAGTGGCTGAAGACTTTTGTATAATACTGTATGCATGTGTGTATATATATATATATATATATATAGATGTGTGTGTGTGCGTGTGTGCACACATACACACACTCAATTAGAGAGACATACTTGAAGGGATGCACTGCTGAACAACCGGAAGAATTCTGGGATCAAATTCAGTTCTTGACATGGTTTCACCACAAGAGGTGCAGTAATTGATGCATACAAAAGGTGTCCTATAAAAGCAAAAATAAAAATAGGGAAAATCAAATCAAAAAGAAAACGCCAATCAACCCTTTTATTTGTTAATTTCGAGCCACTGGGAACTATCAATAATCCATCTTTTCAAGAACTCAAATGTTTTGTTCACTATACATTTGCCAATGATAATTCACTACATGTGTTCACATTCAAACCATAAGTTATAAATTATCTAAGCTGTGTTATTTGGTT
Organism: Sepioteuthis lessoniana; assembly: GCA_963585895.1. Lineage (NCBI taxonomy): Eukaryota > Metazoa > Mollusca > Cephalopoda > Myopsida > Loliginidae > Sepioteuthis > Sepioteuthis lessoniana. Next base: position 55,179,933 of record OY757921.1, read on the forward strand.
TCTTTGTTTAATGGCATATCAGCTTTCATTATTTAATACCAAAGCCATCCTTGTAGAAGGCCAGTAGTGGTACTATTTAACCAATAGCTGCGAGGATAAGAAGATTCATACCTTCCCCTAGGATATTAGTATGAGAGTGAACATAATAGTGTAATTGGAGTTCAAACTCAATAACTACAATGATGCAGTCCGGCACCTTAACTATTATGCTATAGGGACTCCTCCTAAGTTCTTTTTTTCAAGTAATCATTAGGTATTTGCTTGACTACTCTGACTTTTTCAAGGCCAGATTCATGAAATGACTGAGGAGAAATAAACTTGTCAATGTTTGGTCGGTTTTATCACGTCAAACACTTGTCTAGGGTTATTATATGTCAAGAGGTTAGGGAATTACATTCACCATACATTTTAGTTTACATTTTTTGTATAATAGTTCCTTAAGAGTATTTTCTGTTCTTTTACACAGTTATATATTAGGAATTCCTATTTTAATACAAATAATTTACACAGTTGTATGGTTTCAAGTATTTAATAATAGTCATTTGTTTGCATACATTTGATTTCAAGTAACTAATAACAATCCTAAGTAAAAGATTATAGCTTCAAAGATGAAAAAACAAGAAAAGCTTTTTAAATAAAAAGTTCATGTTTGATATGGAATATGTGACACAGTAGGGACATTGGCTGTAAGGAATTTAAAAGTAAAAAAAATGAAAAGAAAATTCTCTAAAGTAAGAAATTATTGCTGACTGCTAAGATGTCCTTCAAAACCCTTAGAAAAAAAAAGAAAAAAGAAATTCCTACCTTCATTGAGGAGAATCTGTCCCATTCTCATCATGTAGATGGCATTGACAAATGGCACTTTGGTGTTCTCAGTAGTGATACTGTTCTGCAGGAAATACAGCAGATGCAGATATTGTTCCTTGCGTTGAAAACTGGATGCTTTTAGATGTTCTTCTAGTCGAGAGAGGATATGATAACCAGCAGCTCGAATTCCACTGTCATGACTACTGAGGGCAGCAAATGTATACCCCAAGCAATTTTTCATCATAAAATGCAAAGAACGCAGTTGGTTACCTAGAAACAGAGAAAGCATAAACAAAGAAAGTCACCACATAAGAAGTCAAACTAAAAGGGCAATCAAATTTATCTAATGTCTTAATTTATGTCAGTTTATTAAAACAAGTGAAAATTTTATTTTATCAGTTATTATCCCAAAAACTATTTGGACATATATACACACACAAGCACACACAGAGGATGCAATGGGTAAATTGTTGCTATTTTAAGTTATTAACTACATGCATGCACTTAGTTTGTTTCAGGTTTTGTCTACTGTGCAGAAAACTAATGTCAGTTTAGCACTGTCTCTGAGAAACACAGCACCAAGACAAAATTCATTCCTCCAGAAACTTGGAAACGGCATGCCGTACTGCATCGCTTTCATGATGGAAGCTCCACCAATATGAATACTGGAGAGTGTTTGACTATCAATCTAAGGACAGTGTAGAAGATTTGAAAAAGAACTGAATTAGTCCAACGGAGATTACTAAGATATGGCAGCTCGAAAGCCTCACCTTGATCATTCTGATAAGAAAAGAACTCCCAAAATTTTGTTGAGATCCAGGATATGATTGACAATTCCAGCAAGTCAATCATTGAATATGATAATAAAAATATTTTGAAAACAGAAAACTAAATTTTAGCAACTAGCACAACAAACATTTCTGTTGATTTATACATTTTTATCATATAGATTACATATAAACGTTTTTCTTATCCCCAAACTTATCTTGGAACTAACAGAATTTGCTACCTTCTAAACAATTAAGAGTGGCCTTTAATTAAAATTATACACCTCCCCTTTAGAACTAGATATTCAAATGCTTTCTTGAAAAAAAAAAATACAATCTAGAAATTTTTGTAAAGTCTTTAAAAAGGTTAATCAAGTTTTAACTTTCTTTACAATAGCATATATTAATCAAATTCGTAAATTGGAATTAAGCCGCTAAATAAAATCTTAAACTTTGTTTTGTCATAGACGCAGTAAAAATTTATTATTAAATGTTATTGTGGCCATTAAACATGAACGATTCAACACATTAGAAGGCAATCAAGTATATCTTATCAAAATATTTATGTTAAACAGTGTTACAAAATCACGTAGCTTTATAGTTAATAAAATTAAAGAACAAAAATTGATCTTAAATAATGAAACAGAATGCAAACTAAATGCAAAAAACAAAAGAGAAAAAAATCATATTTCTCACTTTTGATAGTAGATTAAAAAAGATTATAGAATTAAAGAAAAATCCCGAGGAATAGTATCTGCTAATGGAGATAACTCTAAAAAAGAGCCAGAGTTATTCCCCTTGCAAAAATGTCTAACATTTTGAAATGGAGTAAAAATTTTACCGGATTAAAAAAAAGTTGGTTTCATTTCTTAGACAAAGTATCTTTTATTATTTGAGAACTTGTTTATTTTTCATCTTATTTTGTTGTTTTTATTGTAGAATCAATAAATGAGTAGCTCAGAGTAAATAAAAATCACTGAATGTGGGTGTAGATCGAAAATCTAGAGACATAAAAGTATCACAGATCCAGTCAAAAATCAGAAAGGGCATAAATTAAAACATCAAAATCAGTAGCACAACTCCAACAAATCTAATCCTTAATAGGAAAGAACACCTTTAATACCAACTCCCCAACAAACTAAGTTCCAAGCTGACTTCATTAAAAAAACAATGGCTTTTTATAATTGAAAGCAGACTGATTGGTTGTGCAAATTAACATATCTGAACATCTATATAAAAATCACTTAATTCTTTTTTGACAGCATAGAAAACAAAATTCTTTTTTGAGGTGAGATATTTATTCTTTTACACCACACAGATCTGAAATAAAGTAAAAGCCCAGAACAGAATTTGAACAATAATTATGAATCCTTGAAAGACAATCTGAAATTAACACTCTTATGTTGTCTGTCTATTCAGACACCAATCATAATCTAAAATTTATAATGGATTAATCTATGTGCAAAGAATGAAATAAAAGAATAAAAGATAACGAGGACAATCAGACCAAAAATGAGTCACAAAAATAGCATACATTTGAAAAGTGAGTAAAGAGCTAATGTATGAGTGACCAAAAGAAAAAATTCAGTGAGTTAAAAAAATAAAAATAAAAAAATAAATTAGTATTTAAAATGGTGTATTTAGCCAACTCTTAAGATCAATTTTTAAGCATGGTATAACTGGGTTGAATTCAGAGTTTTCCTTCTCCTAGACTGATTGCTGTGTGAAAACTAAAAATCCCAGTCTGCTCTACTATTTCCTCATAACTCGAAGAGTGATTTTTTAAAGATACATATTCAATAACAAGTCGGAACGTTAAGATAACAAAGTTATAAATGGCACAGAGTTTAAGAAGAAATGAAAAAAAAGAAAGTATTGATTGAAATTTTCCTTTAAACCTAGCAGGAAAAGGAAGACAGAGAGGAGAAAAATTTTTTTTGGTGGACTAGAAATGAGATAATTCCAAAATTTAGCTTTAAATTTACATATATAATAGTTTATTTTCTAAATGAATCTTAAAGAAATTAAAATATATCTAAAATTTGAGACAGTAATTAATAAATTTGTTATGCGATTCTGGAATGGTTATTAAATATAACTTCAATTGATTTTTGTCACCTCTCTTTTTCACTTTAATCATTTTACCTTATCTCTATGCTATAACCATTAAACATCAAAATTAAGAAATAAATAAAAGACTAACTTATATCCCATACACTAAGTGCTTGTCTTTTATGCACTATGTTTACACTAATAAAAGGATTAAGTGTCCTGACACTAAACTGAATCCAGAAGTGAGGCTCCAGTTCTGGAGCACTGGGAAATGTGAAATCACTCAATCATCACTATTACTCCTAGATAAACTCTAACCCAAAGTGGTAGTACCTGTTAAGGCTCCATTTATGGGTCAAAATTATAAGCATTATACTTGAACCATATAACTATGTGTAAACAAATTATCATTAAATATGAATAGTTACTGGAAACCATATAATTGTATACAAACTATTAGTATTAGATAGGATTGCTTGAAATAATATAGCTGTGTGCAAATTATTTATATTAAGACATAATTTTTTTTTTTACAAATTATTATTTACTTGAAATCATTATTAAAAAATTGACTTTGGCATTAAATAACCTAGTAAAGGTTGGCATGCTGTTTAAACAAACAACCAACAAATGCTACAATAATATAGGACCTGGAGTCCTTTTGCTCATCTCCTTTTAATACTTATTTTTACACTGTATTTTAACTACCTAGAAGTATATAAGTAAGGATATTTGGTTTAGTGGCAGACCAACAGTTGATGGTTATTTTATACCAAATCCTGTTTATACATATATGATTTGTAAGTGAATAGCTCCTAGGTAACTCCATTTTTAAACGGGTTAGAGCACATTTGTTTACACATAGTTAAATGGCTTCAAGTATTGCAATTTAATACTAATAATTCTGTTTAGCATAAATCATTCGTTTGCATAGTTAAATGGTTTCAAGTTTCAACATAAGTAATCTTATTTATCAAGTATTCCCATCTATAATGAATAACTTTCACACAGCTGTATGGTCTCTAGTAAAAGATTAAACAGTACTATTTGACCTATAGATGGACTTCTAACAGGTACTACCACTCTGATGGTAATGGAGGGGTACTCCACATTCCCCAAACTCCAAAACTGAAGCCTCATCATCAGATGCAGTTTAAATGGTTTCAAATATTACTATTTGACACTAATAATCTTATTTCATATTAATCATTGGTTTTCACACAAATGTTTTCAAGTATAGTAAATGATTAAATAGTTCTATTTGACCCATAGATAGGATCCTAACAAGTACTAGCACTCCAGGTCAGAGTGGATCAGGGATTAATGGCAATGGAACCACACCATCAGGCGTCATACCCAAGATACTCTTTGGAAGGGATCTTGGATCATTGGAGATGCAGTTAACTGAAAGGGCAGACTAGTATAAGTAGTAATACTTATTTTGAGATTCTGAAATATGGTCATGCCAAGCATGAAGTCAAACTCAACATAAGTCTGCATCAAGTTAAATAATGTTTCAGTATAAAGAACAAGTAACAACACAGATTTTGTCAGGTTTTAGCAATCAATATGTAGGAGTTGCTACATAACAGAGTCTAATAGCTCAAGATATAAGTTTGAAGTTCACCCAATACTTCCTTTCTTTACAAATTTATTTTGAAAGTCTGATAAAACATATCAGCTATTAAAATGTTGAGATAGAAGCCAAAATTATACAGATAACTGTTTTGAAAATCTTTTCATAAAAATAGCTTGTTTAATAAGCATGAGAAACTTACAAGAAGCTAACAAATGACTGAGAACAGGCAAAAGAAAGCAGGGATCATAACAGAATTCGAGTGACTTCCATTGTTCAGCAGGAGCAATGTTCAATGGCTGGAAATAAAGAGCAAACAAAAGACATTCAGTTATAGCATAAAGATGAATTATTATTTGGTGGGAGGGTATTCCTTTTAAAATATATAGGCACAAAGAAAAAAAATGTTACGTTCATTTCATAGTGTGTTTACATATCCTGAGAAAATTTATTAGCAGAAAGAGATGGTCACCAATACTTACCGATAATGTTCTTTTAACAGGAAAATGAAGAATTGATTTAATCATTTTGTCAGCATCAATAATTTCAAAGATCCTATCTGTAGAGGGTAATCTATCAAGTGTTATCTCCAGCTGGCTCACTTCGTACATTTCTATGAACTTCACTCCCCATAAATAAGGTCTGTAGAATCAACAAGTTTCATAGAATCAAGCATATAGAGCAATAAGCAAATGGGCGGTGGGGTCAAAATGATAAAGCATTTTTAAAACTGATGTCAAAGACATTAATGTGTTCTGATTAGCAGATTCAATATGAAGCTTTTTATGTTATGTCTTTTTATGGAAATAGTTTAGTGCTTTCTCTTTCCTTATTTTTTTTACATCTCAATAAGATTAAAATCTAATAAAGTTACAGGATCAATTGTTTCAGTATCATAGTAAATTTTTCTAAACTGATTGCATTTTATCTAACAACTTTAATCTCAAATTTATATTTGATAGATTTGAAACAACTTCTTAAACAATTGTTAGCATTAGATTCATTTATAAACATGTTTAGATGGTCATGTCTAAGAAGAGTCAAGGCTACCCTCAGAAGAAATGAAATAGGAAGATCATAGTTATAAAAAAAAAATAAATTAAATCTTTTTTTAAATTTATAAAAATTGGTTTTCTAATTTACAAATGGCTCTAAAATGAGCTCTGAATTTTGAATTTGTGTAAATTTATCATTGATTGATTTTCAATTTTTTTTTGATGGTTGTGATAAAATGTAATGAAAATTATTAAAAAGATACTAGAAAAAATTAATGATCTATTTTCTTGTTTTTTATCACAAATGTTTTAATGAAATATTCATAGGTCATCAAAGAAGGTGTAATAATGAAAATGCTTCCTTACGAAAAGGTAGTCAACAAAAGAGGATGAAACAAAGAAGGAAAAAATAATGTAAGAGATTAATGAAAAAAACATCAGTTATCTAACTACTATAATTCCAGATGTTTTCTGGAGATAACTAAGTTCATCACCAACGATGTTGAGTTTCTGTTTTTTACAACCAAAAAAAATTTTTGAATATTTTTTCTTGATGGATTATAAAACTAATAGTTTCATAAAACAAAAGGTATCCAATAAATAATGATTACTTACCTAAGTTTACTGAAGTCAACACCATTTTTCTCATAAAGGTAGATCATCTTCAGTAATTTTTGATCTAAAATAAAACAGGTAAATTGATATTAACTAGCAATATTTATTAATATGATCTTTTTTATTTATCCACACACACATTAGTGGTATACACTGAAAAATATGCTGGAGTAATCATATAAAACTGTTATGATCTGATAAATACAATTAAAGATTAAATTAAATACATCACATTACCTCCAAAATGTTAACTGAACTTTTTCGTGTTTGTATTGACAAACAGCAGCTGTACAGCCACTTATCGCCCATCTCTAAAACCATCCAAACAAGACATGCAGGACACTGCTGGAGAAGCAAGGATGAACTCATAAATAACAATTTCCAATGGACCCCTTCACACAGACATGCCAGTGTTGGCAGACCAACAAAAAATTACGTACAACAACTCTGTACAGACACAGGATATAGTTTTAAAACCTGTCAGAAGCAATGGATGATAGGGACAAGTGGCAAGAGAGAATCAGGAAAACCTGTGCTAGCAGTGTGACATAATGATGATGTATGGTTTTAAGAGTCCTATTTAATACCAATAATTATAGGGTTTCAAGTAATTATTTCTATTTAATAATCACTTGTTTGCACATAGTTCTATGGCTTCAAGTAGCTTATGATACTTAGCAAACAATTTTACTAACTATTTTTAATACAAATAAGTTGAAGTTATTTTGTATTAAGTATTCCTATCCAATACTAATCATTTTCAAACAGATCTATTTGACAAATAAATGGGACCCTAAAGGATACTACCACTTTGGGTTAGAGTGGGCCTGAGGGCAATAGCTCCCCAGAGCTTCAGAACTGGAGACCTACAATCAGATGTAGTTTACTGTCATACCCAAGGACATCTTTTTTGGGGAGGGGTTATGAAGAATGAAGAGAGAAAAAAAAAAAAGAAACAACGGAGCAACACTAAAGAGAGAGGCAAACCATAACTGGAGCTCAGTTACTTGCTGAAGTAAGGCGACACCGTATCCAATCATTTTTCATATTATTCACTGACAACACCATCTTCAATAGAACTCTCTATACCTTGGGTGCAAAGAGTCTTCTGCCAACTCTCACTACGCATTTCTTTTATAGTTGGCAAAGAATGCGGTCACATGTAATCATTATGCATAAATATTGCAGTACCAGCATGTACTTGTTTTCGCCTTATATTAAAGCTCCACAAACCAAACAAAGACAAAGAGCTCTTTTATGGCGGCGATAAGGTAAGTCATTACTGTCTACATTATCGGATTCAAATTCCTGACCATCAAGTCTACAACAGGTTACTAGTTTGCAGACGATTCTGTTAGCCTATTTTTAGCCCCACTGACAGGGCAATCAGTAAGCAGGGGAAAATATTTGCTCGACTCTAAAATGATTTCAAAAACAAAAGTCCAGGTAAGAAACTGACTGATCATTTTCGTTTGCACAAGATATTTACAATAATTACTGCATATAAACTAACTGAAAATGAATCAAAATGTTATATAATGTCTTATTACCACAGGTGTGGAGTAAAAATGTTTGAGGCCTGTGGAATGAGACATGAAAAAATTTTCAAGTTTTAACAGACTCAATTCAAGCAAATTTCAGAGTGGCAATATTTTTTGTTTTGAATGTTTTAGAAGCCTCTTTTTAGGGGGTCTAGTATGTTCTGTTAAAGATGCAGGGAGTTTCCTCCTAATGAAAGATGGTTTGAAAACTTACGGAGATGACCACTCTGAATTAGTGGAGGTTAAACTATAAATCCATTTGGCCATATTTTTCAAAAAAAATATGTCAAGTATGACACAAAACTTCATCAAATGGTCAGGCTCCAGTTCTGAATAACTGGAATGTGAGTACCCCATTATTGACACTGTTTCAAGGTCTACTCTGACCCAATGTTATAGTACCTTTTAGGGTCCCATCTATAGGTCAAATAGATTTTGTTGAAAAATTTTTTGTATTCAACAGAAGTATGTGTAACAAAGTAAATATGAATTTACAATGAATGCAATCCCCTAAATTCTAGGCATATATAATCCTAGATGAGTTAACATGTCATTAAAATTCAACCAATCAAATAACTTTTTGAGAATACTCATAACATTACAATGAAATGTCACAGCTTTACAATGGTCACTAATAACTGATTAAATGTGGATGTTACAAGCACAAAATTAAACACTATGAAAAAGGAAAACAAACAGAGAAAGGAATAATTTCTTTCCATATTAGATAAAAGCTTTGCTTTCTTGGGGTAAAATTCAACTTACCACATGTAGACAGAGAGGCTCCATAAGCTCCCATAAGCACGTACAGATGCCTCTCAGCACAGCATTCTGGCTCACGTTCAATCACAGTCAACAAAATATCCACGAGCAGTTCTTTAAAAAATAGACAATAGAAGAAAAAAAATGATTCACACATTTTAAGAATCATTTGCACAACTGACTTATAGTCAATATACATTAATACAGAAAAAGAAAGTAGACAAAAATAAAAACTGATTGGTTCTGAAATTCTCAAAGAAGGACACTAGTTGTAGCAAGTAGAGAAGGGCTTCCTTTATTAGTTTAATGGCATATCCTTAAGGGTTATTTAAAGCTGAAATCTGATTCATTTATAAATGTTTGATGGCAATCATAACTGTATTTTCAGTGTTCCATTGCATTTTTTTAATTGTATAATTATATATAAAAAGCAAAGTGTATAACGTCTATAAGAAAATGACTAAAAAAACTAAACTTCTAAAATAAGAAATGAAATTTGTGAGGACTATAATGAAAACAAAAACTGATATATACAAATAAAAATATAAGGATATTGTTCAGTAAACTCATTCCAGTCTTGACTATATCTGTTCAGGTAATTCTTACCTTTAGCTACTTTTGATTCAGATCCCATGATGACAGGGAGGAAATTAGAATGACCAATCAACATTTGATGTAGGTTTTTAAGGTCTGGAGAAACAATTTCACAGTTCAACCCAGTGTATACTCTTGGAATCAGATGACCAACCAGACGCAACACTCTACAGTCAGAATAATAAATCCTGTGGACAAAAGAGAAAGAACTGAAATTCAAAATCTATTAAACTAAGTTTGAAAGGTAGGCATCATTAACTTTTTAAACGATATTACAATCAATGACATGGGTGTTTACTCTGTATTTACACACAAAAAAATATTTGGAAATGTGTTCTTTGTAAAAATAAAGGCAAAAATGTTAGAATTCTAAAGAACAACTTTTTCTAATTCCAACTTAATAATAATAGAATTTTACTAGAATATGAAAAAGGAAATTGTTTTCAATTGATTATTCAAGGCAAGGAATATAAATTGTTGAAATGTAGGTGTTTTACTGATATACCAAACCAACTGGATATTGTACTTTTACTTCTTTCTTTTTCTACAATATTAACCATCAATCCAATGTTGTCTGGTTTCCTGCTCTTGTTTAATATACTAAGAGAGGACAAACAATGTAATCAGCTTCTCTTCCTTTTTACAATGGTTCTTCAACAATAATGGCAAAAGTTCAACAATACTTTATAAATCATGGTTTGAAAGACTAAATTGCTGGAAAGAAATTTAACAACAAGCAAGTTTAAGTAATATGATTAAACCATTTTGCAGTGAGGATGTGGTGGCTTGGCTTAGAAAGGTCAATTTGGTGGCAAAGTTGTAGAACATGAACAATGAGGCCACTTGTAATCCCATTGTTTCTGTAGGGTGACGCATTGGCTCTACATTAGGAATTAAGTGAGCAGGATCAGGAGGATGAGGACATAGACTAAATAAGACTGAAACAAGTGTTAGCCAAGGGTCTGTATGAGGCTTCTAAGAAACTGAATAATGTGTGGTGGACTGGAGAGTTAGTAGATGTGTACGCCAACAAGATAAAGCAGCTAGTGGAGTTACTGGGATACAGAGGATATGGTGCAGAGATAGCAGCAAGAATGACATTCATAACTGGGAACCTAGAAGGGATAATTCAGAAGCTGCAACAGGTAACTGCTGAAAAAATGGAGGTGAGGGAACTAATCCTGACAGCCAAGATATTGACTAGCTCTCAATGCTTGTAGGCTGAAGAATATGTAGCGG